>SKCR01052709.1:0-318930 GCA_019454045.1 Zanthoxylum bungeanum
GATACCCAGTACAAAGTAAATTGGAGCATGAATGCGTGGGGCCCAAAGAAACTAGGTTTCACTTTTGCATATTATATAAAGCTCACACAACAACACAAGAAGGCAGCCTGCGCCTAAATACAAAGAGAAGGCCGGCGAGCTTCAGGCTGCGGGAGGCTAGATACACAAATACCAAAGAGAAAACAGAGCCGTACAAATTCCCGGGATCAGAACCAATGATTTCTCCATCTATCTCTGTTGTTTCTTCATCTAGCATGCGGAACTAATCTCCCAAGCAAAGCTAAGGGCGAACTCTTGTACCCAATTCTTGTATTTTTGTTATTTGATTCATGAATGATTTTAATTGATTAATACAATTGTTATTCTATTCATCTCTTTATTCTTTTGATTAATTGAGAATCATATTTTATTAGTTTACATATAGATTCAGTCATGCTTTTTCTATGTGTTGTTAGTAAAATTGGTTTGATAGATTAAGGTTGTTTTGCGAGTTGATCTTCTGCTGCAGTATTGCCCGAGGGTATATTGTCGTCGTTAGATAGGTTGTAACGATAACCTTGTGAGTTGTGAACGTAGAGAAGATTGAATAACAATTACCTTAGAACTTAAACTGGTGTAGAATTGAATATCTTCCAATTTTGGATTTGGGACGTGAAATCCTTAATTGAGTAATAACATGAATCAATAACGGAATATAAGTAATAGGTACAAGAGGGGACCCTGATGCTTTGCTATTTTTCTCATTATTATTAAAATCTTTTAAGCCTTTGAATTCTTTAGTTTTCCATCATAATTTAATCCTTTCTTTAGATCAGTTATTGCTAATTGTTTTTTGTTTAAGTAAACCAGTTTTTGTAACCATCTCTCTGTGGAATCGACACCCCAACTGTACTGCGATAACCGCGAGTCATATTTGGGCGTAATCAACAGACATTGATGTTCTTATTCTAGCATTTTGTGTCCTGGTGGAGTCTATTACTCATGTAAGATAGGTATGAGGTAGGCTCTGTCAGGACAACTTCTTTAACTGATAGTACTTAGTGGCGAGGATTTTGGTAGGTCAGGCCTTATCTATATCGGATTCTTTGGCTAAGGCAACTAATAATTTCTCTTTACGTCCTTCATTTTACTTGCTTACGGGTCTGGGTTTGGGTATCTAGAACTTCTACATCCTTTGTGGCATATTGTGTCAATTGGAAACTCCCTTGACTAATCCTGATTTCGTGTTTCTCTTATTTTCTGATTATTTTTCGTTATTCAAGGGAACTTGTTATTTCTAGGAGGTGTTAAAAGGCTATTGGATCTGCCGCAAGGAATTTTCTGAGAGGAAATGAATCTTATTTGGAAGAAAGGATCCTACTCAGGTTTATCTAACATCTTTTATTCTTGCTAAGGCTTACTCTGTTCTCCTTACTACTCTTACTCCATCCTGTCTCTGGTTACTTTAAATTTATATACATTATTTCTTCTTTTTCTTATAGTTTTCTCTTCCCACTCCCTAGAATGAATATTTTTAAAACTTCACCATATATTCTCATAGCTTATCTTGAACTTCTACTAGTATGATGAATATATAAGATTTTTCGACTAGAACAAGGGATATAGTTGCTTCATAAGGAAGAATATTTGAATAGCTTGGGAATTCTTTACTAACCTGCCTACAGAGCTTGAGGATGTCCTCGATGATCGGATACTGGAGAGGTATTGCCTCGCATACCAGTACCCCTGGCATACTACATATACAAGACCCCCAGCACTCTATCTACTACAGTTACTGACTCCCTAGACCATACTCTGATACCATCTTTGTAACATCCCTCTCCACGGAGAATGCTACAGGCAAGGAATAGGCCGTTCTATTCCACTGAGCCTCTGACTCCATGGCTATGATCAACTCTACTAATCTTATTTCAAATATAACTTATGCATGAGACCATAGCCTCAACTTAACATCATGAAATACAAGCCAAACCCATAACTGAATATCAATAATACATTTTGTGCAACTTTGTATATGGACTTAATTTATTACCATGACTTATACAACAGTAACGTATGCGTAACTTCTTTTTGACTCATATTGGACTGTAACTATTTACTCGATCTGGTGGACCATACACCTTAGTGACTGCCATCGGTGTCCATCTTCTCGAGTTCGTCCTCTGGGTATACTTGTAAAACAGAAAAACTGGGAGTGTGTGGGGGGTTTAGATCTTTTGAACGACCTAGTGAGTGGACAGTTTAAAACAAAAACTAAAATACTTTACAAAACATTCATTTTCTCTGAAATCGAAATCATCATCAAGAAAACAAATATTTTCTGAAATCTCTTTCATATATGAAAACAGTTCTCTTTCTATGAAACTTTTCTAAAAACTATTTTCTTTCTGTAAAACTCTGAACCTTTTCTGGAAAATTGAGTTCTTTCTAAATCTCTTTCATAAAATTCATTCTTCTTCTTTCTCACGTTTCTCTTTTTCTCTCAAATGTTGGGGATTAGTGAATAGTACCCCTTATTTATATTAGGGGCTAATTTGGTTAATTTGTAATGTTTTTATTTGAAGAAAATCAAAAAATTGGGGAGAAATGTAGAATTCTCTAAATAAGTTCGTAGGTATTATTTATCTGAATATTTAGTTGCATATTTGACCTACTTATGATTCGAATTTGGAAACATATTCAACGCGAAAGTTGTAGGTCTCGATCTTAGCTTTCCGACAGTATAAAGTTTATAAAAATCGTTGTTTGTATGAAAATATTACGACCTAAATACTACGATCTATCTGGTTTTAATCCTGGATTGAATTTCATATCGGAACTGCGAGAGATCTGTCGAATGTCCGGAAATTAATATTGTGAGTCCATTCATGCTTGAACATTATTTTCATCATGTATATTACCATCCATAATTTAGTAGGCGTCGGGGTTATCGGGGTGTTGCATCTATAGTCATTCTCTTATTGCACATGTTCTTCATTTCGTAAATGGAAAAAGTTTGGTACTCTAACATTCTTATTTATGTCTAACGTTGTAGGCTAGATTTGTACAAAAGCATGTAGTACTACTGAACTTGAAATTGAATCTTACTGATCATGTACTTTTGTCTTTATTTTACTAGTATTCTCTTATCTGTTGTATCTCCTCGACAATTCCACTTCTGCCTTATTGCCTAGAGTCTCTCTCTTCTTCTTATGCTCTATATTGTATCTGAGGCTCCTGTGATTCATATGCCTCAAATGCCTTATCCTAAGGGTAATGCCTTCGTTCTTTGAGATAAAATGACTCTGGCTGTGCCCTGAAGGTGTTACACCACATCTAGAGTCTACCTGTTCCTGAGAACATCATCCAGAAAGTGTTGTGGTCCATCACTACTGGGGCTACCTAACTAGGATTGAGAAAGGGGTTGAGTAATCAAAGTCTATTTCAGGTTATCACGTAAATGTACTAATGCTAAAGGGTCGCGTAAATGTAACATCTAGCCTCTCTTCTAGTTTGGCTCTTTATCGTTACCTAAACTATCATTTACTTGGGAATTCTCTGAAATATGACTTACTCCAACTCTTACTGTATTCTCTCTTGGTTACCTATTTTTGATAGTTCCTTCTTACTCTTTTTAGTTTCCTTTTTTGGCTCGACGGAAAAATCTCGTAAAGTGTACATTTTATTCTTATGAATGTCATATACTCTACCTTATCCAAGTACTCGAATTCCATGAGTCCTTATTTCTTAGAACATTTAGGTTTGGTAAAAAATTAAGATAACTTTGCTAAATTTGGCTAAACGTAAGATATATCTTAAACGTTTACACTATTCAGGAAATATAAGATTACATGTCTCATCTGGATTCTCATATATTCAACTGATTTGGCTATGGTGTTGTCAAGCGTTGTATATGTTATGTAGGTTACTAACTATACTCATTCGGAGCTATACTGAATTCCAGACTCGGGAGATGGATATACGCATCTTATAGAGATCTAGGAAAAATGATTCTGCTACTACCTGTTGAGGCTCTACTGTAATTTAGATGAGTGTCTAAATACTTAGTTGGGTTCGTACTGTAGTAGTTATTGAGGGTCATATAGGTCTTTCTATGGCTTGGGGTTACATAACTCTATCAAGTATTATGTGGTTTCTGCTTGTGATGTAATCTTCGAGCTGCATTATCCATGTTGTGACCTATACTGGACTTCCTCGCCATTTCCTGAGTTTTTAACGTTTTTCATTTACTGGATCTATTTCTAGGGGTTACACGGGTTACTACTATGGTTGGTCTATTCTATGGACTTACGTTGGTGTTGCGAGCTTCAGGCGAGCTTGTCTACGTCATGTGCTATACTAGGCTCTCTTACTGATTTCTATAGTTTCGATGGATCTCTATTTGGTAGACTTATCTATTAAGGTTTTCTAATTTCAATTTTTTGGAATACTACGATAGGTACTGGTCTTCTTACAAATAACTTTATCTATTATGGTCAATAAGGGAGGGGTATGGTCTAAATGTCGAATGTTGTTCAATACCTTTGTGTTGGTGTCATTTAGAATATGTATGAGATGGACCCTACTAGGACATTCTTCTACCCAGTACCTCAACGGGGTTAGGCAATGGTCAAGTTACGGTTTCACCTACTTTGGATTTCTTTGTTAATATAACCAATTTGCTCTTTTTCTGATATCGGTCTTACTAAGTCTTGATTTTAGGCTAGGGTATTTGAAACCCTTACATTCTTCTAGGTATCCCAAACCTATTACGAATCTTCACAACTAGATCAAATTTCTTGATTCTTCTAATTATTTAACTACCTTCCATCCTTCGAAAAGCTTGCTATACATATATAGATCTCGAAAATTACTAGGTCTGCTCTATTTGATCTTCTAGGGAGTGAAGAAACCTTATTTGAGTTTATCTATCATTCTTATGTCTATTTCTGCTCACTCTATTCTCTTTGCTACTACAAGCTCGTGCATTTTCTTTACTATCAATTATGTTTCTATTTAATCTATTATCTCGACTTACTCTAAGTATAAACGACTTTCTTTGTTTTCTACTTCTGCATTTTCTTCTAGCTTTCTCTCTTTTTAATCCTTCAGATATATACTCTAGAAAACTTCACAAGTTGTTCTTATCATTTATCATGTTTGAACTTTGGGTGTCATCTTTGAATGGTTACATATGGATTCTAGTTTCAGATTATTGGAGGGATATTCAAATGATTCTCTGAAATCTTACTAACCTTTTCTATATGGATTGAGGACGTACTCGAGGAACGGATACTGGAGAGGTAGTGTCTTGCATACAAGTACCCCGGGCATACTACGTATACAAGACCTAAGCACTATACCCACTGCAGTCACTGACTCCTTAGACCATGCTTTGATACCAACTTTATAACATCCATATCTCGGAGATGCTACCGGCAGGCGACAGGTTACCTATCACCATCAGCCTCTAACAGTCTGACTGACTAATTGAACTCTACTGGTTTTCTTATTATTTGACAATCATGAATCACAAACTTACACTGGTGGGCTATATGCCTAACTTAAATTAATTAAACAACCATTGCTCCTTACAACTCTGTGTTAGCCAAATTAAACTCTGGTAACTTTGACCCTGACAACTTTACATAATGACTCACAAGTAATTAACACATGACTTGTACTTTAACTTTTACAACCTTGACTTTAACTAATCCATATACCTCAGACTTGACTGCTATGTAGACCCAATAACCCTAGTGACTGCCATCAGTATCCATATTATGGTTAATTTCTTACTTATCATAGGCTAGGCATTTTATCAAGCACTTGGTACGCACATTGAGCAAACATTACTATTTTTTATGATATATGATTGTTCTACTTCCATTTACATTAGCTCTACTCCTTATCATGTCTCAAGCTGAAAGACACCATCAAAAAAGCCCCTCTTTATTTTATTTTGTCATAAGGCCGAAACTTGGCCGTACATTTCTATTTAGTTTCAAGTTCTTACTACACCTATCATTCTTTCCACTACACCTCATCGACCCAAGCCTCATTCTTTGTTCATGCACTAATCCTAACTCAAAAATAATCAGACCAAACAATTTCCCCGCAAACCTATATACATTCTTGGCCAAACCCCTTAAAATGGAGAAAAAAAATTGGGCATTCTTCAAAATCAACCTCTAATCCATATGAATATGGTTATAAGATGCACACAAATGCACACTAGATACTATAATTAAGTTCAAATGCAAAAATAAAAAACTATAGTTCTTGAGCTACTAATTGGGGATTTCATTTTTCATACACAAAATTGAAATTAGGAGAAGATGAAGAGGATAAAGAGCTTACTAGCATGGGTTGGATCTTGAAGTCATCATTTTCCTTCAAGGATGCGTAAGGAAAAATATTGAGCTACTTATAAGAGAATGCTTAATTTTATTAATAAAATAATGCTAAAAATCAGAAAAATGTGGAGATTTCTAGAGCAGTACACGTGTAACACTGTTCATGCGACTCTGACTTGTGTTTTGGGCCTAGTTCGGGTCCGAATTTGTTCAAGGAATATGTTCAACACAGAAGTTGTAGATCTTAGTCTTAGCTTTCCGATGATATAAATTCATGAAAATCAAATGTCAAACGAAAAACTCACGTTCAGATTACTAAAACTAACTTGTTGACTATGTTAAGCTAAAATGGGGTATTGAAACTGAAAATTTGTATGGACCTCCGTACAAGATTCCTAAGGTGCGAAACCTATTTTTATATTATTTAATGAATTCTAAGGTGTTATGCATAATGATTCACTCTACTGAGTATGACAGGTCAGACCAGGGTGTTACACGAACCGAGCCCTATTACTCAAGATAACATCCAGTAGTGAGCAGAAAAACTGCTCACTGTCGTGTGGTGGTTAGTAAGGAAGAATAAGATGAATTTTGATTCTACACCAAAAGGCCTTCCTTGCTATACCTCGCAACTAACAAAGAATAGTGTGGGCTAGACTCACAAACTAATCTCTAAACTCTTTAGAGATCAAAGTGTCATACAAGGATTTTTTTATTTTTCTTCAACTTTTGAGAGAAAACTTAGAACATGAAAAGATGGCTAGGATTTAGAATAAGTTGGTGACCGTCGCGTAATCACACACGTATAATGCAAGCGCACGTATCGTTCAAGTAGTATAAAAGTATCGATCCCACGAGGACTTAAAACCTTTTGTTATTAATTTATAAAGTTAAATATTTACAAGTATCTAATGGTTTGGTTGTTTGATTGGGTGGTGACTTTAAAACTTAAAACAAGTAAATAAAATTGCTTGAAAGTAGATTGAAGAAAATTCAAATTTATAAAACTATCCAGGGTTGTGAATCCTTCCAATATCTTTTTAAAAGATGAAGTGGTTATTTTGCATTTGTGTTAGGGGTGGCAAAACGAATCAACGAATCGAATTTGTATCGAATCCTAAACGAATCGAATTAAAATGTGATGAATTCGTATTCGATTCGTTTATTAAACGAATCGAATACGAATATTCATTTATTCGTTTAGTCAATGATATTATTTTAATAAAATAATTTACCACACTTGATTTACATTAATTCTTCAAAAATATACATATGAAATATGTAATTAATATATTTACTAAAATAACCTCACCAATATCGAAAATATTACTTTTTGTATGATAATTAGCTATAATTTATCGAATCTTAATTGAAATTAACAAGAACTAGTAAATAAAAATAATTAAACCGAATTCTAAACGAATCAACGAATCAATGAGCTTAAATTCGTATTCGATTCATTTAATAAACGAATCGATCGAATTGACCCATTTATTAAACGAATCCATTTTTTCAAACCCGTATTCGCTTTAAAGCGAATCGAATCGAACGAATAAACAAATTCTGACCCAAATTGCCACCCCTAATTTGTGTAATATATTGGTTTATTAACCTGGAACACGAAATTATGTAAACGCCTCTTCCGATGGTTAAATACAAATACCCAGTATAACCCAATTAATCATATTCATATGTTAACCAAGTTATCTGAATTTATTAAGATTAAGTTCCAATTATGGCTACTACCCTCGCCCGACAGGTATATTCCTATCCTGTAAGGAAATCTATTAAAGGGTTATTTATCCTCAGGAATAATCGTGGGCTTTAAGTCTAAGTCTTAAACCTAAAATCCCTTTTCAAGTTCATTTTAAGTTTACCGAATCAATCTTATTAATGGCTAGTTTTAACAAGATGCATTAAGACTAAGGCTCAATAAATAAACCTTTATATTACCTAAACCGTAATTTAACCCATTATAAACCGGTGATATTGGACTTTATTACAACCCTAGATAACTGGCTTAGTTACGACACATATTTACAGGTAGTAAAAACTTAAATAAAATAAAAGACATAAAGTAAAATGATGAAAAGTAAATTGCTGAAAAGTAAATGGCAAAAAGTAAATGCTGAAATTAAATACTGAAAATTAAATGCTGAAAAGTAAATGCTGAAAGCAAATTGCTGAAAAGTAAATGCTGAAAGTAAATTGCTGAAAGTAAATTGCTGAAAAGTAAATACTGAAAGTAAATTGTTGAAAAGTAAATAAAGTAAAAGTACAATAAAAGAAAATATTGAGGTAAAATGATCCACTTTTATTACTTCTATTTTAGATATCTCCCTTAATATAATATATTAACTTTGCATGATAATTACTAACCAGCCATATAGGCGGTATCCAGATTAAGTCAAATTAATAATTAATTACCAACTGACCAATCAGGCGGTATCCAGTTTAGTTAGGTTAAAATCAATTTAAATAATTACCAACCGACCAATATGGCGGTATCCTCGTTAAGTTAGGTTTTAACTAGTTTATGTATTATAATTAATAGAGATTAATCCAAATATTAGTAATAAAAGTTTTACCTTTTACCCCAGCAAGGGGGAGTTACCTCCTCATTACTGAAAATTAAAAACTGAAAATTAAAGAAAGAAAAGTACTATGCGTAAAAGTAAATTGCAGAAAGTAAAAACTGAAAAGTAAAGAAAAGAAAGTGTGAAAGCTGAAATTAATTACTAAAAGCTGTAAATAAACAAACAAGATACAATCTTCTTAGTATTCTTAAGGAATTCCTTAGAAGAAAGTATGAAATTACAAATGAAATGGCTTGGTATTTATAGGAAAAATTTTGCCTCCATCAAATCATCCACCAAATCCATTATTAATTGCTCCACTAATTGCTCCACCAAATCCATTATTAATTTCTATCATGTTTGGTGGGAGCTTGAATATTTTTATTTTTTATTTATTTTTTTTTTATTTTTTGCTTTGAAAATGACTTATGAAATCTTCAGAATTCGAAATTATTTTATTCTTCAAAGTTGTAGATTTTTTAGTCTTCTTTAATCTGAAACTTGAATCAGCTCAATCCAATGTTGGAGTAAAACGTTATGCCCAAAATACGACAGTTGCGCAAAATTGGAATTTTCGAAACTGCACTTCGTTAGAACGCCCTTTCAAGTTTCCAATCTCTAAAATTAATATGTCAAGTCCAATTTTTGCCCTTATTTGACTCACATTTTATCCTAAATGATTTCATTGAGTCCCAATATTTTTTATCTGTAAAATAAAATAAAATAAATCAAAATATTCATCAAACTTGAGAAACTAAACAAAATATTAAGTAAAATGGGCGGTAAATATTGATATATTTTCCCTCATCACACCTCCAAACCTAATATTTTGCTAGTCCTCGATCAAAACAAAAAAATAAAATACAAGAAACAATTAAAATTAAACTAAGCCACTTTCGTAGGGATCACGGTTGCATTTAGCGTATGCAACAAGCCTTTAAACCCCTAGGTGTCCCTAGTGGACGAGTTGTAGTCTCGTGAGGGCTTACAGCAACGATACCCACAAACGTTTTACAAAAGTAAAAAGATAATAAAACTAATGCACACAAAAGTAAAAAGACAAGAGAAAAGAGAATAAAGAAGTTAGTGACTAAACAGATGAAACTTCTAATCCAAGTCAATAGTTGTTTTGTTTCTTTTTAAATTACCGAATAAGTAAATTCTCCGATTATTTTTACCATTCTCCATATACACAGTCAACAAAATATTAATCAACTCATTTTGCCCACAATAGTCATGAGTATAGTTGAGAAGAGAGTAATATTTTTGTTCTAAAGTTTTATCAGAATTCACACCTTTTTTAACAATGGAATATTTTTTTTTTTCTGATTTTTCTGATTTTTTTTATTTTTTTGATTCTTGATTTTTTTTTTATATACAATATCTTCCATCTATAAAATGAGCTTTGGGTCAGTGACTCCCAAACCAGTTGGTTTTAGGGCACTAAGTGTTAAAACACCCTTACAGACATAATAACTCGGATCTATGACGTTTTCTTTTTTCTTTTCTTTTTTATATCCCATCGCGTTTTTTAGGTGCTTCCTCCAATTAAACTAGAGCACTGAATATTACAAACTTTTTAATTACATCTCATGTCCGTATGTTACCATGAATATTGATAATATCTGTCAACTGAGCATATGAAGATCCATTTTAGTTAGTTTTATAGAAAATTCACAAATTAAATAATTTAAAAGGAAATAAACAAAAATTAACTTGTTCCAAAATAGGTTGAGATACGTCTCATGAATGGAAATTCCTTACAAAGCTATCTCACACCAATTTCACCTGATTAATCAAATAAAGACACAAAATTACAAAATATGTTTTTGGTTTTTGTAAAATTTTTCAATTTTTTGGGCTTTTTCGAAAAATTTTGACTAAAAATAAAACAATAAAAACAAGATACAATTTAACTATTCTCCTCCCCTAAATCTAAATGAGACATTATCCTCAATGTCTTAAACAGTAAAAGAAGAGTTTAGAAAACCATACCTGGTTAGCTGAAATTCTACATCTAAATGAAAAGTTAAAGGTTAAGATCCAGATTTATCTGACGCCTCTTACCACGATCATTATCGGACTAGTTTATCTTGGAAGGAATGGGGTCAATTTGAGGTTCAAATGCTAAGATTTGGTCAATTAAATTTGGGGCAGTTCTGGCATTAAAGAGGAGTTCTTTTACAGGCTTTGACACGAACCCATTTCTCCGGGCATCATCAAGAAACACATAAAAAAAATCATAAAATCCATCAACATTGTACAGTCCAATAGGTTTCTGGTGTATGTTCAAGTTTGCCCAATATAGTACAGTAAAAATTTCCTCCATCGTGCCCAAGCCTCCTGGCAAAGCAATAAAAGCATCAGCACGGTTAATCATCTCTACCAGTCATTCAGACATACATGGCATGATTAGTTCCTTGCCATTTGATGGTCCTATCAGATTCGCCTCTGCTAAGGGTTTTAGGATGATTCCCAAGACTTAACTGCCTATTTCCTGTACCGCCTTTGAAACGATCCCCATTAGTTCAAGATTGACACTACCATATACTAAGTGCATATTCCTTACAACAATGACTCGACCCAATTCATGTGCCGCTGTTACGTATTCTGGTTTAACACCAACACTGGTACCGCAAAACACACAGATGTTTTCAACCCGTCTTCTCAAAAGTGGCTCCCATTTTTATCTAGATGCCTTCAAAGGTGCAATGATGAGTTGAATTTATAGAACCTGAAAAGGGTGAGTAATAATAGCACAAGTATCTTCCAAAGGACGATTAGTAGTAAAATAGTAAATCGTGAAAGGTCAAAAAGTAGCCTGGATCTTGTCGGAGAAAATAACAAAACAAATCATAATTATTAGGAAAAGATGAAGAGATATAATATTTACAATAATGTAACGGCTTGAATGACGTCTATGCGTCAGGGTCAAGCTTCCCATCCAATTTTCTTATAAATTGGCAAACAGGGTCTTTTTGAGTCAGATTCCCGAGACTTAACTTTTGTCTTTCTTTTCGAAATTGTGCATATAACATGCAAATTTCATGATACACATATCTACTGGGATGCGTCTCAAGAGTCTTAAATATGTCATCCAAAGACTCCTTACTCAAGTCATCCCTAATGAAATTAATCTTATCTTCGCGGTTATCAGACACCATTCCTAAATAACGACAACGAGTATTACATGTCATGCGAGCACATAATCCAACGAATGTCAGCAGGAATACCTTTGATCATCAGTAGCCTCATTCGTTCCAAGCGAGCTTTGTAAACTTTCATCAGAGAGTTTCGAGGGAGAGAAGGAAATTGCTTGTGAAGATTTACGAGAACTTCTGCCATCTTGAAATGACTTAACCTGCAAAATTAAATACACAAAAATAAAACACACCAAATCTGAATATATACACAAATTGCTTGGGTTGCCTCCCAGCTAGCGTTAAGTTTAATGTCGTCAGCTAGACATGGTTTCCCAAACGTTAGGCTGGATCTGAAAGTGTGACACTTTCTTTTTATCCCTCAATTGATTCTCCCCAGTAGTGTCTGACACCCTGGCTATAAACCTTAAATGTGTTGTTGGACTTGGGGTTGTACAATTCAACAGCTCCATATGGTAAAACCTGAGTAATCTCAAATGGGTCTGACCACGTTGATTTCAGCTTTCCAGGGAAAAGTTTCAACCTTGAAACAACACCTGCTGCCCAGGTTTCAATTGTCTGCGCACTATTTTTCAGTCATGCCATTTCTTGGTCTTCTCTTTATATAATCTAGCATTTTCATAAGCCTGTAGGCGAAATTCCTCCAACTCATTGAGTTGGTGAAGTCTTTTCTCTCATGCAGCTTGTGAATCAATATTCAACTTCTTCAGTGCCTAGTACGCCTTATGTTCAAGCTCAACTGGCAGACATCATGCTTTCCCGAACACCATTTGATATAGGGACATACCAATGGGTGTCTTATAAGCTGTTCGATCTAGTTTTTCAGACCAGTCATTCCTTATTGATCCAATGGTTCTCTCCAAGATTCTTTTGATCTCCCTGTTTGAAACTTCAACTTGCCCATTTGACTGTGGATGGTAAGTTGTGGCAACTTTATGAGTAACTCCGTATTTGGATATGAGTGCATCGAAGTATCTGTTGCAGAAATGTGAGCCACCATCACCGATAATCACCCAATATGTTCCGAAGCGAGTGAAAATATTCCTTTTAAGGAATTTGATCACCACTTTTGAATCATTGGACGACAGTGCAATCGCTTCAACCCATTTGGAGACGTAGTCGACTGCAACCAGTATGTACATGTTTCCAAATGGTGGAACAAATGGTCTCATAAAATCAATACCCCACACATCGAATATCTTCACTTCCAGAATATTTTGAAGAGGTCATTCATTTCTTCTGGAAATATTTCCCGTTCTCTGGCACCTGTCACATTGAAGAGCAAATAGATAAGCATATTAAAAAGAGTGGGCCATAACAAACCTGATTGTATGACTTTGGCTGCAGTTTTGTTTCCACTGAAATGTCTGCCGTAATGTGATGAATGGCAATGCTGCAAGACACTATTGACTTCCTCCTATGGAACACACCGTCTCAATAATTGATCCGCACAACATTTGAACAGGTACGGCTCATCCCAGACATAGTGCTTGACTTCTTTGAAGAATTTCTTCCGTTGCTGAGTTGTCCATTCTAACGACCATTTTCCTAATACTATATAGTTGACATAGTCAGCATACCAAGGGACTTCCTGCTGTTTCATGGCAAACAGTTGTTCATCTGGAAAAGTTTCTTTAATTGTTAGTTCTTTGCCAGCTGTATCTCCATTCTCGAGCCTCGATAAATGATCTGCCAATTGGTTTTCTGTCCTTTTCCTATCTCTGATCTCCACATCGAATTCTTACAGAAGAAGTATCCAATGGATCAATCTGAGTTTGGCATCTTTCTTCGCGATCAGATACTTAATTGCTAAATGATCTGTGTAGACCACCACCTTAAGACCCAACAGATAAGATCGGAATTTGTCAAAAGCGAACACAACTACAAGCAACTCATTTTCAGTGGTTGTGTAGTTGAGTTGAGCTTCATTCAGAGTTCTGTTGTAGTAGTAAATGGCATGGAAAATCTTTGCTTTGCGTTGTCCCAAAACTGCACCTACAGCAAAATCACTAGCATCGCACATCACCTAAAATGGAAGGGTCCAGTCCGATGCTACTATAATGGGGGCAGAGACCAGCTTCTGTTTTAGGATCTCAAAGGCTTCCTGGAATTCTTTGGTGAAGTTGAAAGGCACATCTTTCTCCAGAAGATTGCAAAGAGGTTTTGCAATTTTTGAGAAGTCTTTGATAAATCTCCTGTAAAAGCCAACATGTTCGAGAAAACTCTGAATCTCTTTGAAAGATGTGGGTGGAGGTAGTTTTTCAATTGTTTTGATATTTGCTTTGTCTACCTCAATTCCCTTTTGTGAGATCTGGTGTCCCAGAATGATGCCTTCTTGTACCATGAAATGGCATTTTTCCTAGTTGAGTACCAGGTTGGTATCTTCGCATCTTTGTAACACATGTTCCAAATTTTGCAAGCAGTGGTCGAAATAATCTCCAAACACAGAGAAGTCATCCATAAAAACCTCCATACTATGTTCCAGCATGTCTGAGAAGATGGCCATCATTCAACGTTAGAATGTGGCAGGAGCATTACATAGTCCAAATGGCATTCTGCGGAAAGTAAAAGTATCATACGGACATGTCAAGGTGGTTTTCTCCTGATCTTCTGGGGTGATGGAAATCTGATTGTATCCCGAGTATCCATCCAGAAAGCAATAGAACTCATGTCCCGCCAGTCTGTCTAGCATCTGGTCAATGAATGGTAGCGGAAATTGGTCTTTCCTTGTTGCTTTGTTCAGCTTCCGATAGTCCATGCATACTCTACATCCAGTCACCGTTCTTGTTGGAATCAACTCATTCTTTTCATTTGTGACAACAGTAATTCCTTCTTTCTTCAGCACACACTGCAAAGGACTCACCCAAGTGCTATCTGAGATAGGGTAAATGATACCAGCATCCAACTATTTGATGATTTCTTTCTTCACGACCTCCTTCATGATTGGATTTAATCTCCGTTGATGCTCCACCGTGGGTTTGTACTCATCATTCATCAGAATCTTGTGCATGAAAAATGATAGACTAATGCCTCGTATGTCTGCTATAGTCCAGCCAATGGCTTTTTTGTGTTCTCGAAACACTCTCATCAACTTTTCTTCCTACTCCAATGTTAGCGAAGAAGAAATAATCACAGGTAATTCAGAAGAGTTTCCAAGAAATGCATACCTGAGATGACTCGACAATAGCTTCAGCTCCAGCTACGGTGGTTTTTCAATTGAGGGCTTGATTCGATCTTTCTTCAGAAGTTCCAGACTTTCCATTGGTGGTGTCGATTTGAATCGGAATGACTTGTCAAGATAGTTGATATATTCCAAAATTTCAGCATCTAGTTCGTTGTCAGTCATGTTGGTGATGCTAGCTTCAAGTTTATCCATGGGAATTGTATCAGTATCCTGAATGATACTATCAACAACATCAATTCTGAAACATTCCTCTTCCTTTTCATCACTTGGGAATTTCATGGCTTTGAAAACATTAAAGGTAACTTCTTGGTCCTACACTTTCATGGTCAGTTCTCCTTTTTGTACATCAATTACAGTTCAACCTGTAGCCAAGAATGGTCTCCCAAGGATGATAGGAACATATTTGTCTTCTTCCATGTCAAAGATAATGAAATCTGCTGGGAGAATGAGTTTGTCAACTTTGACCAGCACATCTTCAACTACACCTCTCGAAAATTCGAGCGTTCGATCAGCAAGTTACAGAGAGACTGAGGTAGGCATTGCTTCTCCAATTTGCAGTTTCCTGTAAATAAAAAAAGACATCAAATTAACACTTGCACCTAAATCACATAAAGCCTTACTGATATAATATTCTCCAATGGTGCAAGGAACTGTGAAACTGCTAGGATCTTTAACTTCGGGGGAAGTTTCCTTTGAATGATGGCGCTGCATTCCTCCGTCAATGTTACTGTCTCGTAATCTCCCAATCTCTATTTTCGTGTAAGAATGTCTTTTATGAATTTGACATAGCTGGGCATTTCTTCCAAGGCTTCTGCAAATGGAATGTTGATATGCAACTTTTTGAACACCTCCAAGAATCGAGCAAACTGTTTATCCAATTTGTTTTTCTTGAGTCGTTGAGGAAAATGTGGAGGTAAAGTGATTCTTTCTTGATCTTTTTCCTTTGCTTCTTTTTCTCCATCTGTGGAACTGCATCTTTTAGAACTTCTTCAATGGTTACCTTGATTCCAACATCTTTGTTGATTTCAGTGCCATTTTTAAAGGTAATGGCTTGACATTGCTCATTCCCTCGGTTTCTTGGATTTGTTTCTGTGTTACTGGGAAGATTTCCTGGTGGTCTGTAACTCTGAGCATTGGCCAGTTGTCCAATTTGATTCTCCAATGCTTTGATAGAAGCAGATTGGCTCTGAATCATAGCATCATATTTTTTTAACTAAGCCAGCATTTCTGCAATTCCTGGTTCTTTTTCATGCTCTTGGCCTTTGTTTTGTTGTTATTAGAATCCGGGTGGTGGATAGTTCTTTGGCCCTGAATTGTTGCTCCATGAAAAATTGGGATGATTCCTCCACCCTGGGTTGTAGGTGTTGGAATATGGATTGTTCCCCTGTCTGTTGAAATTGTTGACATAATTCACTGTTTCTTCAAGTTGGTTTGTCTCTGGTGCTCCTCCATATGGTGAACTTGTGGATCCAGTGTTACCTTGCAAGCTGAGAGTTTCCATGAATTTGCACATCTGATCCAGCTTGGCATTCACTGCAATGTTGGCTCCAACTTCATAAATTCCAGCAATTCGTTGAATCAAGCTCCATTCTGTTGGCCACAAGGAATTGTTGTTAGCCATTTCTTCAATTAAGTCTCAGGCTTGATCTTCTCCTTTTGCCATTAAAGCTCCTCCAGAGCAGCATCAATTATGGTTCTCATTATTCCAGAAAGTCCATTGTAGAAGGTGTGGACTTGTAGCCAATTTGCAATCTCATGGTGAGGACATTTCCGGAGTAAATCTTTGTACCTTTCCCAAGCTTCGTAAAGGGATTCTGAATCTTGTTGTACAAAAGATGTGATGTCATTCCTCAACTTTACAGTTCTGGCTGGTGGAAAGTACTTTGCAAGGAATTTTATGGCTAGAGTGTTCCAAGTTGTGATGGAACCTGCTGGTAGTGAATGTAGCCAAGCTTTTTCTCTGTCTTTAAAGGAATATGGAAAAACTCACAGTCTCATTGCTTCTTCTGATGCTCTGTTGTAATTGAAAGTGCCGCAAACTTCCAGGAAGTTGCTGATGTGGGCATTAGGATCTTCAGTTGCATTCCCCTCAAACTGTACTGATTGCTGAATTATCTGAATGCATGTTTTGATGTCACACGCATTTGCTGGTAAGGGAGGAAGTACAAAAAAGAAATGAGGCCGTCAACCACATGAATGGTTCTGTCTCGAATAGGAATTGGTGGTGCAACCTCCAAAGGTTCAGGTTCCATGTTAACGATTGCTTCTTGGCTTTCCCTTCTCAACTGTCTGATGGTTCTTTCAATCTCTGGGTCAAGCGGTCGGAGTTCAAAGCTTCTGGTTCGTCTTATGTAGTGTTTGAGAACCTGAAACACAAGAAAACAAAAATAATAAGTAAAAGAAATTAGATACATGTAAAGGTATCTAACCTCAAAATTAATAGTGAAAGATAAATAAGTCCCTGGCAACGGCACCAAAAACTTGACCGGCACGTAATCACACACGTATAACGCAAGCGCATGTATCATTCAAGTAGTATAAAAGTATCGATCCCACGAGGACTTAAAACCTTTTGTTATTAATTTATGAAGTTAAATGTTTACAAGTATCTAATGGATTGGATATTTGATTGGGTGGTGACTTTAAAACTTAAAACAAGTAAATAAAATTGCTTGAAAGTAGATTGAAGAAAATTCAAATTTATAAAACTATCCAGGGTTGTGAATCATTCCAATATCTTTTTAAAAGATGAAGTGATTATTTTACATTTGTGTAATATATTGGTTTATTAACCTGGAACACGAAATTATGTAAAAGCCTATTCCGATGGTCAAATACAAATACCCAGTATAACCCAATTAATCATATTCCTATGTTAACCAAGTTATCTGAATTTATTAAGATTAAGTTCCAATTATGGCTACCCCCGCCCGACAGGTATATTCCTATCCTGTAAGGAAATCTATTAAAAGGTTATCTATCCTCAAGGAATATCGTGGGCTATTAAGTCTAAGGTCTTAAACCTAAAATCCATTTTCCAAGTTCATTTTAAGTTTACCGAATCAATCTTATTAATGGCCAGTTAACAGCATTAAGACTAAGGATCAATAAATAAACCGTTATATTACCCAACCCGTAATTTAACCCCTTATAAACTGGTGATAATGGACTTCATCACAACCCCATATAATTGGCTTAGTTACGACACATATTTACGGATAGTAAAAACTTAAATAAAATAAAAGACATAAAGTAAATGCTGAAAAGTAAATTGCTGAAAAGTAAATGACGGAAAGTAAATGCTGAAATTAAATACTGAAAATTAAATGCTGAAAATTAAATGCTGAAAGTAAATTGCTGAAAAGTAATGCTGAAAGTAAATTGCTGAAAAGTAAATTGCTGAAAAGTAAATGCTGAAAGTAAATTGCTGAAAAGTAAATAAAGTAAAAGTACAATAAAAGAAAATGCTGAGGTAAAATGATCCACTTTTATTACTTCTATTTTAGATATCTCCCTTAATATAATATATTAACTTTCCATGATAATTACCAACCAGCCATATAGGCGGTATCCAGATTAAGTAAAATTAATAATTAATTACCAACCGACCAATCAGACGGTATCCAGTTTAGTCAGGTTAAAACCAATTTAAATAATTACCAACCGACCAATATGGCGGTATCATCGTTAAGTTAGGTTTTAACTAATTTATATATTATAATTAAGGGAGATTAATCTAAATATTAGTAATAAAAGTTTTACCTTTTACCCCAGTAAGGGGGAGTTACCTCCTCACTACTGAAAAGTAAAAACTGAAAATTAATGAAAGAAAAGTATTGTGCGTAAAAGTAAATTGCTGAAAGTAAAAACTGAAAAGTAAAGAAAAGAAAGTGCGAAATTTGAAATTAATTACTGAAAGCTATAAATAAACAAACAAGATACAATATTCTTAGTATTCTTAAGGAATTCCTTAGAAGAAAATATGAATTTACAAATGAAATGACTTGGTATTTATAGGCAAAATTTTACCTCCATCAAATCATCCACCAAATCCATTATTAATTGCTCCACTAATTGCTCCACCAAATCCATTATTAATTTCTATCATGTTTGTTGGGAGCTTGACTATTTTTATTTTTTATTTATTTATTTATTTGCTTTGAAAATGACTTTAATAATTACACAAAACACACTTCCGGATGTTTCATCAAATTTGGTCATGAAATCTTCAGAATTCGAAATTATTTTGTTATTCAAAGTTGTATATTTTGATTCTTCTTTAATCTCGAACTTGAATCAGCTCAATCCGATATTGGAGTAAAAAGTTATGCCCAAAATACGATAGTTGCGCAAAAGTGGAATTTTCGAAACTGCACTTCGTTAGAACGCCCTTTCAAGTTTCCAATCTCCAAAATTAATATGTCAAGTCTAATTTTTGCTCTTATTTGACTCACATTTAGTCCTAAATGATTTCATTGAGTCCCAATATTATTTTATCTGTAAAATAAACTAAAACACATCAAAACGTTCATCAAACCCGAGAAACTAAATAAAATATTAAGTAAAAGGGGCGGTAAATATTGATATATTTTCCGCTCATCAGTTGGCCTCTCAAAAACAAAATCTTATTTTCTTTTTTATACTAAGGGTTTTACCAAAATTAAACAAAACCCTTCCCATTCTCTTCATCAAATTTCGGCCACCCATATTCCAAGAATAATTTTTTTTTTTGCAACATTCAATCTTTAATTTAATTTCATCATCATGAAAAAATATGTTACAAAAATAAATATGTTATTACCTTTTAAAAATATGTAACTTCCATTCCAACCAAAGGGTTTCCAAAATCCCAAATTTGGAATGAAAAATAAACTAGATCCTTTTATTAAATCATATTATATAATTTAATAAAATAATTTATAAAAAACAATTATCACATAATCAATTATTACAAACACCAAATATGAAAATTAATATATAGTTTCAAGTGTGACAAAAAATATTATTAATCATTGTAATAATATATATGTGATTATATAATTAGACTATCCAATTATATTTAATTTGCTATAGTATATCGAGCTAGCACGAGGACTAAATGAACCTATGGTTCCGAGCTTCAATAATCCTGGAATATTAATTAAACTCTTAATTAAATATTCTGAATTATTAACTTCTTATTATTCCACTAAAAACCAAAGCAGCACTCTCGTTGCCGTAGATACATAAAATAAGCCGAACTACGTCGGTGTCTATCAATATATTCATTACATACAGATGAGCCTTTACGAGTATCTCATAATTAGAACCGGGTTATAATTTCCGTTATACCCCTCTAATTATTTTTACCTTAAGTACAACTAATTCTCTAATGAACGATTTATTCATAACTATTATGATTGTTAATATTTATATTCGTAATATAAAAACTTGAACGCACTAATCGTTCAAGTACCGAATCAACCCTTAAGAAAGATAATCTTGTATTTCTCGCAATAAAGAGTGAACTATATATCTATGTAAAATGTCCCCAACTACACACTAAACCATGTCCCCAAAATACGTAGCCATTGGTCGGGATTGCTACACCAACCTCACCTTTGTAAATCAAATGACATAGACTTCCATGTAGGAGTTCGTAGTACACTCAGGATACAGATCAATCCATATATGACCATCTAGTAGATTGAAATGAATTTCTTTAGTTAACGGATATTATAATAAACTCATTTTTATCTGGGTCCAGTCTTTTATGATCACACTATATAAGGTGTCTTCATTCTCATGTCACCACATGGACGATCCCGGATCAAGGTCGCCATAAAATTATAGAATGGACAAAGCTATGGATAAACCACAAACAAAATATCAGCTTTGTTTGCTCTCTATGGACTATTTTAGATTAATCACTTCAGGCTTAAATTCTCTTGTGTATGACACTAATATACTAAGTCGGAAGGCACATTTAGAATATGCGATATAAAACAAACATTTTTTTTTGAAATCGTTGGAAAACTCACCACCAAACCACCCCTTACGGGATTAAGCGGAGCAGGTAAAACCCCTGGCTGTATCAGGCTCTTACAAGAAACACACTCCCTGGATTCGAACCTAGGACCTCAAGGTGAGATCCTGAGCCCTACACCACCAAGCCACGCCCCTTGGTGGCTTTGATAAACGAATAATGGATATTTTTATTTCATAAAATATAATTCCGCTTACATTACATGAGCAACACGAGAAAGTTGGTTTCACATGATGTTCTATGGTTCTATCTACTCCCAGCATGTTTTCATAGGACTACACAAATTTCTTTATATATTTCCTTAATAATCTCTCTAATTCTTTCATATCTTCAGGGGTAACCTTACTTGCAATTAATATATTCTTGGAGTTTTCACATGTACCAGGATTGAATGCTTATTTTTTTGTTGAATTAATGTCAAATATGTTCATGTCATGCATGTTATTGTGGGGGTTTTATCAGGGAGGCGCAGCGGAAGGAGCGCGGTTCGGGCGAAATCGTAGTTTAAAATTTTTAAACTTAAAAATAAATTATTTAATATCCAATATTAATAATTCATTCATATTTCACCTAAACATATTTATTCGATATCAAATAACGACATAAATAATTTAGAAACTCCGCAAAACTTTTACGAAAACATTTTTCCGTAAAATAACATAAAACACATTTCTGACCGAATGGACCGACCAATGCACATGAGGACTACCCAGGTCAGCCCAAAAAAATTTGGACAGTTCGTGGACTGCCCGAACAGTGACCAGTTCACTGTTTGGGCAGTCGTTACCCGGTAACTCCGTTTTTCACCGTTTTCGCGTAATTTTACTCCAATATAATTTCCGGTAATTATTTTTATTGGGCAATTAAAATAAACTTATTTATTTTAATTACTCAATACTTAAAAACTGAAATTTTTCCCAAGAAATCATATTTCTTAAAAATTACCGTTTGTCCCCTAAACTTTACATTTTGTTCATTTTAGTCCTCAAATTGTCAAATATAATTTTGGATGATTCCAAATTAGTTCTAAAATGATTTTCAACATGTCCAACACATCAAAATACGAATTGCAATAAAATCTCCACTAAAAGACAAAATTGCCAGCCCCTTAAGGTTTTCCAATTTTTGCAATTTAGTCCATTCTTGTTCAAAACAAGTCAAGATCAAATCCATTCAATCCAAAATTTAATATGCATCATATACACATGATAATATATCACATATATGAAAAGCCCCAAAATTGGAATAGGTTAAGAACCCTAATTTCTCAAATTACTCCAATTGATCAATTTACACTCAATTGAATAAATTCAAAACTTTAATCAATTCTTTAACACACCAAACAAGTCTCACCACTTTGAAATAACTCAAGAACAATTATAGGTCATAAATAAGTGGCCTTAAAACTCTAGAATGACAACTTGATTACCAATTAATCAAAAGAATGCTTAATAACTAATTATAAGCATACTTTGTTAATAAACATGCAAACATCTTTCCAACAAGTCTCAAACCAATTTAATTACATACTTAATGAGTAGAGAAAATTCTAAGCAACACATTTTGAAGCTTAGAAACATGAAAATATTTTTCTAGTTGAAGAAAGTTGGAAAATACTTACAAAATCAAATTTTCCATAAGCTTTTTCCTTTGTTCTTCAAGCTTTTTCTCTCAAACTTTACTTGTAATTTTATTTGGTAACTTGTGTTAGTTAAAGAAAATGAAACAAAAATTCCTTATATACTTTCCCATAATTGGCGTGAATGAGAGAAAGAAAATATAAGATTTAATTTCAATTTAATTTATTAGTTACTTGTTCTAAATGATAACCTTTACCATAAAGTAATTAAACAAGTGTTACCAATCAAATGGTGTCATTTACTAACATTAATCACGGTAAAAGATATTTATAAAACAATTACTTTAATCATTTAATATTTAAATAATTAAATAATTAAATACAAATATTTTAAATATATGTATTATATTTACATTAAATATCTCAAATACATATATTAATGACATATGTCAAATTTCATAATTTGACAATTAATATATGTGTATTTAATAATATCAAATATTAAATACAAATACATATTAATTAGGAAATAACCATTAGGTCCATTTGCATGTATTTTTCGTTTAAGAGTTAAATGATTTATAAATAATCTCCATTATTCATAAAAATTGTCCTAGTGCTTTACGAGTATATTTCATTAGTGAGACTCTATAGATTCAAGCATATCCATCACGAAATCCAATTTCGTATCCATAATTTACCCACTCGTAAATTATGACGACCACGAATAAACTCACTGAATCATACAGGTTGAGGTCATTGCATACGTATAATCCCTTCGTCACAGGTATCCGGATTATCTCAGAGATATAGATATAAACGTCAAATCTCTATAGGTATAATCTCGTCGATGTATCTATTAGCAATCTTCTAAATAACACTCGGAACTTACTTCCAAAGTATACCACGGCCATAGAATTAACAGATTGCTAATCATATAATGGACATATATGCCATGTACACAGGATTGACGGATCTTATCTTGATACACACAGGATATCATGAGCATAAGTCCACACCTAACGAACAGACAGAGGTCTGATCTTAATAGATCGGTGATGTGAATGCCATCTAAGTGTGGAGGATAACTCATATATCCACAGTGGTATCTCAAGTCAAAGAATCACTATGCTACTCAACCCGAGAAGATTCCTATTGATGTTGGTGTACCATCTATTAGGTAATCTTCGGTGAGTCGTTCGGTATTTATCAAATAAACACCTACACATATATACGAGTCTCCCGAGACTCATGGTTCATTGGGATAAACCATCGGACCAAGTCACGATATACGACATGTACTGGTCTCAACAGATTTTTACTAACTGACCCGTGTCAGTAAATCTTGACTAGGAACTTAATTTGATAATATATTTCTAGTAGTGGCACTTCCCAATGTCAATTACAAGCTACGTTGTAATTGTGCACTACATTATATATTATCGGGTCTTTGTCTAATATATATATATATATATATATATATATATATATATATATATATATATATATATATATCACTAAACATGATTTAGTTTCAATCTAATGAATTAGATCGAATATATATAATAAAAGACAAGAGGTGCAACCATAAATAAGTAATATTATGGAAAAAGATATTGCTCATATTCATAAATCGAACATAAATACGATCCGGATTGGCGCTCCGAGCACCAACCCTAACAGTTATGATATGTGCCAAAAGAAAAAAAAATAAGCAAAAGCAGTCATCTTATTAATTTTCAATGCAAGACTACAATCAAATAGTTCAGGTACAAAGATATTTTCATATGTTTTTTCTACTTTAGTTGCCTCTGCATCCTTCAATGTCAACCCTTCCAACTGGAGCAGCTCTTCCACCCATCCCTCTTTTTTCTCCGGTTCTTGTTATACACCATTTCTTCCTTTATCACAGAGCTTCCTTCCCAATCCATCATATCAGAAAAGATTTTGAAGCCTAGCACAATGACGCCGTTAACTTCGCATGACTCTAGAGCTCCTTGATACCCGAATTTCACAAAGTAGTCTGTCAGTTTCATCCCTTCTTAAGCTTTGCCTTTTCTTCATCTGAATGGTACCTCAACAATTTCTTAGTGGTTTATCCTTTGAAATTTGGCAGTGTGCTTACACCTTGGCCTCACTCGCCCAATCTGGTGTTGTTTGTAGTTCATTCTCTCTATGATCCTAGCCACCCAGGATCTACCCACTCTTTGAAGTTTGATGCTACTTGGAATCTTGTAAAAGGTTAGATTTCTAGGATGGCCACGACATTTCCCACTTCAACCGTGATAGTGATGATTTCTTCTTTGTGCAAAAATTTGTTGACTTGGTGCATTGATGGTACCCCTCCGTGCTTGTGGAACCATGGCTTTCCTAAGAGTAGAGCAAAAGTAGCCAGGATTTTTAGCAATATGAATTCAACTTTGTCTTCAATTGGGTCCACCCTGACCAAGATAGTAAAATCACCATCTACGCCATGTTTCTTTCATCATAGGTCTTGATTGTCATGTCAGAAAGAATCAGTTCCTCTGGTTAGATATCTAGCCTCGATAGTATTTGAAGTGGGCAATCATTCATAAAAGACCAGTCATCTACCATTACACAATAGGATCTTTTGCCCCTAACCTCGCCCTTGATTAATAGAGGCCGATAATGATTGTGTCCCTTCATCATGACATTTTCCTCGAATAAGGTTATCACTTGTTTTTTTTCTTTCCGAATAAACTCGATGACTACGGTTGGATCTGTGTCGTCCAGTATAATTATTTTCCCTAAAGCTTCTACTATAGCCCTTCTATGTTCTAGTGAGGAACACAGTAGCTACCATATACTAATCTGTTCCCGAGTTTTCATCAACTCCTGGAGCACAGTATCATCCATTTCTTTCCCTTCACTTTTTTTTTCTTTTTTTTTTCTTCATCTTCTATTTTTTCCTTCTGTTTAGTGGCATTGTTGCAAAATCGGTCACTTTTAATCATTCCCTTAACATCTTTTTCGTCAATACTGGAGAAGTCTTTCTAAAATTTATTACATTCGCTAGCCTTGATTTCGCTATTGTCCCATATTCTCATGACATGGGTCTGTTGGTGGAAGGTTTATAGCACATGTTCTTCTGGTAGGCCAGAGTCTATCATGTATGTTCGCGGTGGAAAGGTATGGTGTTTAGGTATGAGGTTTATATCGGTGTTGGGTTGGCTTCTTCAAGAGTCAGATATTTTTCAGCTAAGTATAAGGTCATGTATTTCGTGTTCAAGGTGGGTGCAATTGTTAGTGTCATATTACTGGTGAAAATGGTAATATTGGTTTTGGTCTATGTGGTAGGGTATTTGGTTTGGTAACGATTTAGGTTGTAGGGGTTTCACCAGACCTTGTCTCTTCAATTTCTCAAACACCTATGACAATGGTCTCCAACGGTTAGAAAACCTTCTATTCTTGATAGCACCAATCTCAGCGGGGCCAACCTTTAATTTAGAGGGCCCAATAGTGGTTCTTCGGTTCTGGCTAAAAAATTGTCTGTCCTCATCCTCCCATTCCTCAATATCTATGACAATCTCTCTCAACTATCAAAAATCTAAGATCATGGAGGTCATACTCCTCAGTTTGTTGTATATAGAGGTCTTCTGGATCACCCTCATGCGTCTCTAGTTGTTATTCGTGTGCTTTTGTTGCACAAAATTGGACTTTTGTAAGGCACTTTATCTATCTATGCAGCCAGTTATATTGCTGACAACATAACGGCATCTGCGTTTCCATGTTATGATTACATATCCAACATGATGTCTACTGCATTTCATAAGGGTCTCTGGAGGTAGTTGAATCTTTTTAGGTTCACTCCTTCACTTTAACTTTGGCTATTCTAAGTCATTACATTCCTGTTGTTATTCCCAACATGGGAATCTACACAACTCGTTAAACATAGATTTACCAAAGGCTTTGTCTGTCAATACATTTCCAAAACACTTGCATAAACTATCGGGTTAACACTTTTTCTTGTTATTGCCTCACACAAGAAGGCTTACGTATTTTCGACTTTCCCGTCAAGTTCTGACCTCTAGTTTTCACGGGATAAAGGTATCTCACCCTTGTAAACCATTCAGAATCTTACTTTACACCGCATCAAGTTTTCATGGCTAAGTATATTATTGCCATTCTCACAACTGCACCTCATTGTACTTCCCACACATTCCAAACATCTCTCACATGTTCAAGGTGTATAAACCCCTTACTTGGCTTTCGTAGACAAGTTTCAAATCCATTTCGTGTCACTCTTGGACATTTAGGCTAAATCCGAACCAATTGCGTATGTAAATAGCACTTCCCATTTGCTCGCACATTGTCCATCAGCATTCCATGACATCATGGGCTTTACTCTTTCCAACACTTGCCATTACGTAATCTCATCACTTCCTCACGAGCTATTACATAATCGAGCCTTCACTCTAGCCCTACAATGTCAATTTCCTCTCAATAACTTCTACTCACATTTAAGAAGTGGAAAAACCTATAGGTTGCAAGTGGATCTATAAGACCTTCAAAGTTAGGATAGTGGCCAAGGGTTATACCCTAAAGAGGGAGTCGACTATGAGGAGACTTTCTCGCTAGTAGCCATGCTCAAACCTATTCGTACTCTTTTATCCATTGGTGCATATTATGACTATAAGATATGGCAAATGAATGTCAAGACAATATTTTTTTAATGACAGTTTTGATGTGTGTATCTATATGGTACAACCTTAGGGAATCATTGCCCAAAGTCAATAGTAAAAAAATTACAAACTGCAAATGTCCATTTATGGACGAAGCAAGTGTCTTGATCTTGGAACATAAGATTTGATATGACAATCAAGTCCTATGATTTTGAGTACATATCGATGAGTCTTGTGTATACAAACGTGTCATTGACAATAAGATGGTTTTTCTCATATTGTTTGTCGATGATATTTTACTCATTGGGAATGATATAAAAGTATTATCAGACGTAAAATCTTGGCTGGCTAATCATTTCCAAATGAAAGATATGGGAGATGCCAGTTATGTACTTGGAGTTCAGATTATTCCGGATTGCAAAAGACGATGGCTCTCAGACATCCTATATAAAAAATATTCTTATAAATTTGGGATGCATAATTCAAAAAAATGAAATTTTCCTTTTTGACGTGGAATTCATTTGTCAAATGAGGTGTCTTCTAAAAAATCTCAAGCAATTAAGGAAATGAGACATATCTATATACCTCTGTAGGTTGTAGTCTCATGTATGCTATCTTATACAGATGACCAGACATCTGCTTTGTAGTGAGAGTAGTTAGTAGATTTCATTCTAATCTAGGAATAGATCATTGGCAGGATGTGAAGCACATTCTCAAGTATCTTAAGAGAATGAGAAACTATATGCTTGTATATTTTGATGAGGATTTGATCCTCTAATGATATACTGATTCTGATTTTCATACTAATGTAGATTCTAGAAAATCAACATCCAGATCAGTATTCACCATAGGTGGTGGAGCTATTGTATGGAGGAGCATAAATCAATCTTATATTGCTGACTCCACCATGGAGACTGAGTATGTAGCAGCTTGTGAAGCAACTAAGGAAGCAATCTATCTCTGAAAATACTTGGGAGATTTGGAAGTTGTTCCAGATATGGATAAACCGATCACACTTTATTACGATAATAGTGGTGCAGTGGCAAATTATAAAAAATCAAGAAACCATAAAAGGGAAAGCATACATGGAGGAAATATCATCTCATCAGGTAAATAGTACAAATGCGAGACGTTTCTATCACGAAGATAGCTTCTGCGGAGAACATGGTTGATCCATTTATAAAAATCTTGATGGCTAATGTTTTTAAAGGTCACTTAGAGGGTCTAGGATTACATGACATGTTCCATATGCTCTAGTGCAAGTAGGAGATTTTCGGGATATATGCCCAAGAGCATCATGTAATATGTAAACAAAAAATTTTTAAATTAACAAATGATGCATTATTCATTTGTCAATTTTTTTGATTTAATTCACATATTATAAATCATTTAGTATATCCTAATTACTTATGTACATTCAAACTTAGTGTATGAGTGCCATACGTAAGAGGATTTAAGTCTAAAATTTGTAATCTAAAATAGTCCATAGAGAGCAAACAAAGCGGTACTTTATTTGAGACTTATCTGTAGCTAAAGTCCATTCTATAAATGTATAATGACTTTGATTCGAGATCGTTCATATAGTGACATGAGAATAGAGGCACCATAGATGTTGTGATCATATAGGACTGGACCCAGAGAAAATGAATTTCTTTTAATATTCATTAAACAAAGAAAGTCATATCAGTTGAGTTCATCTAAATCTCGAGTGTACTACGAACTCATGCATGGTAGGCTATATTTTTTAATTTACAAATGTGAGGTTGGTGATGAAATCTTGACCAATAACTTTATATTTTGGGACATGGTTTGATATGTGGATTGAGACATTTTACATAGATATGGAATCCACTCATTACGAGATGTAAATGAGTACTTTCCTTAATGGTTGATTCGTTACTTTAACGATTAGAGCGCTCAAGTCTTTCTATTGCGAATAAAAAGATTAATATTCATAATAGTTATGAATAAATCATTCATTAGAAAATCAATGGTACTTAAGGGATAAGAAATAAATAAGGGTACAACAGATATTATGATCCGGCTCTAATTATAAGATACTCGTGGAGGGTCAATTTATATGTAATGATTATATCGATAGACACCGATGTAATTTGATTTATGTAAAATATCTGTAGTAAATAAAGTGCAACTTTAGGTATTTAGTGGAATAACCTAAAATTAATAATCTAGAATATTTGATTAAAGAGTATTAATCAAATATTCCAGGATTATTGGAGCTCAGAGTTGCGGGTCTATTTGGTCCCCGTGCTAGCTCGATATACTATAACAAATCATATAATAATTGGATTGTCTAACTACAAACTCACATGCATAATAATTTATTATACTAAAAGTACTATTGTGATTAATAATTATGGTCACAAAGGAAAACTATATTAAATTAGTTTAATAAAAAAAAATTCAAAATTTATAATTATGAGATACTCATTCAAATGTTTTAATTTCAACTAATTAAATTTTGTAATTTCAACTAATTAAATTATGTTTGATATTAATATTAAAATTTTGTGTTTAATAAGTACTAAAATTTGATTTCAATACACATATTATTTCAAAATTTAAGTTACAAATTTTAATGGTGGATATTTGAATTTAATGTGATTTTCATTAATACATTAAAATCAAAATTTATTGTTACAAAAAATCCATAGCTGCCGAAAATTGAAGTGTCTTTCTAGGGGTTAAAATTATAATTTGATTACAATTTACGTAACAAAAACCCTAGGATATAAACATAGCCACTTCCCTTCTTCTTCACCTTCTCCAAAGAGTGAAAAAAAATAATTGTGTGACAATATTTTCTCTAAAGAGTTTAGAGATTAAAAATTTATAAGTGAGTCCCACACTTAGATTTGTTGGTGACGAGACATAGCACGAAAGATTAATTGGTGTCGAAGAAAGAAATCACCTTCTCCTTCTTCTATCTATCTCATGCCAATAAGCAAAATTTTTTTATCACTGCTGCAATTTTGAGTTCCAATTATGGCTTGATTTTTTCCAATTTTGTGGGGGAAATTTTAAGAACATATATGGATGACTTGGGAGCGTTTTGGGGCTGTTTCGAATGAAAAATATAGGCAAGAACTAACACTGAAAAATCTGCGAACAGAAGTTATTATTCAGTGTGCACTGTGCATTTTTTAGGACTCGACACTATCTTGTTACTGCTCTAGACTAATTGCTTTGCATAAAAATACAGCATATAAAGCAAAAAATAGTGCATTTTCATTGCGCAAAGATTTTTTCCGTGAAAGGATCGGCCAAAACATGGGATACGATAAAAAAAATATCAAGGTTGATCTCGGGGCCAAAATGCATTTCCTCGAAACGTTCATGTGTCTGTAAAATCCCTCTCTCGGAGATTCAACCAGCAAGAGATAGGTCATCCTATCACCCTAAGCCTCTAACTAACTGACATACTATTTTAACTCTACTACTTTTCTAATTATTTAACAAACATGAATCACACGCTTACATTTGAGGGCTACCTTCCCAACATAATTTCATTAAGTAAACTTAACCTTTTACAATACTGAACTTATTTTACTAAACTCTGGTAACTTTGACTCTAACAACCTTAAGTAAAGACTCTCATGCAACTTAAACCCGACTTGTACTTTAACTATTACAATATTGGCTTTGACTGATCCATATACCTCCGACCTGACTGATGTGCGGACCAAATAACACTAGTGACTACCATCAGTATCCATCCACTAGAGCTCGTCCTCTAAATAGACCTACAAAATAAAAAACACTAGAGAGTGGGGGTTAGATCGTTTGAACGACCTAATACTGTTGTGTCTGAAATTCTCATTTGGAAAACAACTAACGTATGGGGGCGTTACGTATCATTGTCCCCTCACACGCCTAACTAGTGCATTGAGGCATTATGTATCGTCGTCCTCTAAGTCACTGAACTATAGACAAGAGCACTAATCAATATTGTCATCCTAGCCCTAAAACTATAATCTAGGAGCGTCCTACAGTACCGTCGCCTATTCCTGAAACTACATGTGCACATGTCTGATGTATCCTTCAATTCTAAAATCCGTCAATTCCACGATCCGTCAATTCCAAAAGTCTCTGAGATTAGGTTTTTCCCCCAATCTATAAAAAAATTCATAAAAGAAATCATTTCAAACTTTCAAAAATACTATAATATTTCTGAACTGGTTCAAAAATATTTTTAACTCATCAAAGCATTTTGGCCACTTTCTATTCTCAAAGTATAACTTGAATATAAATAAATTCATATAACTTTATAAAATCAACAAAATATTATGAAAATAAAATATTCACTCATAATGCTATGGCAAATCGAGAGCGGTTCATAGTGTGGGCGACCTTCTAGTATCTTGATATCGATCTAAAGTCCATACAATCGTTAGTTTCTATAACTCGGAATATCTTCATATGGTTCAAAAGAATATACAATGCATGGACATATAATCTTGCTAAATATTGAAAATATATATGGTATCTATGAATTTTATTGGCTTATTTTTAGAGTTATGCAAGTACAGCAGCGGAAATTTAGATTCTACATGTCGCTAAGAATGAACTGTTTGATGCCTAACTTTGAAAATTCACTGTAACTAATTGAAAATGAATCATAGGCTAAAATTTTAATAAATGGTCTTTATTATATCTAGTTAATTTCAGTTTTTATGGATCTCAGTTTCATTTTCGTAAATTCAAGTTCTAAATCGAAATACTGGTGTTGGTCAGAAATTAAACTGGGTGTAGAGGCAGCAGGTCACTCAACTTCAAAAATTAGGTTTGGCTTCATCCAAAGTCCAAAAATTCTAATTTTCAGATATGTTACTCCATTTTGTGTCTACGTTATCCATAATTTTACTGATCTTGATTTCGACATACAGAACTAAACTTATAAGCATATCATCATAGGCTGCTCCGGTAAGACATAAACTAAAATATTTGCAAGGAAACCTATGGGTGAGCATCGGTTCTGGTTCTATCCGGAACCTGTTGGAACCGGACCGATTTTTTAGGTTTGGAACCAGAACCGGTTGTAATCGAGTAGGTTCCGGTTCCAAATATGAAGGAACCGATTTTATCCGGGTAGGTTCCGGTTCCAAAATAGTCGGAACCGGAACCGGACCATGGAACCGGTTTATATGAACATAAATTTTAAACATTTGGCGTTCATTATTTAATTGTACAAATTTTAAAGAGTCGCAGTTCATATAGCAATATTTTAGTGCTTCTATCAAGTATATATAGAATGTATGTGTGTTTGTGTTAAACAGAGACGCTTAAAATTAGAAAATGAGCCCATTGCAAACAGAAAGCTGCTATAATTTAAAACTACCACAACTAGGGGAAAAATAATCAATCAATAAATAAAATTTTCCTTTACTCCATTTTGTTTTGCCACAATTTTGTTTTAACAAAAAAAAACATTTTCTTAATCTAATTCGAAATATTCCAGCACAGCAAAATTCGACTCTAAAATTATATGTATTTATATTTTATCTTTTCATTTTCCTTCCATTTTCCCAGCAACATAAGTATAATGAAAATATATATATAACTAATGATATCAATAATCAAATATTTTGAAAGAAAATAGTGGGCTATTGTATAACCTTTCGTTCTTGAGCTTCTGCACTCCGATTTGGTCCCTGTTTTTTCCTACGTACTCGTATCGGAATGTAGTTTTCATTAAAATATTTTAAAATAGGGTAATTCGGAACCGGACCGGAACCAGATTGGAACCGAATAATAGGGTACCCTGTTTAATTGGGTAGGTTCCGATTCCACTTAGTGCGGAACCGAATTTTTCCGGGTAGGTTCCGGTTCTATGCGGAACCGGAACCGAAATCGGTTTTGCTCACCCCTAAGGAAACCAACTTCTAAAATTCGTCCTTAACTTATATTTAGTTCGAAAATTCAAATTTTTGATTATGTTGTTCTTTTATGTGTTTATTTTACTCAGAATTTCACATCTTGGCAAATGAATGCCTAAAACTCATGTTATAACCTAAACATCACAACCTGTCCAAAACTTGTCTTAATCGAAACTCACTGCCTATAATATTACATTCACTGCTATATTAAATTTACTTAATTTAGCCATTACATCCATGCTTAAACTCATGTTATCAACACTATCAAACTTTAACAATTCATCAAACACTTGGTGTGCGATACCTATACACATTTCTTTCATTACTTCTCATGTTTATTTTACCCTTGTTATCACCATGTTCATACTTCAATAATCTTTATCAACCAAAAACATCCCCTACATTCCATATAATACTTGGCCAGCCCTTAAGCTTTGAGGAAAATTGAGATTTTGCCAAATGAAGCTCATTGCATGTGTGCATAGTCATAAGATGCTAAAGAAATGCATGGTACCTACTCTATCTTGACCAAAATGCAAAGATGAATTTTTAGAGTTCTATAGATGTGATTTTGGGTTTTAAAAATTCTGCCCAAAACTGAAATTAAAGAAGAGAAAGGAGTTAAGAAGCTTAATTTCAGGAAGAATGATGTAATAGTCTTTATTAGTGTAATGAACCTAAATATTTTAGTTCGATTAGCGACGCATGAGATTTTTCTTTTCGGGCCAGTAAATAATTTTCGGGATCGATTTAGAAATAACGAGCAATCATTTCATTCCACGTTAAATTCTTATTGGATTTCTTCCAAGCCCAACAACAAAATAAAAAGAAGAGAAAGATAGAAGCCCAATACCCATTTGGGTATTATCTACACCCTTCTAGAATTGTTTAAGTGATGGAGAGAAAAAGCAAAAAACAAATCAAAAACTATTTTCTTCATTTCCTTCTTGTTACCAATGTGAGTAGAGGGAGAGGGGAGAAAAAGACCAAGTGTGTTATTTTAGCAAAAATCAAGCTTATCAATGGTTAATTCACCAAGCTAAACCCTAAAGAGAAGAAATAAGAGATTAAGGTGCTTTGTTAAGGAAGAAGAGACATTGAAACAAGGTAATTAGATGATTGTGGTGTATTATTGAGTTGATGAGGATGTAGTTTGGGTGATCTTTGGTGAAGGAATTGATGCATGTGGGGTGTTTATGTCTTGTTTCCTTTAATTGAAGTAATAAGAATGAATGATAAATTTTGGAAGAAGATGAAGTGTTGAGGAGTATTATTTGATGTTATTTAATGTATAGGAGTTGTAGTGTTGAAATAAAATGGGAGATTGGGGATGATCATCGGTAACGCTATATGTCCTTGGAACCGCCAAGCTCGCGTCGCGATGCAGACGAGGCATAAATAGGCATCTGTCTAACACGGGCGCGTTGCGATGCGAGCTTGCTTGTGTCGCGACGTGAACAAGGCAGAGAGGTGCAGGTGAATTACGCGGGCGCCTCGTGACGCAAATAGGACCGGCGTTGCAATGCGATAACCAAAAACCATAAATTATTTTCAGAAGATGCCACACGTAACTAATAGTCTGAATTTTTGTTTTACATTTTGTTTGGGGAATATAAACATTCTAAGGGGATAATCCAACTAGATTAAAGAATTTTATGTGATTATGAATCATATTTTATAACTGATGATTCTGACTCCATGTATTCTATATAGATACTCATCAGGAGCCGCGCTCGCCCCCAACAACGTGAATGGAACTTAACTGGACTTCAAATATGTGGGTGGAGTTTTATTTTCTTAAGAATTAATTTATAATTATTTGATTCAGATTAAGAATTATTTCTAGACTTATTTTCAAAGTTTTAGGGCATTAGCCTTATTTAATTATCAGTTACATATTAAATGAGATTTGATTTTAAAGTTTTACTGTTTACCAATAATATTTTATGTTTTTCGAGGCATGGGGGAAAAACCCACCTCAGCTCTTACTTAAGGAATTGACGGATAGAGACCGTGTGCACACGTAGTTCAAGGCTAGGGGGACGGCGATACGTAATGCCTCTAGACCCTAATTTCAGAATTTGAAGGGTAACATAGATCCACACCCCCAATTCTAATTTGTGGATTGGGGGACGGCGATACGTAACACCCCAAGACCACCAATTTCAGAGACAGAAGTGGCATACTTTGGGGGACGGCGATACGTAACGCCCCCATACGTCAAGTTTTCTACAGCACCAGAGCTATTTCTTTCACATAAAGTTTTCAGAAAAATGGTTTCTAGTTTTATAGAAAATGAACCAGTTTCGAGGAAAGTTTTCAGAAAAGCTTTATGTATAATTGATTTCATATAATGTTTTAATCCAATTTCTTGTTTTGTAGCTCCACTCACTGAGATCCTCTGGACTCACCCCACAATTTCCCAGTTCTTTTGCAGGATACTTCTTTTTATGAGACATGTGCCGTTTTTGGAGACCCAGTTCGAGGACATGTGTAACACTGCAGTCATTAGTTGTCAGGTCCATCATTCCAGAGCTATATTCATATAGCGTGTAGTCTTCTGAGAAGTCATTTTGTTGTATTATTGACATGAGAGTGATGTTGTATACACATTGTATTTACTCTTGATCATGTATATATATGCATGTGTTTTTATTCATGATTTTGCATTCAAGTTTATTTAAGTATTCAAGATTGTATGTGTGGTATTGTGAATAATGCATTGTATGGAGATAAAAAGCAAGTGTCCTAGTACATGTGTTAGAGGTTTAGGCGACAATGGGATATGTTGCCTACCGGTAACATTCCTGTATCGGGGATGTTATAAAGATGGTATCAGAGCATGGTCTAGGGAGTCCGTGACTGAAGTGAGGGAGTGGCAATGGCTTATATATGTGGTATACCCAGGGTACTACTATATATAAGTGACTGTTCACTCTGGTAACCTTGTCTCGAGGTTTGTCTCGTTCTAATTATTTACAATTTCTTTAGATGTGATTGACTATTCTTTTTTCTCTCTTAATTTCTTTGATTCTATGCCACCCATGGGGAGAACCGGAGTAAGGGGTAGACCTAGGCGCGGTAGGGCTCCTCAAGGCATAATTTGGATCAGAGATCAGTAGCACCTCCCCCTGAACCTGATAGGGGGCAAGAAGTGGAGTCAGTTAATGAAAGTATTGTGGGGGAATGTAGAGTTGCACCAGTAGTCCACCCAATGACCCAGTAGTTGTGGGCTTACAGCAAATTCAGTAGTCAGTGGCAGCTTTAGCCCAATTGATTTCTCGACAGCCGCAGCCACCGGGCCCAGAGCCGAGAGCTGTAGAACCCACTGTTCATGTACATCCACCAGTAGGAGTGTCCATGGCTCACCAAATAGTAGATTCCCCAAATATACCAGACTATACTACATTTCGAGTTGGACCATCAGTTGTGCCACATGAGCCACCTCCAGTAACGGTTCAGGTTATGCTGCGGCAAGCACTATTGGTATCCTTACATGATTTCCAAAAGCTTCATCCTCCCACGCTCTCGGGAGTAAAGACCTCCCCTGATCCTTGTGGTTTTATGGAGGAATCAGATCAGATATGCACGGTTTTGGGATGTTCTGCGGAAAGGGCAGTAGAGTTAGTCAGTTTTCATATGAGAGATGTCACCAACACATGGTTTATGTCCTTTCGAGATGGTCGGCGATGAGACGCCCCTCCTTTGGCATGGGCTGAGTTTAATACGGCCTTTTTGTCCAGATTTTTACCAAATAGTATCAGGGATGCCAGAGCCAATGAGTTTGAACAGCTGGTACAGGGTGAGCAGATTACAGTTTCTGAATATGACATACGGTTCACATGATTGTCTCGCTATGCCCCACATCTAATCAGTACGGAGGAAATGAAGGTGAAGAGGTTTGTAAATGGGCTACATGACTATTTATTCCGCTCCATTCATTTTACAGAGACCACTACCTATACCCAAGTTCTAGATGCTGCCATGCGGTTTAAAACACGGGTTAAAGAGAGAAAAGCAGATAGGGAGTCTCGGAAGAAATATAGATCATAGGATAGGATTAGGCCGCAGCAAGTGGCTCTAGTAGACAGCAACATATATTAGCCCCGCCTTCGGCATGTAGAGACATTGGTTCAGTTCAAGGGGGTTAGGACCGTAGGCCGGCTCAGAATGTTGCCTCTTGTGTAATTTCTTCTCCCTCGGTAGCCCAGCTTGGACGAACTCTACCACAGTGTCCTGTTTGTGGACGAGCTCACACCGGGACTTATAGATCTGGGAGTAGAGGTTGTTATCGGTACAGGCAGATGGGTCATTTGAAGAGAGACTACCTGGTACCAATAGAGCAGCTACCATCTTACAGTGCCGCCCCATCTACACCCAGCCACAGCCTAACAGAAATGTAGTAGGAGGAGAACAGAGGCCAGTGAGTAGAGGACAAACAGTTGGTGGAATGGGGCAACCAGTTGGTGATCGAGGACAAGCTTCCTCCAGCAGAGTTCAGGGTAGGGTGTATACCCTCACTCCTCAGTAGGCACAAGCATCCAATAGGGGTGTTCGCGGTGCGGTTCGGGTCGGTTTTTTCATTTTTCACTTCAAACCGCGCGAGTTGGCGGTTTGCGAAATTAGAAACCGAAACCGCAAATTTGATAAGGAAAATCGCGGCAGTTTGGGTTAGCGGTTTAGCAGTTTGGGAGGTTCGGGTCGGCGGTTTGGATTATAAATTTTTTTAAGGAAATTTTGTGTATTTTCACATAATAATTGAAGAAAAAAATACATAATTTTCATTTATACATTGCATATTGTCATATGATCATTAAATATCTTAAATTTCATGGTTAAAAAAGAAGAAAAATATAAAATAATATCTAATTTGAATGCGGGTCGGTGGTTTAGGCGGTTCGGGTCGCGGTTTGAGTCAAAATTTACGGTTTTAGGCGGTTCGGGTCAAAACCGCACACCGACCTGAAATTTGCAGTTATGTTCCGATTAACCCGAAATCATTTTTAATTTTTTTTCAAATCGCGCGATGCAGTTCGGGTTGGGTTGCGGTTTGACCCGAAACCATGATCACCCCTAGCATCCAATGCGGTGGTCACAGGTACATTGTTGATCGATTATGTACAAGCAATGGTATTATTTGATTCAGGTGCCACATATTCTTTTGTGGCACCGTGTTTTGTCACTCAGATGGGTAGGGACGTTGAGCCTTTAGACTCCCCTATCAGTATAGCTATAACAGTAGGAGACCCCTTGAAGTTACACAAGGCTTGAGGCAGTGTTCTATAGACATTGACAGATACCTTTCTTATGCTGATTTAGTGGTGCTGGGTATTTTGAGCTTCGATGTCATTCTAGGAATGGATTGGCTAGCTAAGCACCATTCAGTACTTGATTGCCTGGAGAAGACCATTACGCTTCGTGTTCCCGATAGACCAGTAAAAGTCTATCAGGGAGATAGAAGTGTAGTGCCTCACAATTTGATATCAGCCATGCAGGCATTTAAGCTACTTCAGAATAGAAATACGGGTTACTTGGCATATGTGACGGATAGTAGAGTGGAAAATAAAGATCTTGAACAGATCCCGGTGGTGAATGAGTATCCTGATGTGTTTCCAGAAGAGTTGCCAGGATTACCACGGGATAGAGAGATTTAGTTTTATATAGACGTGATACCCGGGACACAACCTATATCGATTCCTCCATACAGGATGGCCCCTGCAGAACTCAGAGAGTTGAAGGCACAGTTACAAGACTTGTTGGATAAGGGTTTTATTCGCCCCAACGTGTCCCCTTGGGGTGCTCCGGTATTGTTTGTAAGGAAGAATGATGGGACACTGTGACTATACATAGATTATCGGCAATTGAATAAGGTGATGATCAAGAACAAATATCCACTGCCAATGATTGATGATCTATTTGATCAGTTGCAGGGGGCGCAGTGTTTCTCCAAAATTGACTTGCGCTCGAGTTATCATCAATTGAAGATTAGAGAGAGTGATGTCCTAAAACAGCTTTTCAAACCAGATACGGGCATTACGAATTCTTTGTAATGTCATTTGGTTTAAACAATGCCCCTGCATCGTTTATGGATTTGATGAACATGGTGTTTAGACCTTTTCTATACCGGTTCGTGATAGTTTTCATTGATGATATTATGGTGTATTCGCGTAGCGAGAAGGAGCATGCGAAACATTTGCACCAAGTGTTGTAGACACTGCGAGAACAGAAGCTATACGCTAAGTTATCGAAGTGTGAGTTCTGGTTAACTAGTGTGGTATTTTTGGGGCATGTGGTGTCCAAAGAAGGTATTGGAGTAGATTCTCAGAAGATCGAAGCTATTTAGAATTGGCATCGACCTAAGAGCGTAACGAAGATTCGTAGTTTCTTGGGATTAGCAGGGTATTTAGGAGATTTGTAGAGAATTTCTCCAGAATAGCTGCTCCATTAACGCGGCTAACTCAGAAGAATGTGAAGTTGAGTGGTCTGATGCTTGTGAGAAGAGTTTTTAGAAAATCAAGTATCGATTAACTACTGCTCCTATTCTTGCACTGCTAGCGGGACCAGGAGGATTTACAGTATACTGTGACGCTTCTAGAGTGGGTTTGGGTTGTGTATTGATGCAGAAGGGGAAAGTGATTGCTTATGCTTCCAGACAATTGAAGCCATATGAGCAAAATTACCCCACCCATGATTTGGAGATGGTTGTAATAATCTTTACTCTGAAGATATATCGAAATTATTTGTACGGTGAAAGATTTGAAATTTTCACCGATCACAAAAGCCTTAAGTATATCCAGAGTCAAAATGAACTTAATTTGAGACAGAGAAGATGGGTGGAGTTGTTGAAAGATTATGACTATTCCATTCAGTACCATCCGGGCAAAGCTAATGTTGTCGTGGATGCCTTAAGTATGAAGTCTATGGGAAGCTTTGCTCATTTGTCAATTGAGAGATGACGCCCAGTCAAACAGATGCAGAGTTGTATTTTGGATGGAGTGAATTTCCAGGTGACGACGCAAAGAGGGCTGTTGGCGCAGATTCAACTTAAATCCACCCTAGTCGATGAAATCAGAGTTGCACATGAAGCGGATCCTGAGGTGCAACGGATTAGATTTCGATTACAGCAAGGCACGGAGAATGAGTACTATTTAGACAGTGAAGACCTTATTAGGAAGCAAAATATAATTATTGTCCCTCCAATCCCAGAATTGAAACGTTCAATTTTAGAGAAGGCCCATATTTCATCTTACACCATGCATCATGGGATCACCAAAATGTATCATGACCTTAAATATTTGTATTTGTGGGATGGCATGAAAAATGATGTGGCGGAATTTGTCACCAAGTGTCTCACTTGTCAGCAAGTTAAAACTAAACATCAGTGTCCAGCAGGAAAGTTGCAAAGTTTAGACATTCCAGAGTGGAAATGAGAAGATCACTATGGATTTTGTAGTCGGGCTCCCGCGTACCCCAAATGGCTGTGATTCTATATGGGTGATCATAGACAGGTTGAGTAAATTAGCACATTTTCTTCCAGTAAAGACTAGCTTTAAAGTAGCCTTGTATGCCAAACTGTACCTAGATGAGATAGTGTCATTGCATGGAATACCTATCTCAATTATCTCGGATCGAGGTTCTCAATTTACCTCCAAGTTTTGGCAGTCATTCTAAGAGGCTTTAGGTTCACATTTACGCTTTAGTACATCTTTTCACCCACAGACTGATGGCCAGTCGGAGCGAACTATACAGACCTTGGAAGACGTGTTACGAGCTTGTGTGGTTGATTTTGAGGGCAGTTGGATCAGTATTTACCACTTATAGGATTCGCCTATAATAATAGTTATCAAGCAAGCATTCAAATGGCACCATTCGAAGCTTTGTGTGGAGTATAGGTCGCCAGTTGGATGGTTTGAGGTTGGAGAGCAGAAGTTGTTAGGACCGAATTTAGTACAAGATGTCGTGGAAAAAGTAAAGATGATCAGAGAGAGGTTGAGTACGGCTCAGAGTCGTCAAAAGAGTTATGCAGGCCACCAAATGAAGGACTTGGAGTTTCAGGTGTGGTACTTTGTGTTCCTAAAGGTATCTCCTTTCAAATGAGTCATGAGATTCGGCAAAAAAGGTAAACTCAGCCCTAGATTTATCGGGTCATTCTAGATATTGTGGAGAGTTTGAGGAAGAACATATGAATTGGCGCTTCCACCCAGCATGGACATGATACATCCAGTTTTTCATGTCTCTATGCTACGAAAGTATTTGCGAGACGAATCTCATGTGTTGGAGCCTTAGACGGTTGATATCCATCAAGATATGTCATATTCAGAACAACTGGTAGCTGTTGTGTGTAGAGAAATAAGGAAGATATGATCTCGATAGGTTCCTTCAGTTAAGGTGATTTGGCAGCATCATAAAAAACAAGGGGCTACTTGGGAATGGAAGATACTATAAGAGAGTAATATCCCCAACTCTTCACGGATGAAGGTATTTATATCATTCCTTTAAATATTTTGATTCGAGGACGAATCATTTTAAGGGGGGAGAATTTGTAACGACCCTAAATATTTTAGTTCGATTAGCGACGCATGAGATTTTTCTTTCCGGGCCAGTTAAAAATTTTCGAGATCGATTTAGGAATAACGAGCAATCATTGAATTCCAAGTTAAATTCTTATTGGATTTCATCCAAGCCCAACAACAAAATAAAAATAAGAGAAGATAGAAGCCCAATGCCCATTTGGGTAAATTATCTACACCCTTCTAGAATTATTTAAGTGATGGGAGAAAAAGCAAAAAACAAATCAAAAACTATTTTCTTCATTTCCTTCTTGTTACCAACGTGAGTAGAGGGAGAGGGGAGAAAGAGAGCAAGTGTGTTATCATAGCAAAAATCAAGTTTATCAAGGGTTAATTCACCAAGCTAAACCCTAAAGAGAAGAAATAAGAGATTAAGGTGCTTTGTTAAGGAAGAATAGACATTGAAACAAGGTAAGGGTTCTTAACCCAAATTTTAATGATTTGTATTTTGGTAATTAGATGATTGTGGTGTATTGTTGGGTTGATGAGGATGTAGTTGAGGTGATCTTTGGTGAAGGAATTGATGCATGTGGGGTGTTTATGTCTTGTTTCCTTTAACTGAAGTAATAGGAATGAATGATAAATTTTGGAAGAAGGTGAAGTGTTGAGGAGTATTATTTGATGGTATAAAATGTATAGGAGTTGTAGTGTTGAAATAAAATGGGAGATTAGGGATGATCATGGGTACAGCTATTTGTCCCTGGAACCGGCATCGCGTCGCGACGCGCCAAGCTCGCGTCGCGACGCTGATGAGGCAGAAATGGGCATTTGTCTAACACGGGCGCGTCACGATGTGAGCTTGCGTGTGTCGTGACGTGAACAAGGCAGAGAGGTGCAGGTGAATTACTCGGGCACGTCGCGACGCAAATGGGACCGGTGTCGCGATGCGACACGTAACCAAGAGTCCAAATTTTTATTTTACATTTCGTTTGAGGAATATAAACATTCTAAGAGGGTAATTAAACTAGATTAACGAATTTTATGTGATTATGAATCATATTTTATAACTGATGATTCTGACTCCATGTATTCTATACAAATACTCATTAGGAGCCGCGCTCGCCCCCAGCGACGTGAAGGGAACTTAACTAGACTTGAAATCTGTGAGTGGAGATTTATTTTCTTACGAATTAATTTATAATTATTTGATTCAGATTAAGAATTATTTCAAGACTTATTTTTAAAGTTTTAGGGCGTTAGCCTTATTTAATTATCAGTTACTTATTAAATGAGATCTGATTTGAAAGTTTTACATTTTACCAGTAATATTTTATGTTTTTCGAGGCATGGGGGAAAAATCCACCTCAGCTCTTACTTAAGGAATTGACGGACATAGACTGTGTGTACATGTAGTTCAGGGCTAGGGGGACGGCGATACATAACGCCCATAGATCCTAGTTTCAGAACTTGGAAGGTAGCATAGATCCGTACCCCAAGTTCTAGTTTGTGGCTGTAAGTGTCATGGACATGCCACTGGATCTCTAAGCGTAATTATTGTGTAAATTAATAAAGAATATTGCGGAATACATACATTGATCGGATTTAGGATTTCAAAAAATCCATGGATGTTGAAGCTTCCAAGCTCATGGGTGAGTATCCCTATCACCATCATTTGACTCCCATATGTGCTAGCAAGAACAAAATGGTAGAATTTTTCTCTCCAAGAGAAGCAACAATTCAACCTGGAGAGAGGAAGCAATCAGCCATTTGGAGATCAGAGGCCAATCGGCCTAAATCACCAAAGGCCTTTCGGCCATGCTTCAAAAGCATAAGGCCATTTCGGCCAAATCAGAGATAAGCTAATTCTTCAATTCAGAGGCCACTTTGGCATGATTCTGCAAGAAGCCAATTTCTTCAATTCAGAGGATTCAATGGCCACGCGGCCATAATGAAAATGAGAGATTAATGGCCTATGTTTTTGTTTCTTCGGCCAATTGTAAAGAAGAAAGCTAATGGCTTTTACTTTTCGCATATTTAAAAAATAGAGAGCAATGGCCTCTTCTTCTTGATTTTCATTCTGCCAAAAATTAGAGAAGTCAAAAAATGGCCACTTGCCTTTTTCGGCCAAGGAGAGAGAGACAAAAAATGAAATTCCAAAAATTCATTTAATTGATTGTGTTATTTATTTGGACTTGGTAGGTATATCAAATCCATTTTACTTTATTTCCAACCACTTATATCAATTGTTGACAATTGATGTAAGTCATGTGTCCAACCCATTTAAATTCAAAATTTGGTTGGCTTACACAACACAATTTGGGCCCGGTTCATTTAATCCGACTAAACGAATTTTCCGTCGCGACGTAATTAAATCTAATTTAATTAAATAATTATGCCTCACAAAATTATTAATAAAGTCGCTTACGAATTAATTCCAAATTAATTCGTTTGCTATAATTAAAATCCAATTTAATTCAGCGTTGAAATCCAATTTCATTTAATATATCTAATAGATTATTTTAGCCCAATCAAATAAATTAAATAGTAAAATATAATTTAACTATTAAATTTATTTTATCGATTAATTCCAAATTAATCGTGTTCTCTCCTCTCGATGAATTTAATCCCAAATAAATTCTCGACGCAATTAATCCCAGATTAATTCTTAATTCTTTCTCTGATAATTAATCCAAGATTAATTCTTGCCGTAATTAATCCCAGATTAATTTTCTCTCTCTCATAATTAATCCCAGATTAATATTGTTCGAGTCAAATATCATCGGTGAATCTTCGGGATGCGACCCAAGAGATCACTGGATATGTTGGCAGTAAATACGGTTATCGGACTATCCGAATACGTGTTTACCCTGTACGATGTTCTTATCGATTTACAAGGAATGATTGGCTTCTAGCAAAACACCGTGCCTACCCAATTCTCCAAAAATATCCTTTAAAGGAATATATAATCTTTGTCAGGCGTAGTATACGTAGTATTGCGTATAACGATCCAGTATCGGATGTCACATGCTAGGCCTGGGGCTGGAGTTGTGTTTGCCCCCTACGAAGCATATATTGGATCACTAGCAACTAGTCTCTTTATGATCGGAAAGTCATGACCTAGTAATACTTCCCCGATGGCTATAGCACTTAGAGTACCAGTTCTGTATCCATGTGTGATCATCATCTCCATATGACTGAAGTGATACTTCCATCTTGACATCACACCCAATACACTACGATTCTCAGTATACTCAGAAGAGGCGTACTCAGAACCTGTTAAAGCCACGGACGACCAAAACCAAAGAATATTGATTGTCGCAAGTATTAGCGATGCAAGTCTCAAGTTAAGACCAAATACACCTACCTTGATTCGGACTCCCATAGACACATTGTCATACTACCAATGGGATTCTGAGGGGTCTATCTAGAGCGAAGCTGTTTCCGTACCATCGGTAAACAGAACCTCCTAATACATTTGCATGAGTATCCAATACCCAAATATATGAGAATTATGTCGTTACGCTTCCATAACACGCACAAGTGTAATACTAGCCTATTCCGCATTATCGATGTCCAGTCTCGATAATACTACGACTAGGGATATTTAATGATTAAACCTTTATGGATTAATATTATCTCACATCTTATTAATCCGGAACTAATCATAAGGACTTTTATCATTTATATATCCGAGTAATCCAATTACAAATGATAAAATAGCAATTTCCTTTGTCACATAGTTAATTCGTACAACAAAATCGTGTTCTGTACAAATAGTGATGATATGTGTCATAATTGTCCAACAATCTCCCACTTGGCCTATAGCTAATCACTCAAGTGTCATACACTTGAACTATGTACGGGTCGCTCAAACTTCAGCTGAGAAACAGCTTTCGTCAGCGGATTTACAAAGTTATCATCTGATGTGATTTATTCGATCATCAAATCGCCATGATGTATGATCAAACGAATCAGATGAATTAGTTGAAGTACATACTTGGATCATTTATGAGTCTGCGGTTCTTTAGCCTGTGTTGTAGCCCAGTCCAGATGCTAACAGAACTACTCCTAATCTAATTAGGAATTTTATGGATCCAAAATGCTTCTTTTTGCTGCCTCACCTGCAGCAATGTTCCACTATTGTTGTTTATTCGGCAATAGTATCTTGCTTGGAAGATTTCCAACTCACTGTTCCGTTATTCAAATTATATACGTACCCTTATTGCGACTTACAGTCGTTTTCATCGGTTTGGAAACTTGCAGTGGTGAACCAAGTCACCTCAAGTTCTCATTTCCCCATATTCTCAGAAAGCATCTTTGGTTCATCCAAGATACTTAAGGATGTTCTTAACTTCAATCCAGTGACCATCACATAGATTGGCCTAATTGTGTCTACATATGCTCAAAGCATATGAGACATCAGGTCACGTATATATCAAAACGTACGAGCACTGAGAGAGTGTCAGCAGCTTTCTAGATCTATCCCAGTAGATCTTTATTCCTAGAATAAAGCCTGCTTATCCTAGGTATTCCATGGAAAATTTTAATGAAAGCCAAGCTTTCACCGATTATATTATGGGAATGTTATTGCTAAGAAGCAATACATCATCATCATATAGGACAATCATTGACAATGTGCTCCCACTAACCTTCTTATATACACAAGAATCATATTCATTTTGAATTAAATTATATACCATTATGATTACATCAAAACACTGGTTCCAAGAATCAATGCTTGCTTCAATCCATAAATGGATCGGTTTAACTTGCAAACCTTGTTTGCATGTTTTGGCACGACAAAACCATCAGGATGTTACATACAAACATCCTCCAAAAGGTTTCCGTTAAGGAAAGCGGTTTTGCAGTCCAGCTGTCATATTTCCTAAATGAAATATGCAGTAATAGCAAGTATTATCCGAATGGATTTAATCATAGCAACATATGAAAAAAATTTGTCGTAGTAGACACTATGTCTTTGACGATACCTTTTCTGTACAAGCCTAGCTGTGTACATTTGTATGTTTCCATCCATATATGTCTTCCTTGAAGACTTATATAGTACAAGGCACAATGCCTTCCGGTACATCAACCAGTATCCAAACTTAGTTGGTACTCATGGAATCCATTTCGGACTTCATGGCACTTTGCCATAAAAAGAGTCGATACCTTGTATCACTTCCTCATACGTAGTCGGTTCGTCTTCCTCAATAAGATTGACATCTTCATGAGGTGAGATCAGAAACTCATACCTCCCAGGTTGTTTTATGACTCTCTCCGACTTACGCAGTTCTTGTGTATTCGAAGATTGTGGTACAGTTTCATCCCTGATGAACTGTTTGTGTTCCGTAAAGGATTCGGTGCCAGGAAAAGTATTACTCCGATTTTCATCGAGTTTTTCTTTCCTCCCACTTACTACTGCATATAGGAATTCCTCTTAGGAAACCCGCATGGAGAGCAACAATTACATTATTCTCTTGTGAGTTGTATAAGTACTATACTTTGGTTTCCTAGGACAACCTAAAAATAGATACTTATTGACCGGCGTAAACACACACGTATAACACAAGCGTACGTATCGTTCAAGTAGTATAAAAAGTATCGATCCCACGAGGACTTAATACCTAATCTATTAATTTTATGAGGTCAAATGATTACTAGTATCTAACAGGTTGATTGATTGATTTGAAATGGTGATGATTCTAAATTTAAAAACAAGTAAATAAAATTGCACAAAAGTAGGTTTAAGAAAATTCAATATTAAAAACTATCTAGGGTTGGGAATCTTTCTAATATCTTTTAAAAGATGAAGTGGTTATTTCATGGTTGTGTAATAAATCGGTTTACTAACCTGGAACACTAAATTATGCAAAAGCATATGTCGATGGTCAGACGCAAATACCCAGTTTAACCCAATTGAACCATATTTCTATGTCAACCAAATTATCTGGATTCATTAAGTTTAAGTTCCAATTATGGCTACCCCCGCCCGACATGTATATGTCTATCCTGTAAGGAAATCTATTAAAGGGTTATCTATCCTCAAAGAAGATCATGGGCTATTAAGTCTAAGGCTGAAATCTAAAATTCCTTTGGCAAGTTTATTTTAGATTTACCACATCAATCTTATTGGTGATCAGACAACAATAAGCATTAAGCTTAAGACTTAATAAGTAAACATTTAAATTACCCAAACTATAAAACAACCCATTATAAACCGGTGATATTAGAATTCATCACAACCCCAGATAACTAATTTAGTTACGACACACAACTAGGGCTAGTAAAAACTTAAATAAAATAAAAGACATAAAGTAAAATTCTGAAAAGTAAATTGCTGAAAAGTAAATGACGGAAAGTAAATGCTGAAATTAAATATCGAAAATTAAATGCTGAAAAGTAAATGCTGAAAGTAAATTACTGAAAAGTAAATGCTGAAAGTAAATTGCTGAAAGTAAATTGCCGAAAAGTAAATGCTGAAAGTAAATTGCTGAAAAGTAAATAAAGTAAAAGTACAATAAAAGAAAATGCTGAGGTAAAATGATCCACTTTTATAACTTCTATTTTAGATATCTCCCTTAATATAATATATTAACTTTGCATGATAATTACCAACCATCCATATAGGCGGTATCCAAATTAAGTCAAATTAATAATTAATTACCAACCGACCAATCAGGCGGTATCCAGTTTAGTCAGGTTAAAACTAATTTAAATAATTATCAACCGACCAATATGGCGGTATCCTCTTTAAGTCAGGTTTTAACTAGTTTATATATTATAATTAAGGGAGATTAATCTAAATATTAGTAATAAAAGTTTTACCTTTTACCCCAGCAAATGGGAGTTACCTCCTCATTACTGAAAAGTAAAAACTGAAAATTAAAGAAAGAAAAGTATTGTGCGTAAAAGTAAATTGCAGAAAGTAAAAACTGAAAAGTAAAGAAAAGAAAGTGCGAAAGCGGAAATTAATTACTGAAAGTTGTAAATAAACAAACAAGATACAATCTTCTTAGTATTCTTAAGTAATTCCTTAGAAGAAAGTATGAATTTACAAATGAAATGGCTTGGTATTTATAGGCAAAATTTTGCCTCCATCAAATCATCCACCAAATTCATTATTAATTACTCCACTAATTGGTCCACTAATTGCTCCACCAAATCCATTATTAATTGCTCCACTAATTGCTTATCATGTTTGGTGGTGATTTGATAATTTTTATTATTTATTTATTAATTTATTTTTTGCTTTGAAAATGATTGAAAATGACTTTAATAATTACACACAACACACTTCTGGATGGTTCATCAATTTCGGGCATGCAATCGTCAGAATTCGAAATTATTTTGTCTTTCAAAGTTGTAGATCTTTGAGTATTATTTAATCTTGAACTTGAATCAGCTCAATCCGATATCTGAGTAAAACGTTATGCCCAAAATACGACAGATGGGCAAAATTGGAATTTTCAAAACTTCACTTCAATAAAACGCCCTTTCAAGTTTCCAATCTCCAAAATTAATATGTCAAGTCCATTTTTGCCCTTATTTGACCCACATTTCATCCTAAATGATTTCATTGTGTCCCAATATTATTTTATCTGCAAAATAAACTAAAACACATCAAAACGTTCATCAAACTCGAGAAACTAAACAAAATATTAAGTAAAAGGGGCGGTAAATATTGATATATTTTCCGCTCATCACTTATCTGATTTGGGTTGTAGTTTGGTACCATCAAAACATTTAGCGTATGCCCAGCATTCCCAAATCTTCAGGAATGAGAAACCTGGTTTCTTTCCTGTTCATATCTAATATAAAGTATGTCTAACAGATTTTTATGGAACCTTATTCAAAATAAGTATTGCACTGTTTATTGTGTATCCTCAGAAGGAAATTGGTAGCTCAGAGCGACTCATCATCAACCTTACCATGTCCAACAAAATTCGGTTTTTCTGTTCGGACACACCATCAAAATGAGGTGTTCCGGGAGGAGTCTACTGTGAAAGAATACTATACTCTTTCAAGTAATCGAGAAACATATTGCTCAAGTATTTTCCACTACGGTCCAACCGTAATGTCTTAATACTTTTGCCCATCTGTTTTTCTATACTTCGTGTCGAAACTCTTTAAATTACTTAAAAGTTTCTGACTTATGTTTCATAAGATACACATAACCGTAACACGATGCCACATCCGTAAAGGTTAAGAAGTATTAATATCCACCTCTAGCCTAGCTAGGCATGGGCCTACTTACGTCACTATGAACGAGGGCTAACAGATCGGTGGCACTTGCACTTTTAACAAGTAAAAGGTGTTTTAGGCACTTTGCCTAATAAACTAGATTCGTAGACATCATTTGATTTAGAATCAAATCCGTCCTAGTATCCACTCTTCGAAAGTGTGGATATACGAGTCTTGTTAATGCGTCCCAGAATACAATGCCACAAATAAGTCTCATTAGAATTACTCAGTTTGAGCTATTTGTTTGTCATGTTATATGTTTGAGATTCATTTATATTCAAAATATAAAGACCATTATTTACATCTAATGTAGATATCTCGATATCATCTTTATAAACAAAAAACTTAGTGTTTTAGAATATAAAGGTATTCCTGCAACGGGTTAAACTAGATATAGAGATAATGTTCCTAGTCAAACTAGATACATTATAACAGTCTCCTAATTTAAGTACATGCCCCAAGGGCAGTTCCAAAACTTAGGTTTCTACGGTTAAAACGGCGACTCGCGTCCTGTTTTCGACTTGTAGGTCGATCTCATCTGAAGCCAGTCTCCTGCTTATCAGCAGATCCCGCACATCAGTACATATATTTATGTACCGCATCTAGTATCAAAAATCCAATTTTAAAACCAGTAGTGAACATGTTTATAACAAACATTCTTGAAGCCGGAACCTTGTCCCGCCTTCACTTCCTTCATGTCTGCCTTGTCCATACGGCAGTCACACTTCTAGTGACCCCGTTTGCCATAGTTTAGGCATACAACTTAGGATATGTCCTTTTAAGAAGCTCTGGCTGTGCATAACGGATTGAGCACTAAAGTTTTCATCACAATGAGTCTTCCTAAGCTCATGCTCTACTATTCGCTCAACTCCGGGCTCATGCTTGAGAGGTTTCTTTATCAAATAAAATAACTTCTCAGCTCCCATGACTATCCTGAAATTATATTCCCAATCTGAAAATTAGAGCCGTTTAAATACATTTTCACCCAGGATTATGTTCTAAACGCTAATCTTTCAACCATCTTGATTGCTATAGTCCAACTATCCAATCAACGATTTCGGGTACAATTAAATATAATGATTACTATAGTCTAACTATATAATCAACTACAATTGATTGGTTACATTCAAATGTATTGATTACTATAATCCAATTATATAACCAACTACAAATGAAGTAGTCTGAATACAGTCCAACTGTTAAATTAAAAACAACAATTGAATATTAGTCCAACTAATATATTTATAAATAATTAATGACGAATAATGAAATGAGCGCCTATTGGCAAGTATTTAAATGAAATTGAAAATTTAATACTTGCCTCCCACTATTTTTCGACGAGCCTCTAACCCTCTGTGGAGTACTCGGGAAACCTAGTTTCCTAGTGGGCTAGGATCCCGTTAAATAACACACAACCTTGACTTTGGCCAACAAGTTGTATGAAACTTAACTAGGTAGATCTCTAAGATCAATTGGATCTCATCCAATTCCTAGATCTAGTAGGTGGACCTCCAAGTCCGAAACATATATCCAATATATGCCAATATATCCAATATATTTCCTAACCTTTTTCCTCTGAATCAACTAAGCCTTGGTTTTGGCTCAACAAGCTTAATGAAACCAGTTAAGCGTGACCCATTGACAGTGGGAAATCTTCGTAATCGAGGTCGATGAACAAGAAGTGACCTTGACTTTGGCCAACAAATCACAACTTGCCCAAGACGTACGATATGGAACAAAGCTTTCGTGATTCAAACACATCCGCGATGGACAAAGGTCTTGACTTTGGCCAACAAACAATTCTTCATCATCACTAATAGCCACTATCTCAACCATACTTGCAAAGACCTCACACACATGCTCAGCCTCGCTCTTTTTTTTCATCCTCAAAGCACACTACCTCACAAGTGTTTACTCTCTTAATGCTCATGGTCTCACAAGCATTTCCATTCACCATGTCACTCACAACAACACACTCATAACCATTGGCCTCACAAATGTTTTTACTGGAAATACACTCAACATAATAAGTGTTTACACTCATATCACTCACAGACTCTATAGCTTTTGGTTGTTGCGTACTCTGTTCATTCACCGATTCAATTACCTTCCAAGCCATTTTCCATTTCTCATAAGATCTTCTATAATCACCAAAGGTAGCTTGAAAATCATGTTTGAAAGTATCAAAATCATTACTTTCAAATCTTACATTCTTCATTTTTTTTGCCTTTTTGACACAAATTACAAACTACGCTATTAAACAAACCTAACAAACTTGTAATAACTAAAGATTAATTGACGACACTCAACTAACAACAATGACTCAATCAGGCAGTATCCAGTTTAGTCTGGTTAAAACCAATTTAAATAATTACCAACCGACCAATATGGCGGTATCCTCGTTAAGTCAGGTTTTAACTAGTTTATATATTATAATTAAGGGAGATTAATCTAAATATTAGTAATAAAAGTTTTACCTTTTACCCCAGCAAAGAGGAGTTACCTCCTCATTACTGAAAAGTAAAAACTGAAAATTAAAAACTGAAAATTAAAGAAAGAAAAGTACTGTGCGTAAAAGTAAATTGCGGAAAGTAAAAACTGAAAAGTAAAGAAAAGAAAGTGCGAAAGCGGAAATTAATTACTGAAAGCTGTAAATAAACAAACAAGATACAATCTTTTTAGTATTCTTAAGGAATTCCTTAGAAGAAAGTATGAATTTACAAATGAAATGGCTTGGTATTTATAGGCAAAATTTTGCCTCCATCAAATCAGGCAGTATCCAGTTTAGTCTGGTTAAAACCAATTTAAATAATTACCAACCAACCAATATGGCGGTATCCTCGTTAAGTCAGGTTTTAACTAGTTTATATATTATAATTAAGGGAGATTAATCTAAATATTAGTAATAAAAGTTTTACCTTTTACCCCAGCAAAGGGGAGTTACCTCCTCATTACTGAAAAGTAAAAACTAAAAATTAAAGAAAGAAAAGTATTGTGCGTAAAAGTAAATTGCGGAAAGTAAAAACTGAAAAGTAAAGAAAAGAAAGTGCGAAAGCAGAAATTAATTACTGAAAGCTGTAAATAAACAAACAAGATACAATCTTCTTAGTATTCTTAAGGAATTCCTTAGAAGAAAATATGAATTTACAAATGAAATGGCTTGGTATTTATAGGAAAAATTTTGCCTCCATCAAATCATCCACCAAATTCATTATTAATTGCTCCACTAATTGCTCCACCAAATCCATTATTAATTGATCCACTAATTGCTTATCATGTTTCGTGGTGATTTGATAATTTTTATTATTTATTTATTAATTTATTTTTTGCTTTGAAAATGACTTTAATAAACACAACACACTTCTAGATGGTTCATCAATTTCGGGAATGAAATCGTCAGAATTCGAAATTATTTTGTCTTTCAAAGTTGTAGATCTTTGAGTCTTATTTAATCTGGAACTTGAATCATCTCAATCCGATATCAGAATAAAACGTTATGCCCAAAATACGACAGATGGGAAAAACTGGAATTTTCAAAACTACACTTCGTTAAAACGCCCTTTCAAGTTTCCAATCTCCAAAATTAATATGTCAAGTCCAATTTTTGCCCTTATTTGACCCACATTTCGTCCTAAATGATTTCATTGTGTCCCAATATTATTTTATCTGCAAAATAAACTAAAATACATCAAAACGTTCATCAAACCCGAGAAACTAAACAAAAATATTAAGTAAAATGGGCGGTAAATATTGATATATTTTTCGCTCATCACACCACCAAACCTAAAATTTTGCTAGTCCTCGAGCAAAACAATAAAATAAAATACAAGAAACAATTAAAATTAAACTAAGCCACTTTCGTAGGGATTACAGTTGCATTTAGCATATACAACAAGCATTTAAACCCCTAGGTGTCCCTAGTGGACGAGTTATAGTCTCGTGAGGGCTTACATCAACGATACCCACAAACGTTTTAGAAATATAAAAAATATAATAAAACTAATGCACACAAAAGAAAAAAGACAAGAGAAAAGATAATAAAGAAGTTAGTGACTAAACAGATGAAACATCTAATCCAAGTCAATAGTTGTTTTGTTTCATTCTAAATTACCGAATAAGTAAATTCTCCAATTACTTTTACCATTCTCTATATACACAGTCGACAAAATATTAATCAACTCATTTTTGCCCACAACAGTCACAAGTGCAGTTGATAAGAGAGTAATATTTTTGTCCTAAAGTTTTATCAGAATTCACATCTTTTTGCAGCAATGGAATAATTTTTCTGAATTTTTCTGTTTTTTTTCTTTGATTTTTGATTTTGTTTTTTTATTTATATACAATATCTTCCATCTATGTAGCGAGTGTTGGGTCGGTGACTCCCAAACCAGTTGGCTTTAGGGCATCATGTGTTAAGACACCTCTACGGACTTAATTACTCAGACTTCATATATATATATATTTGCAGCATCTTTGATCCATGTAGCGAGCTTTGGGCAGTGACTCCCAAACCAGTTGGCTTTAGGGCACTAGGTGATAAAACATCCTTACAGACTTAATAACTAGGATCTCAGATATTTTTTTTTACTCCATCACTTTTTGAGATGCTTCCCCCAATTAAACTAGAGCACTGAATATTACAAACTTTTCAATTTAGCTCACGTCCTTATGTTACAATGCATGTTGATAATATCTGCTAACTGAGCATATGAAGATCCATTTTAGTCAGTTTTATGGAGAATTTACAAATTAAATAATTTAAAATGAAATAAACAAAAACTAACTTGTTTCAAAAATGGTTTGAGATACGTCTCAGGAGTGCCAATTTCACATTTTTAGTCAAAATAAAAACACAAATTTTTTTTTTGTAATTTTTGAAAATTTTTCAATTTTTTTTTTGTATTTTTCGAAAAATTTTGGATTAAAAATAAAAACAACACACAAACTAAAAACAAGGTACTGATCAACTAATTCCCTCCCTCAAAACTAAATGAGACATTGTCCCTAATATCTTAAACAGTAGAAGAAGAGTTTAGAAGATAATACCTGGTTAGCTGAAATTCTACAGGAAATTAAAGGTTAAGATCCAGAGTAATCCGACGCCTCTTACCACGATCGTCCTCGGACCAATTTTTCTTTGAAAGGATAGGGTCAACTTGTGGTTCATAGGCTAAGAGTTGGTCTATTAGATCCGGAGTAGTTCTGGCAGTATAAAGGAGTTCTTTCATAGGTTTTGATACGAACCAATTTCTCCGAGCATCATCAAGAAACACACAAAGAAAATCATAAAATCATTCAACGTTGTATAGTCCAAGCGGTTTCTGGTGTATGTACAGGTTCGCCCAAGATAACACTGTAAAACTTTCCTCCAATGTACCCAAGCCACCTGGCAAAGCAATAAAAGCATCAGCACGGTTAATCATTTCTACCAATCGTTCATACATACCTGGCACGATCAGTTCCTCTCTGTTTGATGGTCCAATAAGATTTTCTTCTGCCAAGGGTTTTGGGATGATTCCCAAAACGTGACTGCCTCCTTCCTGTACGGCATTTGAAACGATCCCCATTAGTCCAAGATTACGTCCGCCATATACTAAGTGCATATTCCTTGCAGCTAAGTATTGTGGCTTAACACCAACACTAGTACCGTAAAACACACAGATGTTTTCAACTCGTCTTCTTAAAGTGACTTCCATGTTTTACTCTGGATGTCTTCAAAAGTGCAATGATGAGTTGAATTTATAACACCTGAAAAGGGTGAGTAAAATAATAGCACTAGTATCTGCCAAATGACAATTATTAGTTAATAGAAAAATAAATCGTGATAGTCAAAAAGGTCTGGATCTTGTCGGAGAAAATAAAAGAAAACAACAAAACAAATTACAATTATTAGGAAAAGACAAATAGATATAATATTTACAAGAAAAGTAACGGCTTGATTGATGTCTATGCATCAGGGACAAGCTTCCCATCCAATTTTCTTATAAATTGGCAAACAGGGTCTTTTTGAGTCAGATTTCCGAGACTTAACTGTTGTCTTTCTTTTTGAAATTGTGTATGTAATTACGAATGGCTATATGAACATATCCACTGGGATGCGTCTCAAGAGTCGAAGATATATTATCTACAGACTCCTTACTCAAGCCATCCCTAATGAATTTAATTTTATCTTCGTGATTATCAGACACCATTCCTAAAGAACGACAACGAGTATTGCAATTCCAGCGTGCACATTTGTAACAAACACCCATTTACTTAGCTCTACGTTTCTTTGCATGGGTGCTTCTTCCAAAACCAGGCAGATGTGAAATAAAAGATTCAGAAGACTCACCTACCAATCAGACACGTGCTTCAATTACCCAACAAATATCATTAGGAACACCATAGATCGTTAGTAATCTCATTCGTTCTAAGCGACCTTTGAAGACTTTCATCAGAGAGTTTTAAGGGAGAGAAGGAAATTGCTTGTGAAGATTTGAGAGAACTTCTTCCATCCTGAAATGTCTTAATCTGCAAAAACTAAATACACAAAATTAAAACACACTAGATCACAATATATACACAAATTGCATGGGTTGCCTCCATGCGAGCGCTAAGTTTAACGTCGACAGTTAGACGTGACTTCTCGAACGTTAGGCTGGATCTGAAAGTATGACACTTTCTTTTTGTCGCTCAAATGATTCTCCCAAGTAGTGCTTGACACGCTTGTTTTTAACCTTGAAAGTTTTGTTGGAGTCAGGATCATGTATCTCAACGGCTCTATCTGGTAAAACTTTGGTGATCTGAAATGGACCTGACCACCGTGATTTTGGCTTCCATGGGAAAAATTTCGCCCTTGATTTGTTTAACAATACCTTCTACCCTGGTTCTATTTGTATGCTCACTAACTTCTCATCATGTCTCTTATTGGCCTTTTCTTTGTACAATTTGGCATCCTCAAAAGGCTGTATGTGAAATTCCTCCAATTCGTTGAGCTGGTGGAACTTTTTCTCTTCTGTTGCTTGTAGTGCAAGAATAGGCTTCTTCAGTACGCAGTGCGCTTTATCTTCAGGCTCCACAGGCAATTGACATGCTTTAAGTTTGTCAGTAGAACTTTGCCTTTCATCAGAGTTCTGAACGGTACTATATATCACATCAAGTCTAAAACATTCCTCTTTCTTTTCATCATCTGGGAAATTCATGGCCTTGAAAACATTAAATGTTACTTCTTGGTCCTGTACCCTCATGGTTAATTCTCATTTTTGTACATCAATAATGGTTCAACCTGTAGCCAAAAATGGTCTCCCGATAATGATCGGCACGTCTTCGTCTTCCTCCATATCAAGGACAATAAAATCTGCTGGAAAAATGAATTTGTCAACTTTGACCAGCACATCTTCAACTACGCCTCTTGGAAATACGAGCGTTCTATCAGCAAGTTGTAGTGAGACTGAAGTGGGCATTGTTTCTCCAATTTGTAATTTCCTGAAAATAGAAAAAGGCATCAAGTTAACATTTGCACCTAAATCACATAAAGCCCTACCAAATTTATGTTCTCCTATGATGCATAGAATGGTGAAACTGCCAGGATCTTTCAACTTTGGGGGAAGCTTCCTCTGAATGATGGCGATGCATTCTTCTGTTAATGCTACTGTCTCGTAATCTCCCAATCTATGTTTTCGTGAAAGAATGTCTTTCATGAATTTTACATAGCTGGGCATTTGTTCCAAGGCTTCTCCAAATGTAATATTGATGTGCGGCTTTTTGAACACCTCCAGGAAACGAGCAAACTGCTTGTCCAGTTTGTTTTTCTGAAGACACTGAGGAAAAGGTGGAGGTGGAGTGATATGTTCTTTTTCCTTTGCTTCTTTTTCCTCCATCTGTTGCTTTGTTTCTTTTGGAACTTCCTCAGCAGTTGTTTTGGCTCCAACATCTTTGTTGATTTTAGTACCGCTTTTTAACATGATGGCATGACATTGCTCCTTCCATCGGTTCCTTGGATTGGGTTCTGTATTGCTGGGAAGATTACCTGGCGGTATGTAACTTTGAGCATTGGCCAGTTGTCCGATTTGATTCTCCAGTGCTCTGATGGAAGCATATTGGCTCTGAAAGATAGCATCATATGCTGTTTGTTGCTTTTTGAACATCTCTGCAATCCATTATTTCATTTCTGGTTCTTTTCATGTTCCTGGCCTTTGTTCTATTGTTGAAATCCTGGTGGTGAATTGTTCTTTTGTCCTGAATTGTTGCTCCATGAAAAATTGGGATGATTCCTCCACCATGGGTTGTAGGTGTTGGAATATGGATTTTTCCACTGTCTGTTGAAATTGTTGACATAATTCACCGTCTCTTCAAGTTGGTTTGGTTCTGGTGCTCCTCCATATGGTGAACTTGTGGATCCAGTGCTGAGAGTCTCCATGAATTTGCATATCTGATCCAGCTTGGCGTTGACTGCTGTATTGGCTCCACTTTCATAAATTCCTGCAATTTTTTGGATCATGATCGTTTCTGTTGGCCACAAGGAATTATTGTTGGCCATTTCTTCGATTAGGTCACAGGCTTGATCTTCTCCTTTTGCCATTAAAGCTCCTCCAGTAGCATCATCGATTGTGGTTCTCATCAATCCAGAAAGTCCATTATAGAAGGTTTGGACTTGAAGCCATTTTGGAATTTCATGGTGAGGACATTTCCGGAGCAAATCTTTGTACCTTTCCCAAGCTTCGTAGAGAGTTTCTGAGTCTTGTTGCACAAAGGATGTGATGTCATTCCTCAGCTTTCCAGTTCTGGCTGGTGGAAAGTACTTTGCAAGAAATTTGGTGGCTAAAGTGTTCCAAGTTGTGATGGAACCTGCTGGTAGTGAATGTAGCCAATTGTAGGCACTGCATTTTTGCATGTAAGACCCGATGATGAGTCTCATTTGGAGGCACTACCTTTTAAGTCGCAAGAGCTGCGGGAAACGGACGTCGGAAGGGAACCGGTATTTTTGTTAGATTTTAGTCGCTTGTTTAGCTTCAGGCTCGCTTGTTGGACCTCCGTTATTAAAATACACCCTTAGCCTTGGCCAAAAACTACACCAAGCCCAATCCAAAAAATAATTAAAACATTTAAAATGCATGTCCCAAATTAAATTAAATTAAATTAAATTAAAGTAAATTAATTTAAAGTAAATTAAAATTAAAACCAATTAAAATCCAACACAAATTAAATTGCAATTTAAATTAAATTAAAACAAATTAAATTTAAATAAATCTAATACCAAAATTAAGATAAATCACTTCCTAATTAAATAAGCCATTCACCAAATTTAAATAATTCCCCACCAAAAATACATAATTTCTTGCCTTAAATAATTAAAATAAAATACACACATAAATTACTTGATTTCTTTTCTTTTTAAAATCCATGCAAACCCCTAACCCTAATCATGCAACTATAAAAATAGAACTATTCCAACCCTTAGACTCTCAACTCTCTCTCGACAAAAACTGCCCTCACCGACCAGATCAACACTCATGCCTCTCTCTCCAAAATAAACCCTAGCACAGCTCATGATCTCCCTCTGAAAAAACAAAAAGAAACACTAAACACTTCTTCTCCCTAGACTCACGACCACAAACCCCTTCAACAAGAGCCATCCATTGACGTATAACAAGCAAACCAAATAAACCCTAACGCAGACTCGGCAGCAGCTATAGGCAGCAGCCCTCCATCAAAAACAAACAAATCGGCCACAACCTAAGCAGCGCCATTTGAACCCTAGGCCACGTCCTTCTTACAGCTGCGCACAGACCACTCAACCCTTAACCACGTAAACACACACCACAAAGAGACTCACGGCTTTCCCTCACATCAAAAAACCCTAGAAAACCTAAGCCTCGACTCTGTCTCTCTCTCTCCATAACTTGGCAGCAACAAACAAATGAGAAAACCCTATACACATTGACGGCAACAGAGAATAAACCCTAATAGCCACTCATCATCTCCTCTTGGCTCTTCTCCCTCACACCCATCCACCATTCTCACGGCGAACTTGACAACCAGCCACAAAATAAGCAGCCCCCACCGATCAAACAAACCAAATAAGCCAAAGAACTACCGACCAAGCCACCCAAAATATAAACAAACCGAAGCCACCTCACACAACAAGCTGAATCAAACCCTAAGCAGCCCTCACTCACCTAACGCACACGTCAACAACCCCATGCATACAGTTCACACATAAACCTAAAGCCACTCACACACCAGCCAAACACAGCCATGTTAACCATCACTCAGCCCCTCTACAACCGACAAAACACTCCAGAACATCACCCAGTAACTGCCGCAAAACCAGCCCCTGAACTGTACCCAAACTGCCGCAAAACCAGCCCCTGAACTGCACCCTGAAACTACTGAAAATCAGCCCCTAAAATGCACTCCAAACCACAAAAAATAGTCCAGAAAACTGCACTTTATATCACCGAAAATAGTCCCCAAAAACACCATCAAAATACCCCACAAACAGTCCCGAAATCCACCCAAAATATCACCCAAAAATAGTCCCCGAACACCCCAAAGAACAGTGAACAAAGAATCCCAAAACAGCGAGGCAACGAAGGAAAACATTGAACCGGCGAACCGGAAAAGTTGCAGAGCATTAGCCCTTTCGACGGCCGCGTAACGCACTTCCAAGAGGCGACTTAAGAGGTTAGACCTGAGGGCACCCCTTTTATTTATTATCCTTTATTTTTTATTTATTTTATTACTTTATTTCGCATGAGTATTGTGGATTGGTGCATGATATGATTTCCGGATGAACGGAATATATGTTCTCTCTTGTGGTATATCGGATGGAAACCCAGACATAAATTCCGTAGCAGAAACCGAATGGACGGTATAGCGGTTTGCACTCGGGATACAATGCCACGTACCACTTGAGAGATTCACATGTTTCGTTTCATCCAACCTTGCGTTTTAAGCATGATTTAGTTTAATAAGTTATTTATTTTTAAGCATGATTATGATATTTCTTTATGCATGATTTAGTTATTTTTCTTTTGCAATAGGAATTTAATTTACGTTTATGTTTAGGATGTTATTTATTCTTTGTGTTTGATAATTCAACATGCTCATTGTGTGATATCGTATGCTTACCGTTATAATGACTTACTTTTAAAGCATGCAAACTTAGACATAGGATTTACTTTGGTGAATGCGAACTAGATATAAGTTACTCTTGAGCATATATGTTTCGTAGATTCGGTTAAGTTATTGCACAAATCATTTCATTACAAGTGGCATAAGTAAGGGACCATTCCAAACCCAACGGTTTGAGGTCTTCCCTTGCGAGGGGTGAGTGCGGCCTTAAATCATTTTCCCGGTTCACACCGGGTGGCGACTCCTTTATTCTTCAGTTTAGTCCCCCACAAGCTACTCTGTACTCCCAACTAGGCCGCGAGCCTAGAACAGCATGTGTCGCCGATTTTTGTGTCCTACAGTCTGGCGACTCCACTGGGGATAGAGAATTGGCCCCGAAATAATGTATTGTGATGTTTATGATTTGTGCTTTAGTTAATCGTGTCTATAGTGGGTTGAAAGGGGTTTATTGTGATTTGTGCTTTACTAAACCGTGTCTCTAGTGGTCACACACCATAACGCGTTGGCACGTACCGTAAGGTATTAAAAAGGTGCGTTCACTTGGTCGCTTGAACCCCTGAGTGGGGAGTCCTAGTTGTGGACAATCATTCATCAGCGAGAGCCTTTGTCCTCATTCCCATAAACCCACATGAGAACCATAGTTGTATATCCTATAGAAGCTGCCCCTTTATGCTTTTGATAACCACATGCATATTATATCTCATACATCGCATGCATCTCATGCACACACGCATCATGTTAACCCCGTGTCTTAAAAGCCATCATAGATATCCGTCGGGTTAGAGAAAAAAAGGAGATTTGTCAAAAAAAGTCTAGCAAACATGGATAGCGAGGAAAAGAAAATCGAGAAACAGAAAACCTTACGGTAAGAATAGAAAGACCATGGTGGGCCAAAAAAAGAAAAAGAAAGAAAAAAAAAGAAGAAGAAAAAGAAAAAAGAAAAAATTTGTTGTTTGTTTTTAGTCCTTGATAGTTAGACATAAGTCTGATGATGAAATTGTTTGGTTTAGGGTGAAACCTTAGAAACGATAAACTCTTGATGTGCTTTTATCTGATACTTTGAGTGATTGATCTATGTTAGACTCATAAGCACTTGATTATGGTTCTTAGCAGTGAAAACCTGAGTAGTTGGCAAGGTGACTAGTTGAAGAAATTGTAGGTCGGTGAATGACTGTTTGCTTAGATGTCTATCTTGATTTGCTTATGTTATGATTTGTGGTATGGTTGAAAATGAAAGAAAAGTCTCTAAAGAAAAGAATTGAACCACATATAACCGATAAGTGTGAAGCTACCCATGGGCGAGTATTAGGACCACCATGAGGAGAAATGCTAACTTAAATGGTAGGTGTGTTGATAAAAAAATAGAAGAGAAAGAAAGAAAAGAAAAAAAAAAGACAAAGGAGAAGAAAAATAAAACCACACCACATTGAGCACGAAAAAGCAATTGCAGAGCCTAACTAAGATATCTAGGTTGGTTTGACCTATCGATCCCGATTTTTGAAACGAAATCATCGAGTTAGCTTACCTGAGGATTAAGCTGTGAAAGAACCTTTGCACACACACACTTTGAGTCTGGCTTAGATCATTTATCCAAAGACTTGGATTTGAGTTGCATTGGGTGTTTTGAAAGTTCTCTAGTTTCATTACTGAACATTCTTTTAGGACAATGATATGTATAACTATTAGGACTATTTCGTAGCATGTAATATAATATGATGATATGGAAGGCCCCACCACATGGTTCATCTTGACCAAGTGCAAACAGCGGAGAGCAGAAAGTTAAACCAAGTCTGGGGCGACCAGTTTACCACCTCGTGAATCTGGGACATAATAAGAAATTGAGCCATGAGACCAGAGAGAAGACTGTGCAATCACCTAGAGAACTGGCGGAATACCTAACCCAACGGAATAGGAAATTCATTCATGCATGCAGGCATACACGTAACGCTTTTTTGCATTCTTTTTGTGTTTGTTTTGTTTTGTATTCACAGGTTTTGAAGAAGAAAAAGAAAAGCGGCAAAGACAAGCCAATCAGAAGCAGCAACAGTACAGTCAGTTTCAGAAATGAATCAGTTTTGGGGATGAGTCCCAGGGTTGAGGCCCATATCAGTTTCAGTCTTGGGGATGAGTCCCAGGGGCGAGGCCCATATCAGTATCAGTTTGGGGCGAGGCCCACATCATTCTGGGGGCGAGGCCCACATCAGCATCAGTCTGGGGGCGAGGCCCATATTAGCATCAATATCAATCTTGCCGGGTATGGCACTTTGGGGGCGAGGCCCACATCATTATCAGTATCAGTGTTGCCATGTATGGCACTCTGGGGGCGAGGCCCACATCGTTATCAGAATCAGTCTTGCCGGGTATGGTACTCTAGGGGCAAAGCCCACACCTTTATCAGAATCAGTCTTGCCGGGTATGGCACTCTGGGGGCGAGGCCCACATTAGCATCAATAGAAGTTCTGCCGGGTATGGCACTCTGGGGGCGAGACCCACATTAGTTCAGAATCAGTCTGGCCGAGTATGGCACTCTGAGGGCGAGGCCCACTTTAGTTCAGTATCAGTTTTGCCAATAATGGTAATCCGAGAATGGAGTAAGGTTCGAGAATGAACAAGCCGAGAATGGCAATCCGAGAATGGAGCAGAGTTCAAGAATGAACAAGCCGGGAATGGCACTCCGAGAATGGAAACACAGTTTGGGAATGAACAAGCCGGGAATCGTACTCCAAGAATGGAAACACAGTTTCAGGAATGAACAAGCCGGGAATGTCACTCCGAGAATGGAACACAGTTCGGGAATGAACAAGCCGGGAATGACACTCCAGGAATGGAAACACAGTTCGGGAGTGAACAAGCCGGGAATGGCACTCCAAGAATGGAAACACAATCCGAGAATGGAGCAAGGTTCGAGAATGGACAAGCCGAGAATGGCAATCCGAGAATGGAGCAAGGTTCGGGAATGAACAAGCCGGGAATAGCACTCCTAGAATGGAACACAGTTCGTGAATGAACAAGCCGGGAATGACACTCCGAGAATGGAAACACAGTTTGGGAATGAACAAGCAGGGCAGTCTTGCCAGGTATGGCACTCCGGGTACGAAGACTTCAGTATCAGTCTTGCCGAGTATGGCACTCCGGGTATGGAGACACTTCAATATTAGTATCAGTTTGGGGCTGAGGCCCACATCAGTATCAGTATCAACTTGGGGGCGATGCCCACATTATCAGTATCAGGTTGGGGTCGAGGCCCACATCAGTATCAACTTGGGGGTCGAGGCCCACATCAGTATCAACTTGGGGGCGAGGCCCACATTATCAGTATCAGGTTGGGGTCGAGGCCCACATCAGTATCAACTTGGGGGTCGAGGCCCACATCAGTATCAACTTGGGGGCGAGGCCCACATTATCAGTATCAGTTTAGGGTCGAGGCCCACATCAGTATCAACTTGGGGGCTAGGCCCACATTATCAGTATCTGTTTGGGGTCGAGGCCCACATCAGTATCAGCTTGGGGGGCGAGGCTTACATCATCAATATCAGATTTGGGGATGAGTCCCAGGGTCGAGACCCACATCAGCATCAGTTTAGGGGATGAGTCCGAGGGTCGTGACCCACATCATCAGTAGTTTTAGGGATGAGTCCCAGGGTCGAGGCTCACATTAGTATTAGTTTCGGGGATGAGTCCCAGGGTTGAGGCCCACATCAGCATCAGCATCAGTTTTAGGGATGAGTCCCAGGGTTGAGGCCTACATCAGCATCAGTTTTGGGGATGAGTCCAAGGGTCGTGACCCACATCATCAGCAGTTTTGGGGATGAGTCCCAGGGTCGAGGCCCACGTCAGTATTAGTTTCAGGGATGAGTCCCGGGGTCGAGGCCCACATCAGTATCAGCTTCAGGGATGAGTCTCAGGGCTGAGGCCTACGTCATCATCAGTATCAGTTGCGGGGATGAGTCCCAGGGCCGAGGCCTACGTCATCATCAGTATCAGTTGTAGGGATGAGTCACAGGCTCGAGGCCCATAGCAGTATCAGTTTCAGGAATGAGTCTCAGGGCCGAGGCCTACGTCATCATCAATATCAGTTGCGGGGATGAGTCACAGGGCCAAGGCATACGTCATCATCAGGCCTACCCAAAATATCACCCAAAAACAGTCCCCGAACACCCCAAAGAACAGTGAACAAAGAATCCCAAAACAGCGAGGCAACAAAGGAAAACATTGAACCGGCGAACCGAAAAAGTTGCAGAGCATTAACCCTTTCGACGGCCGCGTAACGCACTTCCAAGAGGCGACTTAAGAGGTTAGACCCTGAGGGCACCCCTTTTATTTATTATCCTTTATTTTTTTATTTATTTTATTACTTTATTTCGCATGAGTATTGTAGATTGGTGCATGATGTGATTTCCGGATGAACGAAATATGTGCTCTCTTGTGGTATATCAGATGGAAACCCGGACATAAATTTTGGAGTAGAAACCGAATGGTTGGTATAGCGGTTTGCACTCGGGATACAATGCCACGTACCATTTGAGAGATTCACATGTTTCGTTTCATCCAACCTTGCGTTTTAAGCATGTGTTAGTCTAATAAGTTATTTATTTTTAAGCATGATTATGATATTTCTTTATGCATGATTTAATTATTTTTCTTTTGCAATAGGAATTTAATTTACGTTTATGTTTAGGATGTTATTTATTATTTGTGTTTGATAATTCAACATGCTCATTGTGTGATATCGTATGCTTGCCGTTATAATGACTTACTTTTAAAGCATGCAAACTTAGACATAGGATTTACTTTGGTGAATGCGAACTAGATCTAAGTTACTCTTGAGCATATATGTTTCGTAGATTCGGTTAAGTTATTGCACAAATTATTTCATTACAAGTGGCATAAGTAAATGACCATTCCGAACCCAACGGTTTGAGGTCTTCCCTTGCGAGGGGTGAGTGCGGCCTTAAATCATTTTCCCAGTTCACACCGGGTGGCGACTCCATTATTCTCTGGTTTAGTCCCCCGCGGGCTACTCCGTACTCCCAACTAGGCTGCGAGCCTACAACAGCACGCGTCACCGATTTCTGTGTCCAACACCAATCTTTAGCTCTGTCTTTCAAGGAGTTTGGGAAAATACGTAGTCTCATTGCTTCTTCAGCTTCTCAGTTGTAATTGAAAGTGCCGTAAACTTCCAGGAAGTTACTGATATGGGCATTAGGATCTTCAGTTGCTTTCCCCCCCAAACTGAACTGCCTGCTGAATCATCTGAATGCATGTTTTGATGTCACTTGCATTTGTTGGTAAGGAAGGAAGTACAATACATGAAATGAGTCTGTCAACCACCGGAATGGTTCTGTCTCGAATGGGAATTGTGGTGCAACCTCCAAAGGTTCAGGTTCCATGTTGACTAAAGCTTCTTGGCCTTCTCGCCTTTCCCTTCTCAACTGTCTGATGGTTGTTTCAATTTCTGCGTAAAGCGGTTGGAGTTCAAAGCTTCCGGTTCATCTCATGAAGTTTCTGAGAACCTGAAACACAAGAAAACAAAAACAATAAGTAAAAAGAAAATTAGATACAAGTAAAGGTATCTAACCTTAAAACTAATAGTGAAAGATAAATAAGTCCCCGGAAACGGCGCCAAAAACTTGACCGGCGTAAACACACACGTATAACGCAAGCGTACGTATCGTTCAAGTAGTATAAAAAGTATCGATCCCACGAGGACTTAATACCTAATCTATTAATTTTATGAGGTCAAATAATTACTAGTATCTAACAGGTTGATTGATTGATTTGAAATGGTGATGATTCTAAATTTAAAAACAAGTAAATAAAATTGCACAAAAGTAGGTTTAAGAAAATTCAATATTAAAAACTATCTAGGGTTGTGAATCTTTCTAATATTTTTTAAAAGATGAAGTGGTTATTTCATGGTTGTGTAATAAATCGGTTTACTAACCTGGAACACTAAATTATGCAAAAGCATATGTCGATGGTCACACGCAAATACCCAGTTTAACCCAATTGAACAATATTTCTATGTCAACCAAATTATCTGGATTCATTAAGTTTAAGTTCCAATTATGGCTACCCCCGCCCGACATGTATATGTCAATCCTGTAAGGAAATCTATTAAAGGGTTATCTATCATCAAGGAAGATCGTGGGCTATTAAGTCTAAGGCTGAAACCTAAAATTCCTTTGGCAGGTTTATTTTAGATTAACCACATCAATCTTATTGGTGATCAAACAACAAGAAGCATTAAGCTTAAGACTTAATAAGTAAACCTTTAAATTACCCAAACTATAAAATAACTCCTTTATAAACCGGTGATATTAGAATTCATCACAACCCCAAATAACTAATTTAGTTACGACACATAACTAGGGCTAGTAAAAACTTAAATAAAATAAAAGACATAAAGTAAAATGCTGAAAAGTAAATTGCTGAAAAATAAATGACAGAAAGTAAATGCTGAAATTAAATACCGAAAATTAAATGCTGAAAAGTAAATGCTGAAAGTAAATTATTGAAAAGTAAATGCTGAAAGTAAATTGCTGAAAAGTAAATAAAGTAAAAGTACAATAAAAGAAAATGATGAGGTAAAATTATCCACTTTTATTACTTTTATTTTAGATATCTCCCTTAATATAATTTATTAACTTTGCATGATAATTACCAACCAGCCATATAGGCAGTATCCAGATTAAGTCAAATTAATAATTAATTACCAACCGACCAATTAGGCGGTATCCAGTTTAGTCAGGTTAAAACTAATTTAAATAATTATCAACCGACCAATATGGCAGTATCCTCGTTAAGTCAGGTTTTAACTAGTTTATATATTATAATTAAGGGAGATTAATCTAAATATTAGTAATAAAAGTTTTACCTTTTACCCCAGCAAAGGGGAGTTACCTCCTCATTACTGAAAAGTAAAAACTGAAAATTAAAGAAAGAAAAGTATTGTGCGTAAAAGTAAATTGCGGAAAGTAAAAACTGAAAAGTAAAGAAAAGAAAGTGCGAAAGCGGAAATTAATTACTGAAAGCTGTAAATAAACAAACAAGATACAATCTTCTTAGTATTCTTAAGTAATTCCTTAGAAGAAAGTGTGAATTTACAAATGAAATGGCTTGGTATTTATAGGCAAAATTTTGCCTCCATCAAATCATCCACCAAATTCATTATTAATTACTCCACTAATTGCTCCACCAAATCCATTATTTATTGCTCCACTAATTGCTTATCATGTTTGGTGGTGATTTGATAATTTTTATTATTTATTTATTAATTTATTTTTTACTTTGAAAATGACTTTAATAATTACACACAACACACTTCTTGATGGTTCATCAATTTCGGGCATGAATCGTCAGAATTCGAAATTATTTTATGTTTAAAAGTTGTAGATCTTTGAGGCTTATTTAATCTGGAACTTGAATCAGCTCAATCTGATAACGGAGTAAAAAGTTATGCCCAAAATACGACAGATGGGCAAAACTGGAATTTTCAAAACTGCACTTCGTTAAAACGCCCTTTCAAGTTTCCAATCTCCAAAATTAATATGTCAAGTCCAATTTTTGCCCTTATTTGACCCATATTTCATCCTAAATGATTTTATTATGTCCCAATATTATTTTATCTGCAAACTAAACTAAAACACATCAAAACGTTCATCAAACCCGAGAAACTAAACAAAATATTAAGTAAAAGGGGCGGTAAATATTGATATATTTTCCGCTCATCACTTATCCGATTTGGGTTGTAGTTTGGTACCATCAAAACATTTAGCGTATGCCTAGCATTCCCAAATCTTCAGGAATGAGAAAACTGGTTTCTTTCCTGTTCATATCTAATATGAAGTATGTCTAACAGATTTTCATGGAACCTTATTCAAAATAAGTATTGCACTGTTTATTGTGTATCCTCAGAAGGAAATTGGTAGCTCAGAGCGACTCATCATCAACCTTACCATGTCCAACAAAATTCGATTTTTCTGTTCGGACACACCGTCAAAATGAGGTGTTCCGGGAGGAGTCTACTGTGAAAGAATACTATACTCTTTCAAGTAATCGAGAAACATATTGCTCAAGTATTTTCCACTACGGTCCAACCGTAATGTCTTAATACTTTTGCCTGTCTGTTTTTCTATACTTCATGTCGAAACTCTTTAAATTACTCAAAAGTTTCTGACTTGTGTTTCATAAGATACACATAACCGTAACGCGATGCCACATCCGTAGAGGTTAAGAAGTATTAATATCCACCTCTAGCCTAACTAGGCATGGGCCTACTTACCTCACTATGAACGAGGGCTAACAGATCGGTGGCACTTGCATTTTTACTAAGTAAAAGGTGTTAGGTGTTTTAGGCACTTTGCTTAATAAACTAGATTCGTAGACATCATTTGATTTAGAATCAAATCCGTCCTAATATCCACTCTTTGAAAGTGTGGATATACGAGTCTTGTTAATGCGTCCCAGATGACAATGCCACAAATAAGTCTCATTAGAATTACTCAATTTGAGCTATTTGTTTGTCATGTATATGTTTGAGATTCATTTATATTCAAAATATAAAGACCATTATTTACATCTAATGTAGATATCTCGATATCATCTTTATAAACAAAAAACTTAGTGTTTTAGAATATAAAGGTATACCTGCAACGAGTTAAACTAGATACAGAGATAATGTTCCTAGTCAAACTAGATACATTATAACAGTCTCTTATTTAAGTACATGCCCCAAGGGCAGTTCCAAAACTTAGGTTTCTACTGTTAAAACGGGGACTCGCGTCTCGTTTTCGACTTGTAGGTCGATCTCATCTGAAGCCAGTCTCCTGCTTATCAGCAGATCCCGCACATCAGTACATATATTTATGTACCACATCTAGTATCAAAAATCCAATTTTAAAACCAGTAGTGAACATGTTTATAACAAACATTCTTGAAGCCGGAACATTGTCCCGCCTTCACTTCCTTCATGTCAGCCTTGTCCATACGGCAGTCACACTTCTAGTTACCCCGTTTGCCATAGTTTAGGCATACAACTTAGGATATGTGCTTTTAAGAAGCTATGGCTGTGCATAACGGATTGAGCACTAAAGTTATCATCACAATGAGTCTTCCTAAGCTCATGCTCTACTATTCGCTCAACTCCGGGCTCGTGCTTGAGAGGTTTCTCTATCAAATAGAATAACTTCTCAGCTCCCACGACTATCCTGAAGTTATATTCCCAATCTGAAAATTAGAGCCGTTTAAATACATTTTCACCCAGGATTATGTTCTAAACACTAATCTTTCAGCCATCTTGATTGCTATAGTCCAACTATCCAATCAACGATTTCGGGTACAATACTCCTTGGAATCCCATGGAGTCGTACTACTTCTCTAAAGAATAAGTCAGCAATGTTAGTGGCATCATCAGTTTTATGACATGCTATAAAGTGTGCCATCTTACTGAACCTATCAACCACTACAAAGATGGAATCTCTACCCTTCCTAGTCCTAGGTAAACCCAATATAAAGTCCATCGATACATCTACCCATGGCTCACTAGGTATAGGCAATGGTGTATATAACCCATGAGGCATAACCTTAGATTTAGCTTGTTTACAAGTTAAGCATTTATCACACAAACGCTCAATATCTCTCCGCATTTTAGGCCAATAAAAATGTTCACTAAATACCCCTAAGGTTTTGGCAATGCCAAAGTGCCCCATTAAACCTCCCTCATGCGCTTCCCTCACTAACAACTCACGCATGCTACAAACAAGAATGCATAATCTATTCTCCCTAAACAGAAACCCATCATGTTGGTAGAATTTACTAAAAGCTGACTTTTCACATGCAGCATAGATAGTACTAAAGTCAGTATCACTAACATAAAGTTCTTTAATAAATTCAAACCCAAGCATTCTTGCACTCAATGAAGTAAGTAAAGCATACCTTCGTGATAGTGCATCGGCGACAATGTTTTCCTTACCTTGTTTGTAGCGGAGAACATATGGAAATGTCTTAACAAACTCTAACCATTTTGCGTGTCGTTTGTTCAGCTTACCTTGGCCCTTCAAATGCTTCAATGATTCATGATCTGTATGGATCACAAACACTCGAGGCCACAAATAATGCTGCCAAGTCTCAAGGGCTCTCACTACCGCATACAACTCCTTGTCATATGTGGGGTACCTCAAAACTGCTCCATTCAGTTTCTCACTAAAGTAGGCTATTGGTCGCTTTTCTTGCATAAGAACTGCTCCAATGCCTATCCCGGATGCATCACACTCAATCTCAAATGTCTTCTCAAAGTTGGGTAGTGCCAAGACTGGTGCACTGCACAAATTCATTTTAAGATCTTGGAATGCACGCTCTTGCTCTTCTTCCTCTTTGAAGCCAACATTTTTCTTCACTACTTCAGTCAGTGGTGCTACAATACTACTGAAGTCTTTAGCAAATCTACGGTAGCTTGCTAATCCATGGAAGCTTCGGACTTCTGTCACTGTTGTTGGTGTTGGCCAATCCTGAATTACCTTCACCTTTTCCAAATCTACCTCGATGCCATCTGCACTCAAAATAAATCCAAGGAAAATAATTCTATCCATACCAAAAGTGCACTTATCAAAGTTACCATATAGATTTTCCAGCCTTAACACATCAAGAACATGCTTCAAATGTATAACATGCTCGTCTAATGTTTTACTGTAAACTAAGATGACAAGAAACCTACTTGGATTCGAAATCCAAGCAAACCCCAAGTAACGGACAGAACCCCAAGAACCACGAATTTGATTTTGTACGAACAAAATCCTTCCAAGGCCACAAAGAAGACCCACAAAGAACTTTCCTTGAGAACCTTTAAGATGATTCCTTGTAGTGTTTTGCTAACAATGGAGACGCCACTAAGTTGCCAAACTTAGATAAGTCGATTCAAACTTGAAAAGGGAATCCCTCCCTTACAAGAATTCGGCCATAGCCAAAGCTAGCTTTTGTGTTTTACAAATTTCGTTGATTATCCTCAAAATGAAAAAGAAAGAAAGCTTAAATAGTGTTACAAAGAGAAACCCTAAAGGCATAAAGACTGCCCCCAAAGGCTAAATTACAAAAATAACAAAGTCTTCAAGTCTTCAAAGGCCTTTGAAGCTTCATTCAAAACAGATTTGGGCCAAGTGACGTGGCTTTGGGCCCTCTCTATTGAAGCCCACATGCGTCTCTATTTGTTTGTTGCAATCGGCAATAAAACTCTGAACTAATCCCGCCATTGCTTCTCTAAGTCTTTTGGTCCTCTGCCTCGTAATTGGCCTTTCTGGTACTTGTAATGGGTCTTTTGCTTTGTTGTCGGCCTAGATCATGTCATCATCTCCCTCTTGAAAAGGATTCGACCTCGAATTTGTACCTGCATCAAAAGGAGTTAAGTCAGAAACATTAAATATAGCAGACACATTATACTTACCTTGTAAATCCAGCTTGTATGCATTGTCATTAATTTGTTCCAAGACTTGAAATGGACCATCCCCTCTCGGTTGTAGCTTAGATTTACGTTGTTCATGAAATCTCTCCTTGCGCATGTGTACCCAAACCCAATCTCCAGGCTGAAATACTACACGTTTTCTTCCCTAATTAGCATGATAAACATATTGCTCATTCTTTCGTTGTATTTGCTCTCTTGTTTTCTCATGTATATGCTTCACCAAATCAGCTTTCTTTTTTCCATCTAGCCCCGCATGCTCATCAACAGGCAAAGGTAACAAATCTAATGGAGTTAGTGGCTGAAAACCATAAACAATTTCAAATGGTTAGTAAGATGTAGAGGAATGAATACTACGATTATATGCAAATTCAACAAAAGGCAAACAATCCTCCCAGGTTTTTAAATTCTTATTGATAATTGTACGCAATAACTGAGTCAAAGTCCTATTAACAACCTCGGTCTGGCCATCAGTTTAGGGGTGGCAAATAGTAGAATACAAAAGTTTAGTTTCCAACTTACCCAATAAAACTTTCCGAAATTGACTAAGGAATTTGACATCACGATCTGAAACTATACTCCGTGGAATCCCATAGAGTCGTACTACTTCTCTAAAGAACAAGTCAGCAATGTTAGTGGCATCATCAGTATTATGACATGCTATAAAATGTGCCATCTTACTGAATCTATCAACCACTACAAAGATGGAATCTCTACCCTTCTTAGTCCTAGGTAAACCCAAGATAAAGTCCATCGATACATCTACCCATGGCTCACTAGGTATAGGCAATGGTGTATACAACCCATGAGGCATAACCTTAGATTTAGCCTGTTTACAAGTTAAGCATTTATCACACAAACACTCAATATCTCTCCGTATTTTAGGCCAATAAAAATGTTCACTCAATACTCCTAAGGTTTTGGCAATGCCAAAGTGCCCCATTAAACCTCCCCCATGTGCTTCCCTCACTAACAACTCACGCATACTACAAATAGGAATGCATAATCTATTCTCCCTAAACAGAAACCCATCATGTTGGTAGAATTTACTAAAAGTAGACTTTTCACATGCAGCATAGATAGTACTAAAGTCAATATCACTAGCATAAAGTTCTTTAATAAATTCAAACCCAAGCATTCTTGCACTCAATGAAGTAAGTAAAGCATATCTTCGCGATAGTGCATCGGCAATAATGTTTTCCTTACCTTGTTTGTAGGGGATTAAATATGGAAATGTCTCAAAAAATTCTAACCATTTTGCGTGTCGTTTGTTCGGCTTACCATGGCCCTTCAGATGCTTCAATGATTCATATCTGTATGGATCACAAACTCTCGAGGCCACAAATAATACTGCCAAGTCTCAAGGGCTCTCAGTAGCGCATACAACTCCTTGTCATATGTGGGGTACCTCGAAACTGCTCCATTCATCTTCTCACTAAAGTAATCTATTGGTCGTTTTTCTTGCATAAGAACCGCTCCAATGCTTATCCCGGATGCGTCACACTCAATCTCAAATGTCTTCTCAAAGTAGGGTAGTGCCAAGACTGGTGCACTGAACAACTTCATTTTAAGATCCTGGAATGCGCGCTCATACTCTTCACCCCATTTGAAACCAACAGTTTTCTTCACTACTTCAGTCAGTGGTGCTGTAATACTTCAGTCTTTAACAAATCTACGGTAGAAGCTTGCTAATCCATGGAAGCTTCTGACTTCTGTCACTGTTGTTGGTGTTGGCCAATCCTGAATTGCCTTCACCTTTTCCAAATCTACCTCGATGCCATATGCACTCACAACAAATCCAAGGAAAACAATTCTATCCATACAAAAAGTGCACTTATCAAAGTTAGCATACAGTTTTTCATGCCTTAACACATCAAGAACATGCTTCAAATGCATAACATGATCATCTACTGTTTTACTGTAAACTAAGATGTCATCAAAATAAACCACAACAAACTTACCTAAAAATGCAGGCATAACATGATTCATCAATCTCAAAAATGTGCTAGGTGCGTTTGGCATAAATAACCATTCATACAAGCCATACTTAGTCTTAAATACAGTTTTCCACTTATCTCTCTCTCTCATACGAATTTGATGGTATCCACTCTTTAAATCAATCTTACTAAAAATTTTGGAACCATGCAATTCATCCAATATGTCATCTAGTCTAGGATGGGGTGACGATACTTTACCGTAATATTGTTGATAGCTCGACAATCAACGCACATATACGCCACATCCCATCTTTCTTAGGAACTAGAAGCACTGGTACTGCACAAGGACTCATGCTTTCCCTTACATACTTCTTGTCCATCAACTCTCGTACTTGCCTTTTTGTTTTTTCGCTCAAGTGATCACTATCACTCAAGTCCCTTTTTTTTTATAACTTCAGAAGCTATTTAAGGTTCTGATTTCAGTAGCTGATTAAGGTTCTGATTTCAGAGGCTGGTTTAGGTTCTGATTTCAGAGGCTGATTTTCAGGGTCTGATTTCAGAGGCTTTTGGTCAGGGTCTGATTTCAGAGGCTACTGGTCAGTGTCTGATTTCAGAGGTTACTTTTCAGGGTCTGATTTCAGAATCTGATTTTCAGAGGCTAATCTTCAGGGTCTGATTTCAGAGTCAGATTTCAAAGGCTAAGTTTTTAGAGTCTGATTTCAGAGGTTAAGTTATAGTGTCTGATTTCAGAGTCTAAGTTTCAGTGTCGTATTTCAGAGTTTGAATCTGATGGTTTATTTTATTTTTCTTTTACACTTCACTAGGGTTTTAGAAAGAAGTCACACAGCCGCCAAAGAACATGTTTATTTCTTCAACATATGCTAAAGAACATAATGTGTATGACGAACTTATATGAAGAACACAATAAAAACCCAGAACTAAAAAATGATAAAAGATGAACTAATATGCAGAACACAACAAAACCAGATCCAGAAATAAACAAAATGAAAACATAAACAAGATCCAACAAGAACTGAAACGAAAATAACAAAGAACGAAAATAAAAACAGAATCAAACAAAAAAGAAAAGATAGGAAAAATCAGACATTGGAACCCTGAGCTCTTATACCAAATGACAAGAAACCCACTTGGATTCGAAATCCAAGCAAACCCCAAGCAACGGACAGAACCCCAAGAACCGCGAATTTGATTTTGTAGGAACAAAACCCTTCCAAGGCCACAAAGAAGACCCACAAAGAACTTGCACTTGAGAACCTTTAATATGATTCATTGTAGTGTTTTGCTAGCAATGGAGATGCCACTAAGTTGCCAAACTTAGATAAGTCGATTCAATCTTGAAAAGGGGAATCCCTCCCTTACAAGAATTCGGCCATAGCCAAAGCTTTAAGCTTTTGTGTTTTACAAAATTCGTTGATTTTCCTCAAAATGAAAAAAAAAGCTTAAATAGTGTTACAAAGAGAAACCCTAAAGGCATAAAGATAACAATGCCCCTAAAGGCTAAATTACAAAAATACTCTTCACGTCTTCAAGGCCTTTGAATCTTCATTCAAAACTGATTTGGGCCAAGTGAAGTGGCTTTGGGCCCTCTCTATTGAAGCCCACATGTGTCTCTATTTGTTTGTTGCAATCGGCCATAATACTCTGAACTAATCCCGCCATTACTTCTTTGAGTCTTTTGGTCATCTGCCACGTAATTGGCCTTTCTGGTACTTGTAATGGGTCTTTTATTTTGTTGTCGGCCTGGATCATGTCATAAGATGTCATCAAAATAAACCACAACAAACTTACCTAAAAATGCACGCATAACATGATTCATCAATCTCATAAATGTGCTAGGTGCATTTGAAAGACCAAATGGCATAACTAACCACTCATATAATCCATATTTAGTCTTAAATGTGGTTTTCCACTCATCTCATTCTCTCATGCGAATCTGATGGTATCCACTTTTTAAATCGATCTTACTAAATACCTTGGAACCATGCAATTCATCTAACATGTCATCTAGCCTAGGAATAGAGTGGTGATACTTTACCGTTATATTATTGATTGCTCGACAATCGACACACATTCGCCATGTCCCATCTTTATTATGGATTAGAAGCACTGGTACTGCACAAGGACTCATGATTTTCCTTATATACCCCTTGTCCATCAACGCCTGTACTTTCCTTTGTAGCTCATTTGTCTCCTCGGGATTGCTCATATAAGCCGGTCTATTAGGAATGACTGCTCCAGGTATGAAGTCTATTCGGTGCTCAATACCTCTAATGGGTGGAAGCCCACTAGGTATGTCCTCTGTCAGTACGTCACTGTAATCCTACAAAAGAGATGAAATAGACACAAGAAGCAAAGGGTCAATGTTAGTAAAATAAATATGAGGCTCCTTATAGACTAACAATAGCATGAGCTTGCTAGCCTTGTATGCTTTCCTCGCTTCACCCTCACCCATGTAGAAACTCTTTTTAACTCTCCCTTTTGTTTCCCCCTCACACTCCCCTTGGGAACTCCCACGGCCTTGGCCTTATTTTTCTCACCAGACACACCACTCTCACTAGTCTCACCCTAGATAGTGTTTTCTTTCGCCCTCTCTTTATCACGCTCAAGTTTCAACTTAACCTGATCTTCATGGACTTGTGCAGGTGTAAGTGGGTATAATGTAATGGGTTTTCCCTTATGCTGAAAGGAATATCTATTCTTGAACCCATCATGAATAACTTTCTTATCAAACTGCCATGGTCTGCCCAAAAGAATATGTCCAGCATGCATCGGTATCACAACACATAGGACATCATCTGTGTATGGCCCAATGGTAAAGCTAAACAATACCTGCTTTGTCATACTTATTTCCCACAATCATTTAACCACTGCAACTTGTAAGGCTTTGGGTGTCTCAAGCAACTCAACCTCAATCGCTCAATCAAAGCTGCTGTGCTAGCATTAGTACAACTGCCCCCATCTATGATCATACTACACCCATTGCCATTCACACGACACTAGTATGGAATATGTTCTCCCTCTGCTGCACACTCTCATCCTCTACAACATGTGCACTCAAAGCACGCTTGACAACTAATGATAAGTTATCCAGCAGGTATCCAGCTCCCTCGTGGTCACTAGCATCCTCCAACTGTGGCATCTCATCCTCAACCTCACTATCAGTATAGTACACCTCTCCACTCTTTTTATCAATCATTAAGGTAGGCCTATTGGGACATTGTGAAGCATAATGTCTCATGCCCAAACATTTGAAACATTTTACATCATTAGTTCTAGTAGCTGCACCCTCAGGTTTTGGTCTACTTTTGCTCGGTTCTGCAGCCTCTTCAGCTTTGGCACTAGGTTCGGCCCTAGGCTTATTAAAGCCTCCACTGAACTCGCCTCTAGGCTTGTCAAAGCCTCCATCTTGCTTCTCATTCGGAATCCATTTCCCCTTCCATGCAGAAGTAGCCTGAGTGTCAAATCTGGATGTTGACTTTTTCTTGAGTTGCCTTTCTACCTTGATAGCCATGTGAAGCGTATCCTCAAAATCAACATAGTGATGCAACTCCACCATTTTTGCAATCTCTCTATTCAAGCCCCCTAGAAACTGTGCTATAATAGCTTCTGCATCCTCAACTACATTTGCTCTAATCATGGCAACTTCCATCTCTGTGTAGTAGTCATCAACACTTTTGGTCCCCTGATACAGATGTTGTAGTTTCTGATACAATTCCCTATAGTAATGGCTGGGTATAAATCACTTTCTCATGAGACCTCTAAGTTCTGCCCATGTCTGAACCGGTCTCTCATAATTTCTCTTCCGAGTAGAGACAAGCTGATCCCACCAAATCATAGCATAATCGGTAAACTCTATTGCTGCCAGATTGATCTTCTTCTCGTCTGAGTAGTGATGACAGTTGAAAATCAATTCTATTTTCTTTTCCCATTCTAAGCAAGCTTCAGGATCATTCTTGCCGTGGAATGTTGGTATCTTGATCTTGATGCTACCTAGATCACCATCTACATCTCCTCGTCTACCATATCCCATCCTATCATAATCCCATATTCTGGCATCAAATGCACCTCTATCATCAAATTGTCTATCCCTCATATTAAACCTCCTATTAGGCTTTCTATCTTGCCCAGGCTGAAATCTCTCCTCCACATCATCAAGACCATCAGAATCATCAAACTCATTTTCAACTTCATTTTCATCTGGTGGTACATATTGTGGTGTTACACGTCAAGGTAGCACATCATGAGGTGGTGGTACATTCTCTGGTGTTGGTATATGTTGGGGTGGTGGTGCTCTGGGTCCACTACCAGTTTGAATACTCACTACATTCTTGGACAATCTCTCCAAAGCAGTATTCATATTCTCCATCATATTTGTAAATTTTCTATCCAAGGCCTCGAGCTTTTCATCAATGGTTAGACTTGCCATCTCAACACTAAACAAACAGATTAGAAAAAAACAAGAAAGTAAAGCAAATATGTAAATCCTCACAATCTCACGTATTTGCACTCGAATGATATCGCTCCACTAGTTTTTGCACTCTATTGGCTTTTACCCGATAATGTGCTCACAATCACTGCCTTTTACCACTCTTGAGTTCGTCCTCAATTCAAATGTGAATCACACTCAATCCAAGAATACAAACCAAATGTAGTCCTCAAGCCAGCATGAAACACAAGATCTAATAATATATATGGGACATGTGGAAACAAAATGCGAACAGGAATAGCAACGATGAAGACTCAATCAATAATACTTAAACTAGAGTATTTGGAATAAGGAAATAAACAATTAGCACAATGTAAAAAAAATAAGCATGCAAATTCACGGTCGTAAGCAATTTCGGGAGAAAATGTGGCACCTCTATAGAAATTTTGATGGAATACCCTCCACGGGCACCTAAATGATAATATGGAACAAACCAAATTCAACAAAAAAATTTCACTTTTTTTTTTTGCTCAAGTGATCACTATCACTCAAGTCCCATTTTTTTAAGGTAATTTCAGATGCTGATATTGTGGTTATGAAATCAGGGTCTTAGCAGAAGTTAAGTTCAGTTCTGATGCTAAGGTTCTGATTTCGGAGGCTGATTTCAGGTTCTGATTTCATAGGCTAATTTAAGTTCTGATTTCAAAGGTTGATTTTCAGGGTCTGATTTTAGAGTCTGAAAGGGCTAATTTTCAGGGTCCGATTTCAGGGTCTGATTTCAGAGTCAGATTTCAGAGGCTAGTTTTCAAAGTATGATTTCAGAAGCTAAGTTTCAGGGTCTGATTTCAGAGTCTGATTTCAAAGGCTAAGTTTTCAGGGTCTGATTGCAGAGTCTGATTTCAGAGGCTAAGTTTCAAGGTCTGATTTCAGAGTTAAGTTTCAGGGTCTGATTTCAGAGTCTGAATCTGATGGTTTATTTTCTTTTCTCACTTCACTAGGGTTTTAGAAACAAATCACACAACCGCCCAAGAACATGCTTATTTCTTCAACATATATGCTAAAGAACAGAATTTATATGACGAACTATATGAAGAACACAACAAAACCCAGGTCCAGAAATAAACAAAGATTACGGACTGATATGAAGAACAACAACAAAAACCCAGAATGGAAAAATGATAAAAGATGAACTGATATGCAGAACACAACAAAACCAGATCCAGAAATAAACAAAATGAAAACAGAAACAAGATCTAACAAGAACTGAAACAAAAATAACAAAGAATGAAAATAAAAACAGAATCAAACAAAAAGTAAAGATAGGAAAATCAGACCTTGGAACCCTGAGCTCCAGATACCAAATGACAAGAAACACACTTGGATTCGAAATCCAAGCAAACCCCAAGCAACGGACAGAACCCCAAGAACCGCGAATTTGATTTTGTAGGAACAAAACACTTCCAAGGCCACAAAGAAGACCCACAAAGAACTTGCCCTTGAGAACCTTTAAGATGATTCCTTGTAGTGTTTTACTAGCAATGGAGACGCCACTAAGTTTGCCAAACTTAGATAAGTCGATTTTAACTTGAAAATGGGAATCCATCCCTTACAAAAATTCGGCCATAGCCAAAGCTTTAAGCTTTTGTGTTTACAAATTTCATTGATTGTTCCAAAAAGAAAAAGAATAAAAGTTTAAATAGTGTTACAAAGAGAAACCATAAAAGCAGAAAGACAATAATTCCCCTAAAGGCTAAATTACAAAAATACCAAAGTCTTCAAGTCTTCAAAGGCATGTGAAGCTTCATTCAGAACTGATTTAGGCCAAGTGAAGTGGCTTGGGGCCCTCTCTATTGAAGTCCACATGCGTCTCTATTTGTTTATTGCAATCGGCCATAACACTCTGAACTAATCCCGCCATTGATTCTCTGAGTCTTTTTGTTCTCTGCCTCGTAATTGGCCCTTCTAGTATTTGTAATGAGTCGTTTGCTTTATTTTCGGCCTAGATCATGTCACCAAACCTGGATCAAAGATAGAGATTAGAAATACCCATGGTCGATTCAAAATTTCACTTGCCACCATGATTACTAGGTGGCCCAGACTGGCTCGTGTCAAGTAAACACTTGTGAGACCAAGAGTTATGAATGTGTTGTTGTGAGTGACATTGTGAGCGGAAATGTTTGTGAGACCGTGAGCATTGAGGGAGTAAACACTTGAGAGACAGTGTGCTTTGAGGTTGAAAAACATAGTGAAGCTGAGCATTTGTGTGAGGTCTTTGCAAGTAAGGTTGAGATAGTGGCCATGGGTGATGATGAAGCCATGCGAGCGAGTGAAAATGATGTCGATGTGGTAGTGAAGTTTTTACCTAACGCATTCTCTAATGTTTTTGTTTCTTCATTGCAGGTGCACGTGGTCAAGTATGATTCATTTATACTCCAATATCATAATTCAATTGATTTTTTCATAACTATTTATGATTCAGGTTCGAATTAGGGGACAAATCCATTTCAATAGAGGGAGAATGATATGATCCAGGGTACCCACCAGAGGGTCCTCGATGACAAACTTCAATTGGGCTTATTGTGGGTTAATTTCTATTCAATCTTCAAATCCAAGACAACTTTCAAACCTAAAGAACCAGATTGAAATAGACGAGAATGACGCAAGCCCAATATATAGAAGAAGTTTTGACGAATCAAGTCCGACACCAAAAATTCGGCCAAGACAAGACTTAATAGGCTTGAGACCCATAATTTGGGCCTTGTTACATGAAGGCCACGAAATTTAGGAGCTTTTGGTGCAAGGAGACAACTTTAGACATTTTAGGAACAATTGTCACCTTTGTTGGATTTTTTTGGTTCTGTTGTTTTTCCTTTTGTTGAATTTTTTAGCAAAGTCGTTGATGACTTTAGCCACCTTGTTTGACATTTATGTTATGTTGTCTAGGTTATTAAATGACCATTAAGGGTATAGCTTTTAAATAGCCATTAGTTAGCAAGTTAGGGTGTTTTGATCTTTTTACACCTATTAGGGTTTCTTTTACTGTACTATATATTGTAACATTTATTTCTTAATGAAAAAGAATCATCAATTTCGAAATTAGCTTAATCTTGAAAGCTTGGCTTTGTCCAAAAATTGCTTAAGGGAGGGATTCCTCTTATTTCATGCAATCGACTTATTTAAGGCGTGGCAACCTTAGTGGTGTCTCCATGCTAGCATAACACTACAAGTAATCATCTTAAAGGTTCTCAAAGACAAGTTCTTTGTGGGTCTTCTTTATGGCCTTGGAAGGGTTTTGTTCCTACAAAATCAAATTCGCAGTGCTTGGGGTTCTATCCGTTGCGAGAGGTTTGCTTGGCCTTAAACATCCAAGTGAGTTCTAATGATGCGGAACTCACTTGGATGTTTAAGGCCAAGCAAACTTCTCGCAACGGATAGAACCCCAAGCACCGAGAATTTGATTTTGTAGGAATAAAACCCTTCCAAGGCCACAAAGAAGACCCACAAAGAACTTGTCTTTTAGAACCCTTAAAATGATTCCTTGTAGTGTTCTGCTAGCACGAAGACGCCACTAAGGTTGCCATGCCTTAAATAAGTCGATTGCATGAAATAAGGGGAATCCCTCCCTTAAGCAATTTTGGACATAGCAAAGTTGAAGAAAATTTCGAAATTTGATGATTCTTTTCATTAAGAAAAAAATGTTACAATATAGAGTATAATGAAGGAAACCCTAATAGGTGTAAGAATATCAAAACACCCTAACTTGCTAATTAATGGCTATTTAAAGGCTATGCCCTTAATAGTCATTTGATAATCTAGACAACATAACATAAATGTCAAACAAGGTGGCTAAAGTCATCAACAACTTTGCCAAAAAATTCAACAAAAGGAAAAACAACAAAATCAAAAAAATCCAACAAAGGTGCCTAATAAGTCAACAAATGTGACAATTGTTCCCAAAATGACATAAGTCCAACCACACCAGAGACATTACAGGATGAATCTAACAACTTGGAGGAACCCATGCAGTTGCCAATAGGTCCAATCACACGCCAAAGAGCAAAGAAGATCAGAGAGGCCTTTGTGGGACTAGCTCAGAGCTATGTGACCAGTTGCAGCAACCAAGTTAAGTGCACACCAGAGACACATATGGGCATAATAACCAAAGAGGTCCCCAAGCTATTTCATTTGACCCAGATCAGCTCAAACTGAAGCATAGCAAAGCAGCTTCAGCACCAGCACCCTTTTGACCCGATTTCACCCATTTTGGGACTATGTTGAATTCGGCCAAATGGGGGCATATTTGTCATCATGAGCTTAGGGTTCTGAGGTCTGATTTCATATCCTTTGTGTTGTTTAATCTTGTATTCATCTTTGTTCTTTGTTGATTTAATTTCGGCATCAAGGTTTTACTTCCACCTTGATTCGGCCATTGTTGGATCTTGTTGTTTCTTGCTGATTCTTGTTGATTTGTGATCAAAATATCATCAATAAATTCTGCCTTGAGTGTTTTTTGATTGATCATGAGTATTTCTTTGAGTTAAGCTTTGGCTACTTAGGTCAAAATTGGGGCTTTTGTGTTCTTTGCTTGAATCAAGTGTTTAGTTGTTAATTGTAAGTTACTAGGACGTGTTTAACATTGTTATTAAGTTATTAGTTTCAAAAATCAAAAAAAAAAATACATCAGGTCAGATTCGGCCAAGGAAGAACCATCACCACCCTTGCTTTGTTCTGGCCATATGCATGTCACTTAGCTTGTTTTCAATAGGTATTGTTCATATCTACTTTGAGAAAATCAGATTGCACTTCATTACTCCTAGCATTTGCTTGAACTAGCTTGTTTGCAATCTTTGTGAAGTTGTTGCAATCTTGTGAAGTGTGAGGAAAACAAGTGTGTTTGAGTGATGTGGTGAGGCATTTGAGTGAATGAGTGTTGAAACCAAATGAAATGCTTATGGATTGATGAGGCCGTGACTTACTCTTGAAGTTTACTTATGCTTGTGTGTTAACTTCGTGAGACAAGTCTGGTTGCTTTGTTACACATATTGCCGTGAGTAAGATGCTTGAAGTGCTTATGTTGAAGCACGAATTAACAAGTGTGCTTGCTGATTTGCGTGAGCTATCATTAGCTTGACATTGGATTTTTGTTGAAATCATTAGCATGACATTGAAAATAGAAGCACTCATGAACTTGACATGGAAACTTGAGTAGCCATCATTGCATTTGAGAGGTGCTTGAAGAGGCAAGCTGCTGCATCACCAAGATAGTTGGAAAAAGTGTTTAGTTGGTTTGTAACTTACCATTGCCGAATTGACATGCTTACTTGACCTATTTGTAAGCTACTTATGTAAGCAGCAGAGTCACCTACTTGTTTTGAAAAAAAAAAAAAGAATTGGTCGCATTGTGCTTAGCTTGATTAGACCATTTGCAAGTTGATTGGATTGCTTTACATGAGTTACATTGATATTTGATTTGGTTTGTATTGGTTTGAGCTTGAAATACTATATTTGTGTTATAGCCGAATTGATATCTGTTGTGCTTCATTGTGTTTCATTGGAGTGTAAACACTTGTGAGTGTGTGTGAGAAGAAAAGAAAGGTGAGCTCAAACACTATAGCGAGTGACCACAAGATTGCTTCAGTGACACGTTGATTGGTTGCTTGCTTATTTATTGTATTTAACTAACTCATCATTCTTTCTTATTCTGAGCACTCTAGCTATAGGTTTCTTTCGATTGAGTCTCTGTGATAACTTATCTTATTTGCTTTATTCCACCTGCTCTATATATACATTGAGTTTCTGCTAGCTTGTGGACTACACCTTAGTTGACCTTTCTTGGATTGAGTATGATTCACATTTGAATTGAAGACGAACTCAAGAGTGGTAAAAGGCAGTGATTGTGAGCACAATATCAGGTAAAAGCCAATAGAGTGCAAACACGAGTGGAGTGATATCATTCGAGTGTAAACACATGAGATTGTGAGGATTTACATATTTGTTTTGCTTTTTATTATTTCTAATATGTTTGTTTAGTGTTGAGATGGCAGGTCCAACTTTAACCATTGATGATAAGATCGAGGTTTTGGATACTTTCAAAAGTGATATCCAAGATATTATGAGTGATTATAGAAGATCTTATGAGAAATGGAAAAAGACTTGGAAGGTAACTAAATATGCAGTGAATGAGGAGAGTACTCAACAACCAAAAGCTATTGAAGTTGTGTGTAATGAAGTGAGAAGCACTTGTGATGTTGAGTGCATAGCGAATGAAAACACTTGTGAGGCCTTGAATGTTGTGAATTGTGTTATAAGTGACATGGTGAGTGAAAATGCTTGTGAGACCGTGAACATTGAAGGAGTAAACACTTGTGAGGTAGTGTGCTTTGAGGTTGAAAAACATAGTGAAGCTGAGCAGGTGTGTGAGGAGGTCTATGCAAGTATGGTTGAGATAGTGGCCATGAGTGATGATGAAGCTGTGAGAGCTGGTGAAAAGAAATTATATGTGGTAGTGAAGTTTTTCCATAATATTTTCTCTATTGTTTATGCTTTTTCATCACAGGTACAAGTGGTCAAGTATGATTCTTTTATATTTCAATATCATCGTCCAATTGATTTTATCATAACTATCTATGATCCGGGTTCGAATTCGAGGATGAATCCATTTCAAGAGAGGGAGAATGACATGATCCAAGAGACAACATTTGACATGAATGCAGTCACCCAAGGAACATTAGAGCCTTTGCAATTGCCAACAGGCCCAATCACACACCAAAGAGCTAAGAAGATCACAGACGCAATAGCGGGGCCAGCGTTTTCATATAATAGATGCATTCATCCTTCTAGTTTTTACTTGCCTTATGATATTGATTATGATTCTAATTCTTTAACTCCTATGGATTTATTATCTTTGATTGTTATTAAGCTTGGGAGTATGAATGATAAGGGAAAGGCAGAGTTGGTGAGAATAATAGGTTTCCAACGCATTGTGTTTGACCCCGGCAATTGGGTGTGGCTTTATATGCAAGAGGAAAAGATCCAAGTTGCAACCAAGAGGAGATGGTCCATTTCAAGTCTTGGAGCGGATCAACGACAATACTTACAAGCTTGATCTTTCTGGTGAGTTTGGCGTTCCTGCAATGTTTAATGTTTCTGACTTATTTTATTTTTAATGCAGGTTCAGATTCGAGGTCGAATCCTTTTCAACAATGAGGGAATAACATGAGTCCAACCACACCAGAGACATTACAGGATGAAGCTAACAACTTGGAGGAACCCATGCAGTTGCCAATAGGTCCAATCACACGCCAAAGAGCAAAGAAGATCAGAGAGGCCTTTGCGAGACTAGCTCATAGCTATATGACCAGTTGCAGCAACCAAGTTAAGTGCACACCAGAGACACATATGGGCATAACCAAATAGGTCCCCAAGCTATTTCATTTGACCCGGATCAGCTCAGACTGAAGCATAGCAAAGCAGCTTCAGCACCAGCACCCTTTTGACCCGATTTCACCCATTTTGGGACTATGTTTAATTCGGCCAAATGGGGGCATTTTTGTCATTTGTGCTCGACATTTTGACTTTATTTATGATGTAATTAGCATGGTTGACTATGCCATTTGGCTTAATTATGCTTAGATCTCTACTTAGCGGGAAGCACGTCAATTTACTATAGCATGTAAGCACCTCAATTAGCTTAAGTGAGATTAGCTTCTAATCTTTGTTTTAAGTTTATTTAGGTGCAAAAAGGACCTTAATGGTCGTGGTTGAGGTGCTTGACTTAGGGCTTTTGGTAATTTTAGCTCTAGGGTCATTTTAGTCTTTTTACTCTCTTGTAACCCTTATTTTTTTTTTGGATAAAGTAAGTATTATAACCAAAAGAAAACTATACAAAGAGCAAAGGGGCATACCCCAGGCAACTAGAGAGGACAATCCCTCCTAGAAGAAAAGCCGAAAGGCTACAAGCAAAAGAACAATCAGAAGATGTCAACGGGCAAGTGCCAAGAAAAGTGAAGCCATTTCTTGTAACCCTTGTAACCCTTATTATATGACTCTTCTTTGTATTTTGGAGACAACCAACGTAATATACAAAATTTGAAAGAGAGAAAAGCTTGAGCTTTCCATGGATATGGCCGAAACCTTGTTGAGGGAGGGATTCCCCTTTTCAAGTTCAAATTGACTTATCTAAGCTTGGCAACTTAGTGGCGTCTCCATTGCTAGCAAAATACAATCTGATTTCATGCTTGTGGTTATCATGGACGTGAGTTTCATGGTGGTTAGGGGCTGATCTTGGTTGGGTTTTGTTCCTACAAAATCAGTATTCAAAGTTCTTGGGGTTTTGAGAAAGATGCTTGGGGGTTTGCTTGGTTTCCAACCCAAGTGAGTTATTGTTACAAAATGTCTAAAGTTCTCTCCTTGCACCAAAAGCTCCTAAATTTCGTGGCATTCATGTAACAAGGCCCAAATTATGTGTCTCAAGCTCATTAAGTTTTGTCTTGGCCGAATTTTTGGTGTCGGACTTGATTCGGCTTGATTCGTCAAAACTGCTTCTATATTGTTCTTGCGTCATTCTCATCTATTTCAATCTGGTTCATTAGGTTTGAAAGTTGTCTTGGACTTGAAGATTGAATACAAATTAACCCACAATAAGCCCAATTGAACTCTGTTATCGAGGACCCTGTGGTGGGTACCCTGGATCATATCATTACCTGTTGATGAGCATGTAGGGTTAGATGGCAAAAGGAAAGTTGATTTGGTGAAACACATACATGAGAAAGCAAGAGAGCACATACAATGGAAGAATGAGCAATATATTTCTCATGCCAATAAGGGAAGAAAGCGTGTGGTATTTCAACCTGGAGATTAGGTTTGGGTACATATGCGCAAGGAGAGATTTCCTGAACAGCGTAAATCCAAGCTACAACCGAGAGGAGATGGTCCATTTCAAGTCTTGGAACGGACTAATGACAATGCACACAAGTTTGATTTACAAGGTGAGTATAATGTGTGTGCTACATTTAATGTTTATATCTTAACTATTTTTTATGCAGGTACAGATTCGAGGTTGAATCCTTTTTAAGAAGAGGGAATGACACGAATCCAGCAACCAGTAACATGTTAGAGCCTTTTTCAAGTACCAACAGGACCAATCACATGCCAAAAAGCTATGAACATCGAAGACGTAATGGCGGGGCTAGCACAGAATGCCATGGTCGAGTGTGACAGACAACTCCAGGATATGTTGGCGTCACATGAAGGCTTCAATGGAGTAGGTCAAAAACTATTTCACTTGACTCGAGTCATATCCGATTAAAGCACGAGCAATCCTGAAACCAATTACATTTTTTACATATAAATCTGATTCAAGCCCGACACCAAGTATTCGATTTACGCAAGGCTTAATGGGTTTGGGACATAATATTTGGGTTTTGTTACAAGTGGCCACGAAATTTATGATCTTTTGATGTGAAATGGACAACTTGGGACATTTGGGCAAAGTTTTCCACCTTTGTTGAATTTTGTGATATTTGTGTTTTTTTTATTGGCTTTTTGGCAAAGTTATTGATGACCTTAGCTACCTTGTTTGATATTTTTGTTATGTTGTCTAAGCTATTAAATGACTATTAAGGGCATACCTTTTTTTTTGATAAAGTAAGTATATTAACCAAAACAAAACTATACAATAGCAAAGGGGCATACCCCAGACAACTAAAGAGGACATGCCCTCCTAGAAGAAAAGCCGAAAGTCTACAAGAAAAATAAGATCAAAAGAAGATGTCATCGGGCAGGTGCCAGGAGAGGTGAAGTCATTTATTATCATAAGATGGTTTCACCTTCCGCAATAAGCTAGCACGAGTCCGGACATTAAAAATAATATCACTAAGAAGAACAAAAACAAGGCGAGGAGGCCCATCATGGGTGCATGCATTCCTCTCCCTCCAGATATGGTAAACTGACACAGCAAACGACAACCGAACAAGAAGATGACGCAAAGAGCCGTCGGTAAACTGATACATCCACTCAACAGTGTGAAGCCAATCACGAGATCTCCAATCTAACCCACACATAGCCAGCACAGTCGACCAGACGCTCGAAGAGAAATTACATTGGAAGAAAAGGTGATCAATATCCTCACCTGAGCAACCACAGAGGATACAACGCGAGCAAGCAGAGATATCGAACCTCATCAGACTATCCTGGGTACATAGGCCTCCCTGAATAGACATCCAAAGTAGAAAAGAATGGCACAGGATAGCCTTCCGAAACCAAAAAACTCGAGACCAATGCATCAATGGACCTCTTATCTGTATAGCATTCTAAGAACTATCCACTGAAAACCTCCATCTACTATCATCCTCCCAAACCAGCTCATCCTCCCTCATACTAGAAGGATCCGATAGATGAGACCGGGCGAAATCAACAAGGGCAGCAGATCTAGCTGGAGGCCAACGCCAAGAAGAATCCGAAATAATAGAAGCAACTGTATCCACCCTACCCAAGCCAGAGTCGTAAATCACTCTCTCACCCAACGTATCCACAATCGGACCAAGATGATGCCAATAATCAAACCACAATAACGTTTTGGTATTTTTGCACATATTAGGGTTTCTTTCATTGTACTATATATTCTAACATTTCTTTCTTAATGAATTAATCACCAAATTTCGAATTTAGCTTCATCTTGAAAGATTGGCTATGGCCAAAATTGCTTAAGGGAGGGATTCCCTTTATATCATGCAATCCGACTTATCTAAGGCATAGCAAACTTAGTGGTGTCTCAGTGCTAGTAGAATACTATAAGGAATCATCTTAAAGGTTCTCAAAGACAAGTTCTTTGTGGGTTTTCTTTGTGGCCTTGGAAGTGTTTTGTTCCAACAAAATCAAATTCGCGATTCTTGGAGTTCTGTCCATTGCGAGGGGTTTGCTTGGCCTAATCCTCCAAGTGAGTTTTGCGTCACCATGTGTGTCTTGGATCATGTCACTGAGTCATAGTCCTGCCATTGCTTCTCTGATCCTCTTGGCCTCCTATCTTATGATTGGCCCTGTTGGTACTTGCAATGGTTCTACTTTGATACTGGTCGTGTCCCCTAGTGTTTCAAGTGTGCATTGGTTCATGTCACGTCGGGAGCTTTAGGCTGGTTTGCTTGCTAGTGGTAGTGAATTTGACTCTTCTCCATGGTTGGTTATGAGTGATTTCAATGCCACTCGTCCTCTTTTTAAGCATAGTGGCGGTTCTTTGGCGTGGCCTTCGTAGAAGGATGAGTTGGGTGGTTGCTTGGGCCAAGCTAATTTGGATGATCTTTAGTTTTCTGGTTGTCATTTTATATGGTTTAATAAGCAGGTTCATTCTCCTATTTGGCATAATTTGGATCGTGTTATTGCTAATACATCTTGGGAGTGTCTCATTCTCGGTTCGGTTGTTAGGTTTTTTCTTCCCCGTATTTCGGACCATTCTCATATGGTTGTGAAACTTGTTGAGCTCGCTAAAAGGATAATCCTTTTAAAATTCTTTGATTATTGGGCTGAACATCCAGATTTCCTTACGATTATGGCTAGAGCTTGGGATATTAATGTAAGTGGAACTCCAATGTTTTGCTTATGTCGAAAGCTAAAGAGTGTGAAGGTGGCGACGAAGAGGTTTAATATAGAGCACTTTTCTAATCTTTCAAGTAAGGCTTTAGATGTTAGGAAGGAGTTGGAGAGGGTACAGGGTTCCTTGCAGGAGAACCCTAGTGACTATTTTCTGTTAGGTGAGGAGGCAAGATTATCTTTATTGTATGGTAACTTGAGTCAAGCTGAAGAGGGTTTAGTTCGGTAAAAATCTCGAGTTCAGTGACTCAATCTTGGGGATCATAATATGAAGTTCTTTTTCTAAGCTATGAAGCAACATCATCGACGTAGCAAGATTACTTCTATCTCTAAGGAGGATGGGACTCGTTTGGAGGATGCTGCTTTGGTGAGGGAGGAGATTGTGTCTTTCTATGGACTCTTTTGGGGCCTCAGCCTAGTTTGCAGGATTTTGATAGGGATCTTCTCCATTCGACTATTACCTAGTATATGTCTAATAAGTAGATGGAGATTCTTTCTCGGGATTTTCCAAATGAGGAGATTAAGGTTGTTTTGTTCTCTTTAAAGGATAATAAGGCTTTTTGTCCTGATGGGTTTAATTCGGGTTTCTTTAAGAAGACTTGGAGTATAGTGGGTGATGATATCATTCGTGCTATTCATTCCTTCTTTTGTTTAGGGAGACTCTTAAAGCAAGTAAATGATACGTCTATTGCTATGATTTCGAAGATTCCTAATCCCTCTTAGGTTATGGATGGAGCATTATTGTAGCGGTTTGTTATGTCACTAGATTGTGCGGCTTTCCTTTACAACTGCTATCTACTTTATTTAGAGAGATAGGAATGATAGACTTCATGGCGAGCCTCCTCGGCCCCCCAGTGTGATTGAGAGTGATATTATATTTATTGTTCGGACACGTGCTAGTTTATTGAAGAAAGTGAAATCATCTTATGAAAATAGATGGCTCCATCGTTCTTGGCATTTGTCTAATGATATTTTCTGAGTTTCCTTTATTTGTTGTGTTGTTTGTCTGTTTCGCTCTAGTTGTTTAGCTTGGAGGGCCTGTCCTCCTTAGCTTATTCTCTCTGGGGTATACCCCTGTGCTATTATTGTGGTTTTCTTTTTGGTTAATATACTTACCTTATAAAAAAAACTCTATTTACAAGTGTATTGTTAACCTTAGTACGAGATTAAGGTTGTTTTTCCTTCAATTGTTAGTCCTAATCAATCTACTTTTATTGCAAGGCGGCATATTAGTGACAACATTCTATTGTGCTAGAAGTTGGTGAAGAATTATCATCGGAGTGGTGGGATTTCGAGATGTGCTCTTAAGATTGATTTGATGAAGGCTTATGATACTGTTCGTTGGGATTTTATGGTTGAGGTTTTGAGGACTATTGGGTTTCCAGAAAGGATGGTCAGTTAGATTCGTTAGTGTATGACTTCTACTATGTTTTCAGTGTCTATTAAATGGAGAGTTTAACGATTTTTTCTCAGGGGGCCGTGGTTTGCGTCAGGGTGATCATGTCTCCTTATCTATTTATTTTGGCTTTGGAGGTTCTCACAGGTTTACTTCAGAAGATGGTTCATGATCGAGGGTTCAAGTTTCACTGGCGCTGTTCAAATGACCGCCTCACCCATCTTCACTGACTGAAGTAGTGAAGAAAATTATGGGCTTCAAATGGGGAGAAGATCAGGTGCATACATTTTTTTTTGGAAAAGATTACAAATCAGGTGCATACATTCCAGGATCTTAAAATGAAGTTGTGCAGTGCACCAGTTTTGGCGCTACCCAACTTTGATAAGACATTTGAAATTGAGTGTGACACATCCGAGATAGGCGTTGGAGCGGTTCTTATGCAAGAAAAGCGACCAATAGCTTACTTTAGTGAGAATTTGAATGGTGCAGTTTTGAGGTAGCCCACATATGACAAGGAGTTGTATGCGCTAGTGAGAGCCCTTGAGACTTAGCAGCATTATTTGTTGCCTCGAGAGTTTGTGATCCATAAAGATCATGAATCATTGAAGCATTTGAAGGGCCAAGGTAAGTTGAACAAACGACATGCACGATGGTTAGATTTTGTTGAGACATTTCCATATGTAATCTGCTACAAACAAGGTAAGGAAAACATTATCGCCGATGCACTATCGCGAAGTTATGCTTTACTTACTTCATTGAGTGAAAGAATGCTTGGTTTTGAATTTATTAAAGAACTTTATGCAAGTGATATTGATTTTAGTACTATCTATGCTGCATGTGAAAAGTCGACCTTTAGTAAATTCAACCAATATGATGGGTTTCTGTTTAGGGAGAATAGATTATGCATTCCTATTTGTAGTATGCGTGAGTTGTTCATAAGGGAAGCGCATGGGGGAGGTTTAATGGGGCACTTTGGCATTGTTAAGACCTTAGGGGTATTGAGTGAACATTTTTATTGGCCTAAAATGCGAAGAGATATTGAGCGTTTGTGTGATAAATGCTTAACTTGTAAAAAGGCTAAATCTAAGGTTATGCCTCAGGGGTTGTACACAGTGACCTGTACCTAGTGAGCCATGGGTAGATGTATCAATGGACTTTATATTGGGTTTACCTAGGACTAGGTGGGGTAAGGACTCCATCTTTGTAGTGGTTGATAGGTTCAGTAAAATGACATATTTTATAGCATGTCATAAGACTGATGATGCCTCTAACATTGCTGACTTGTTCTTTAGAGAAGTTGTACGGCTCCATGGAATTCCACAGAGTATAGTTTCAGATCGTGATGTTAATTTCCTTAGTCACTTTTGGAAAGTTTTATGGGGTAAGTTAGGAACTGAACTTTTGTATTCTACTACTTGCCACCCCCAAACTGATGGGAAGACCGAAGTGGTTAATATGACTTTGACTCAGTTATTGCGTACTATTATCACTAAGAACTTAAAAACTTGGGAGGATTGTTTGTCTTTTATTGAATTTGCATATAACCGAGCATTCATTCTTCTACATCTTATCACCATTTGAAATTGTTTATGGTTTTCAGCCACTAGCTCCATTAGATTTGTTACCATTGCCTGTTGACGAGCATGCAGGGTTAGATGGAAAAAGGAAAGCAGATTTGGTGAAACATATACATGAGAAATCAAGAGAGCACATACAACGGAAGAATGAGCAGTATGCTTCTCATGCAAAAAAAAAGGAAGAAAGCGTGTGGTATTTCAACCTGGTGATTGGGTTTGGGTACACATGCGTAAGGAGAGATTTCCTGAACATCGTAAATCCAAGCTACAACCGAGAGAGGATGGTCCATTTCAAGTCTTGGAACGGATTAATGATAATACGTACAAGCTGGATTTACAAGGTGAGTATAATGTGGCTTCTATATTTAATGTTTCTGACTTAACTCTTTTTGATGAAGGTACATATTCGAGGTCGAATCTTTTTCAAGAGGGAGGGAATGACACGAATCCAGCCACTCAAGGAACATTAGATGTCACGAACACAATATGGTTGAGCATTTGCAAGTTCCATCCGGGCCAATCACATGCCAGAGAGCTAAGAAGATTAGAGACGCAATGGCGGGGCTAGCACAGAATGCCATGATCAAGTGTGACAGACAACTCTGGGGCATAATGTCAACACATGGGGGCTTCTATGGAGTGGGTCCAAAACTATTTCACTTGACCTAAGTGATACTTGAATGATGCACATGCAATTCGAAAGTCAAGTACCTTTTGACGAATCAAGCCGAATTAAGTCCAACACCAAATATTCGGCCAAGACAAGACTTATTAGGCTTCAAAACACATCATTAAGTCTAAATACATAAAGGCCATGAATTTTGGGGATGTTTTTGTCAATGAGACAATTTAGACATGGCTTTGAAAAACTTGCCACCTTTGTTGGATTTTTGTGGTTTTGTTGTTTTTCCTTTTGTTGAATTTTTTGGCAAAGTTGTTGATGACTTTAGCCATCTTGTTTGACATTTATATTATGTTTTCTAGATTATTAAATGACTATTAAGGGCATAGGCTTCAAATAGCCATTAGTTAGCAAGTTAGGATGTTTTGGTATTTGTGCACCTATTAGGGTTTCTTTCATTGTACTATATGTTGTAACATTCTTTCTTAATGAATTAATCATCAAATTTCGAAAATTTGCTTCATTTGAAAGGTTGGCTTTGTCCAAAATATTTTAAGGGAGGGATTCCTCTTATTTCATGCAATCGACTTATCTAAGAAGTGGCAACCTTAGTGGCGTCTCCGTGCTAGCAGAACACTACAAGGAATCATATTAAGGGTTCTCAAAGATAAGTTCTTTGTGTTTCTTCTTGGTGGCCTTGGAAGGGTTTTATTCCTACAAAATCAAATTTGCGGTGCTTGGGGTTCTATCCATTGCGAGGGGTTTGCTTGGCCTTAAACATCCAAGTGAGTTCCATGTCAAATTATCATAGGAGGGGTGGGATTCCACAATGTGCTCTAAAGATTGATCTGATGAAGGCCTATGATACATTCCATTGGGATTTCATGATTGAGGTGTTGAGAACCATTGGGTTCCCTGATAGGATGGTTGGGTGGATTCGTGAGTGTATGACCTCTACTATGTTCTCGGTTTCTATCAATGGGGAGTTAAATGGTTTTTTCCCTGGTGGTCGTGGATTGAGGCAAGGGGATCATTTGTCTCCATACCTTTTTGTTTTGGCTATGGAGGTTCTTTCAGGCTTACTGCGTAAGATGGTACTTGAGAATAGTTTCATGTTTCATTGGCGATGTTCGAATGACCGTTTACTCATTTTTGTTTTGCATATGATCTTATGATTTTCTCATAGGCGGAGGAGACCTCAGTTTCTTTGATTGGGAAATGCCTACACCAGTTTATGAGGTTATCTAGATTAGTGCCCAATCCGACAAAAAGTCAGTTATTTTCTTGTGGAGTGTCTGTGGCAGTGAAACAACATTTACTTAGCATTTTAGGCTTTCAAGAGGGTGTGCTTCCAGTTCGTTATTTGGGTATTCCTTTGATTTCTACGAAACTTCGGGCTTCTGACATTATTATTCTTATCGAGCACATTATTAGGCGTGCTAGGAGTTGGATTTATAGAACCATTTCCTTTGCGGGCCGTCTTCAGCTTATCAAGTCTGTGCTCTTCTCCATTCAGGTTTATTGGTCTTCTTTGTTCATTTTGCCTAAGTTTGTTATTCGGAAGGTGGAGGCTACTTTTATATCATTTTTATGGAAGGGAAGTGAACTTGTGTCTACATGAGCGAAGGTGGCTTGGGATAGAGTCTGTTTGCCTCTATAGAAGAATGAGGTTTAGGGATTAAGTCTTTAGAGCATTGGAATCGGGCGGCAATTGTAAAGCATTTGTGGTTTCTTTGTTCGGGACAGGTCTCATCTTGGTCTTCTTGGGCTTCCTATTACTTATTAAAGTGGTGTAGTTTTTGGGAGGTTGCTCGCCCTGGGGATTGCTCCTGGAGTTGGAGGAAGATTTTGAGTCTTCGGCCTTGGGTGCAACGGAAGATTCGATTCAAGATTGGGAATGTGGAGAAGTTTTTCCTTATGGTTTGATAATTGGCATCCTTTGGGGCCAATTATAGACACTTTGGGTGCTAGAGTCATTTATGATTCAGGGTTGGACAAGGCAGCTAAGGTGTCCTCTATCATTGATGGGTCTTATTGGAGATGGACGCAATCTAGATTAGCTGCTCTTCTTAAGTTAGCCCGTACTTTACCTTTGGATTGTGTCCCTAGTAGCTCGAATGAGGATGAGTTGATTTGGGAGGAGGACAGTAGGGGAGTATTCTCAGTCATGAGTACTTGGGAGGCTTTTCGGCATAGAGGTTCTTAGGTGAGCTGGAGTCGAGTCGTTTGGTTTCGGAAGACCTTAGTCGGGCTGAGGAGGGTTTAGTTAGACAGAAATCTCATGTTCAGTGGCTCAACTGACGCGGAACTCACTTGGATGTTTAAGGCCAAACAAACCCCTCGCAATAGATAGAACCCCAAGCACCGCTAATTCGATTTTGTAGGAACAAAACCCTTCCAAGGCCACAAAGAACTTGTCTTTGAGAACCCTTAAGATGATTCCTTACAGTGTTCTGCTAGCACGGAGACGCCACCAAGGTTGCCACGCCTTAGATAAGTCAAAGCTGAAACAAAGGGGAATCCCTCCCTTAAGCTTGAAATTCGGCCATAGACATTTTTCTTTGAAGAAATTCGAAATTTGCAAGTTATCATTGAAGAAGACAAAGTTTACAATATATAGGATAAGGCAAATTTACTAAAATGCCCTTCAAAAGGTAAAAAGATCAAAAGGTCCTAAAACTACCCAATGGCTACATAAAGCTAAAGCCCTAAGTAGTCATTTACTAAATATTACAAATATCCCCACCAAGATCTTTATGCAAGTGGCAAAAAGATCAAAAAGAAAAAGTCAACAAAAGTGGCATCATTTCTAAAGAATGCCTAATAGGTCCTTGAATTAACTATTTGGTTCTAATCAAATCTAACTAAATGACTTAGCTAAATTAGTTACAAATGACCTAACTAAGTCAACAAAAGAGGTAACTGTAGGCATTGCATTTTTACACATTAGCCCAATGATGAGTCTCGTATGGAGGCAACTACTTCTTTAGTCATGAAAGTCGCGGGAAACGGACGTTGGAAGGGTAAAGTTGGAAAATAGAATTTTGATGGATTTAATCTCGTTGTTTTCGCTTCGGTTGCTTGTTATACCTCCGTTTCTAAGCTCACCTTAGGCCAAAACTCCCATAGACCACATACCTACCCCAAACCAAGCCCAAATACCCAAGTCAACCAAGTCAAACCAAATCCATGCCCAAAGGAAGTGATTCACGCCCAAAGCCCCTTATTTAGGTATATGCATATTTATCACATGTTTAAATCTTGTAAATCCTTACCTAAATAAAAGAAATCAAATCAAATCCCTACCAAATCAAATCCAATCCCAAATCCTAATTAGGAGATGCATTCCTTATTAGAAATCAATTAGGAGATTCCTTCCTAATCTATTAGGAAAGTCTTCTCTCTTTTCCTATAAAAAGAGGCTTCACCCCCCCATTCAAGACCTAGCTCATACACCTCTCTCACACGCCTAAAGCACTCTCTTAAGCCTCCATTGCACGCCCAAGCAGCCCCCTGAAGCCTCCATTGCCACACCTTCAAGATCCAATAGCCTCCATTGCCGCACCTTCCCTCCATCATCAACACCCTTCACGCCCAAGCCCTAAACTTAACCCTCCATTGCCGAGTTCCAGCCCCCATTCACAGCCCTAAAACACCCTCAAATAAACCTTATTCACAGCCCTAAAGTCGCACTAAACACCCTCCAAACACAGCCCCATTCGCAGCCCCAAAACAGTCCCTGAAAACACCCCACTGCACCTGTGAACTGCCGCAGTTCACTTCTGTTCTGGTCAGTTTTTGTTGCGTCCTTAGCCCACAAAACAGTCCTAAAATCACCTAAACACCATCCCCAAAACCTCCATAAAGTTTCCCTAAAAAATCCTCACAAACGCACCTCCCTAAGCCTTCAAAATCACCCAAAACAGTCCGCTAAACCATCAAGACAGTGACCTGAAACGTAGCAGTAAAACAGCAGCGAAACGGACTTGAAACAGCAGCCCGAACAGCAAAACAGCGAGGAAAGATGTTGAGTTGGTGAACTAAAAGAGTAGCGGATCATTCACCCTTCCAACGGACGTGTAACGCCCTTTCTTAGACGACAAAAGAGGTTAGACCTGAGGGCACCTTTCTACTTATCTTCTTTATTGTTGTTTTATTTATTTTGATATATAATTGCATGAGAGTCGTTTGAAGCATGATGTGATTGTTGGATGAGCGGGATATGTGTTCTCTTTTGTTGTATATCGGATGGAAACCCGGACGTAAATTCCGTAGTCGATTCCGAATGGACGGTAGTATGGTCTGCACTCGGGATACAATGCCACGTACCACTTAAGATGCACGCATCTCGTCTCATCCTAATTTGTATTTGAGCATGTCATAGTTCTATGCCGTTTATTTATTATTTTAAGCATGAGTTAATTTAGTCTTGTTATTTATTTTCAAAGCATGATTGTGTTATTTAGGCATGTGTTTCTTCATTCTTTATGCATGATGTTTCGTTTAGTTTATGTTTATGTTTAATTAGTTATTTGTTTACTTTGGTTTAATGGTTCAATATGCTCGTTGTGTTATATTGCGCGGAGTTATTTGGATGAAAGCATGTTAGATCTAAGTACCCTTGAGCATGAATGTTGAATAGATTCGGTTAGTTTATTGCACAAATTATATCATCACAAGTGACATAAGTAAGGGACCATTCCGAACCCAACGGTTTGAGGTCTTCCCTTGCGAGGGGTGAGTGCGGCCTTAAATCTTTGTCCCGGTTCACACCGGGTGGCGACTCCATGTTATTTTGTACTTCCCAACTAGGCCGCGCCTAGAACAGCGTCACCCAGGTTCTGTTGTCTACAGTCTGGCGACTCCACTGGGGATACTAGAGAATTGGCCTCGAAAAATGTCTTGTGATGTGTATAATTTGTGCATTAGTTGACCATTTCTATAGTGGGTTGAAGGGGTTAATCAAAGGCTTTATTGAAGCTAGGTGATGGTTGGTGTCTTCCTTCACTCATTACCCTTCGGGGAAAAGCTGTGAAGGCACATAGATAAATCATTACTTGTAGCTCGTTGTGACATACTAGTTTGGAGGACTCGTTGTTTATTCCTGACACCAAGCTAATAGAGCTAAGGGGCTTGGGTACTTAAGAGAGCCTCGCTCCACCTTCCCTCTGGGGAATCTACAACGGGAAATCCATTCGACAGTTAGTCACACACCGTAACTCGTTGGCACGTACCGTAAGGTATAAAAAAGGGTGCACTCACTTGGTCGCTTGAACCCTTGAGTGGGGAGTCCTAGTTGTGGGTAACCTTCGTCAAACGAGAGCCTTTGCCCGCGCCCCGTGAACCCACTTGTGAAACTTAGCCTTGAAAGAACCGGTAGTTATTTATTTTATGTTGTGTGTTGGACCGCCGTCATTTGGATCCAGTTGGACCTTTTGACAAAAGATGTGAACTTGTTGGGCCATTTAAACTGGGGCAAGTTTGTGTCCTTTGACAGTTGGGCCAAAAGCTTCTAAAATGCCGGTGGGCCAATTTGTGAATGGGCCTTTTATCATTTGAAGTCATTTAGCCATATCATTGTAAAGTGTAAACCGTTGGGCCTTTTCAACTGGGACAAGTTTGCACCGCGCGATGGTGTGATTAAATACTTTAAAATGATAATGGGCCAAGTAGTTTAAAGTTTCTTTTTATATTTTATCTATTACATGCATCGCACATATATGCACTGACACGTAGCCTAAGAGAGACAACATAGATTCCCGTTGGGTTAGAGAAGAGGGAAGATTAGTCAAAAGACCTTCAGCGAATATGAGTGAATCTGTCAATGAATGGTCTAGAATGGATCAGATGGAAGCTAACTTCACCAAGATAACTGAACAACTGCAAGCAAGCCTGACTGCCATGTCTAATATGGCTGTGCCCCGTGTTGCGGGAGGATCTGAGAATGAAAGACGGGAGAGCCCTCCGAACGGAGTGAACGATGATGCTCCGGTATTTGATGATGATCTGGCTGACTATGCCGCTGGTAGGATAGCCAGAACTCAGGCTGAAATGCAAAGGCTTCGTGATCAGATGGAGTCTGTCACCCATAAGCTGAGGGGGAAGCATGAGGATCTACTGGATTATGATTCAATGACCTTTGAGGAGCAGTTGCCCGCACAATTCAAAATGCCCGACATCGCAAAGTTTAATGGGAATGGGGACCCGAGGGTCCATTTGCGACAATATGTCTCGGTGATGAGTTCGGTCGGCCTCTCTCTGCGCCAAGTCCAGAAAATGTTCGGAATGTCACTCGAGGGTGCACCTTGTTGAATTTTTCTAAGGTCCCAAGATCAAATCAAGACATAAAAACATGCATGAATACATCAACGGAGGTAGCGGAATACTCACATTGATCGGTTATGTCGAATTGAAGACGAATCAAGCCCAAAAACGCACTGCCTTTGTGCGCCCACTGCAGCAGCCCATGCTCACTGTCTTGGCAGTTTCGGGTCTCAAAACGAAGCTCCAAACTCCGTCGGATGAGTCCCGCCTCATGGGTGAACCTCCCTACCACCTTCGCAAGACTCGTAGTGTGCTAGCACTTGCGGTTTTCACCATGAAAACCCAACCCTTGCTTCCCTTAGTGTCACATTTTTCTGGTTCAAAACCAGTCCCAAAATTCTGTTTTGGCGTGAGAGAAGAGAGCAAAATGAGAGAGTTTTAATTAAATTTTGTTACCAAAAATCAATTTATATTTATGCCATAATATTTATTAAATTAATAATAAACTTATGACACTAAACATGCAATGGCTTAGAGTGTCAAACACTCAAACTCCATGCATAGCCATTGAGTGTATTGTACACTATCACCATGCAATGCATTAGAATTAAATAATGCATAAAATGACATGTGTCATGTGGGCCCCACACGTTTCCAAATGAAAGTGGGCCCACGTGCACTCACGCGTTCGGTTCGATATTTCCGAAATACCGAGCTTACGTCGCGACGTTAATTAAATCGAATAATTGCGGCTAGCGAAATTATTATTTACGTCGCTAACGAATTAATTCTAAATTAACTCGTTTGCCCGAATTAAAATCTAATTTTAATTCCGCGTCGAAAACTAATTTCATTTAATATATCGAATATATTAATTCATCGATTAATTCCAAATTAATCGTTCTCTCTCTCTTTAGACGACATTTTATCCCGATAAAATATCTCTGTTATTAATCCTAGATTAATTTTCTCTCTCTTCTGTATAATCCCAGATTATTCAAGAGTGCGAGTGTGTGCGTCATCGGTGGATTATCGGGAAGCGACCCCTGAGATCTCCGATAATCTGGAAGTAAATACGGTCGTCGAGTATCCGAATCACGTACGTACCAAGTACTACGTTCTACCGATTTACGAGACAAGGTCGACTCCTAGCAAAGCACCAAGTCTTCCCAAGTTCTCCGGACATATTCATCAAAGAATATCAAGGATCTGTATCAAGCGTAGTATACAATTGTATTGTGCATATCGGTCCAGTATCGGATAGTCACGTGCTAGGGCTGGGGCTGGATAAGTGTCTGCCCCGTCGGAAACACATATCGGATGTCTGGTAACTAGTCTCTATAATCGGATATTCATGACCTGGTCATAATATCACGATTGGATGCGCATCACTTAAGAGCACTAATACCGTATCCTGCGTGACATCATCTCCACTATGACTGGAGTGATACTTCCGTCTCGACATCACATCCAATACACTACGACTCTCTGATAAACCAGAAGTGGTGTACGCAGAACCGGTTAAAGCCCTGTACCACCAAGACCAAAGTCTATCGATTATCATAAGTATTAGCGATGTAAGTCTCAGGTTAAGACTACACACCTACCTTGAATTCGGCCTCCCATAGACACATAGTCATAATACCAATGGGATTCCGAAGGGTCTATCCAGAGCGAAGCTGTTTCCCGTACCATCGGTGAAACACGACCTCCTATCGCACTTGCACAAGTATCCAATACTTATATATATGAGAACTATGCCGTTGTGCCCTCACAACGCGCACAAGTGCAATTCTAGCCTATTCCGCATTATCGATGTCCAGTCTCGATAATACTACGGCTAGGGATATTTAATGATTAATCCTTCGTGGACTGATACTGTCTCATATCATCTCAATCCAGGAACTAATCATAGGGACCTCTCTTCATTTATATATCTATGGTGATCTAATCACAAATGACGAGAGTGCAATTTCCTTGTTACATAGTTAATTTGCTACAACAACACGATGATCTGTGCAAATAGTGATGCTATGGGTCATTTTGTCCAACAATCTCCCACTTGGCACATAGCCAGTCACTCAAGTGTCCCACACCCGAACTATGTACTGTTCGCTCAAATTGCTGAGGAATAGTTTTCGTCAGCGGATTTGTTCGATTATCGTTTGACGTGATTTATACGATCATCACATCGCCACGATGTATGATCCGAACGAATCAGATGATATCTGGATCGTCGATGAGACCTTTAATTCCTTAGCTTGTGCTGACGCCTAGCTCAGCTGCTAACAGAACTTATATCTAATCTAATTAGATTTACTTTCGACCCAAAAGACTTCTATTGCTGCCTCAGCTGCAGCAATAATCCGCATTTGTTGTTTATTCGGCAACAGTTATCTTGCTTGGAAGATTTCCAGCTCACTGTCCCGGTGTTCAAACTTTATAGTACCGTAGTATTTAATCGTTTGGAAACTTGCTGCAGTGATCCCAGTCACTTCAAGTTCTCCTTCTCCATAGTAAAAGATAGCATCTTTAGTTCTCAGAGATACTAACAGATGTTCTTAACTTCAATCCAGTGACTATCACTTGGATTGACCCGATTGTGACTCCATATGCTCGAAGCGTATGAGACACCAATACAAGTACATTTTAAATGTACAATTTCCCAGAGAGTGTTAACAACTCCAAATCTATCCCAGTAGATTTTTATTCCTTGAATAAAGGTTGTTACTCCCCAGAATTCTACGGAGAATTTCTATTGAAAGAATATCTATGAAAACCAAGCTTTCACAATTGTTTTATGGGAATTTCACTGTCAGTGCGCTCTCCCACTAACCTCCTTATATACACAAGAATTATTTCGTTTTGAGTCAAATCATAAACCATTATGATTATTTCAAAACGTCAGTTCCAAGAACCTTATGCTTGCATTGATCCAAACATGGATCGAATAACCCGCAAACCTTGTTTGTCGGTTATACAAAATCGTCAGGATGTTGTAAACATCCTCCAAAAGGTTTCCTTTTCAGGAAAGCGATTTTGATTTGTAACTGACATATTTCATAAATGAAATATACAGTTATCAACAAGCATCTTCAAAATGGATTTACCATGGCAACAGGTAAAAAGGTTGAACCGTTATTAACACAATGTTGATAACGATACCTTTTTCGTCAAAAGCCTAGCTTTGTACGTTGGTATGTTGCCTTCCATGTATGTCTTCCTTGAAGACGTTTAACGTACCATAGGCACAATGCCTTATGGTATAACAACTAGTATCCAAAATAGTTGTAATACATGGAATCCATTTCGGATTCATGGCACTTTGCCATAACAGAGAGTCGATACCTTGTATCACTTCCTTAAAATGTAGTCGGATGGTACACCTCCATAAGATTAACATCTTTATGAGGTTAGAGCAGAAACCCATACCCTAGGTTGTTTTCTGACTCTATCCGATCTACGAGTTTCTTGTGTATTTGAAGGTTAATGGTATAGTTTCATCATAGATGAACTATTTGTGTTCCATTAAGGACTTCGTGCCTTGAACAGTATTACTCTGATTTTCATCGAGTATCACTATCCTCCCACTTACCACTGCATATCGGTATTTCTCTCAGGAAAACCGCATGGTGAGCAACAATCACATTGTTCTCATGTGGGATTCATAAGTACTATACTTAAGGTTTCCCTTAGGATAACCTATATTGGCACTTATCCAATTTGGGTCTTTTAGTTTGGTATCATCCAAACGTCATGCCTGGCATACCCAAATTATCAGGAATGAGAAACCCCGTTTCTTCTCTGTTCATATCCTATATGACATCTGTCAAACAGATTTTCATGGAACCTTATTCTAAATAAGTTTTGCATTGTTAATACATATCCTGTAGAAGGAAATAGTAGCTCATAGCGACTCATGATAAACCTTATCATGTCCAACAAAATTCGGTTTTAGTTCAGACACACCGTCTAACTGACGTGTCTCGGGAGGAGTCCTCACATGAAAGAACACCGTACTCTTTCATTATATATGAAACTTACTGCTTAAGTATTTTCCATTTCGGTCTTACCGTGGCGGAATAACACTATAGCCGATCTGTTGTTTTTCTTCGTGTCGAAACTTCAAAAGTTTCTGATCTGTGTTCTTCAAAAGAAACACATAACCACAACGTGATGCTACATCCGTTAAGGTCACGAAATATTCATGTTCACATCTAGCCTAGCTAGATATGGGCCCACTTAATTCACCATGAATAGGGCTAACAGATCGGTGGCCCTTTTACTATTACTAAGTAAATAGTATTTTAGGTATTTAACCTAATAAACTAGATTCGTAGACCTTATTTGAATAGTCAAATCAGTCCTAGTACCCACTCTTAAAAGGTGTGGATATACGAGTCTTGTTTAATTGTGTCCTAGACAACAATGCCACAAATAAGTCTCCATTGATCAAATCAATTTAAGCTATTTATTTGTCATTTTATATGTTTGAGATTTTATTATATTCAAAATATAAATTCTGTTATTTACATCCAATGTATTTATCTCAGTATCATCTTTATATAATGAAACTTTAGTGTTATAGAATATAAAGGTTTTATCCGCATCAGATTAAACACTGATATAGAGATTGTCTCTAGTCAAACTAGTTACATTATAACATTTCCTAATTTAAGTACATACCCAAAGGGTAGTTCCTAAACTTAGGTATCTACGGTCGAAACAGCGACTTTCGTCTCGTTTCCAATTCGCAGAGAAATCTCGGCTTGAAGCCAGTATCCAGCTCAGCGGATTCTGAACGTCAATACATATATGTATTATGTACCACACTAAGTATTTAAAATCCAATTTCAATACTAGTAGTAAACATAACTTTGACAAATATTTTAAAGTTAGAGCCTCGCCCTATCTTTAATTCCTTCGTGTCTTCCATCTCCAGGTCACTTTGGGATATGTCAATTATCTTTTCAATATTTCACAAACCTTTGGCCAAGCCTTGGGTTTTAGAATATCGAAATGATATGCACCTTGTGCTACATGCCCAATTGCAAACTTTGACTTTTCTCCACTAGAATAGTCAATTAATTGCAACTTTAATACTTTTAAATCTAAAGAGATTTATTATAAGTATTTAATTAAGCACTAAAGTCATCATCACATAAATCTTCCAAAGACTTTATGCTCTACTATTTGCTTAATAATGGGCTTAGTCATAATAGTTATTTTATCAATAAATTAACCTATTATTAATTCCCAATTGAAAATTAAATCATTTAAAACATTTAATCCAAGGATTATATATTTTAAATATTTAACTTTTTAATTCTTTCTTGATTTCAATAGTCCAACTATTTAATCAATTTTAATAAAGGTACTATTTATTATAATGATTACAATAATCCAATTATTTAATCAACTATAATTTTAATATTGATTACTATAATCCAATTATAAAATCAACTATCATTTAATTCAATTATATTGATTACTATAATCCAATATAAAATCAACTATATATTGAATGCGTTTGTATATAGTCCAACTATATATATTTTTAAAACAACATAAAATATTAGTCCAACTAATACTTTTGATTAATGTGACGAGTAAAATATAGATGAGCGCGTTTAGCGAGTATTCGAACGAATGTTGCAAATTCAATACTTGCCACCCACTATTTTTCGTCGAGCCTCTAACCCTCTGTCGAGTACTCGGGAAACCGTGTTTCCTAGTGGGCTAGGATCCCGTTAAAGTATCACACAATCTTGACTTTGGCCAACAAATTGTATGATAGTTAACTAGGTAGATCTCGAAGATCAATTGGATCCCATCCAACTCCTAGATCCAGTAGGTGGACATCCAAGTCCCCAACATATATCTTATATATGCCTATATATCGAATATATATACCCTAACCATTTTCCTCTGAATCAACTAGGCCTTGGCTTTGGCATAACAAACCTAGTGATCCCAGTCAAGCGCGGACCCATTGACATGGAAGCTTCGTAATCAATGTCAATGGACAAGAAGTGGTCTTGACTTTGGCCAACAAACCACAACTTGGACACGACACCGATATGGAACAAAGCCTCGTGATTAAAACACATCTTTGACGGACAAGGGCTTGACTTTGGCCAACAACCCCTGCCAATCTCGGATCTTGAGTAAGAATCACTCAATGGAAGGAAAATAAACGCTTGATATTTAACGAGGGTTTTTTCGCGTGCAAATTGGCTACCAATTTAATTATCTTTGTTAAGGTCTCATCATCATACACCCTTAAACATGCATTCTAAATACATAATAAAGCGAGTATGAAATAAATAATAATGATATGCGGATGGATACTTTACACATTGATCCTAGATCAAATCTCTCCCTTTCTCACTCAAGCTAGCACTTGTACTACTTCTACCCGTTACACTACACTTCTAAAGAACCTCATATACATAGAGGGGAATAGGTGAGAAGAGAATACAAAGAGAAAGAAGGTGATAAGGCTGGACACGCAGGTCCAATTTAATAAATCGAATTTATTACAACAATTTCTAAAATTGCCCACCCAACTAATATCCATCCGATATACATTATTCATTCAACACAACCATGTATTCACACACATAAGCATGCTATCAATCAATCTAATCAAATTAATTAATCTGATAATAAGTGATCATCCAATGTTCAAACAACGATTTGATTTTGTTCGAGTCAAACTCGTTTTTTTGCGAATAAGTACTTAAAGTACGAATTCATGAATTAAATTAAACTACATCATTAAATCTAATTTAACATGTATTTAATACTAATTCACTATTCAATTCTAGATTAATATTACACTTTTATTTAATAAACCTTTTACGATTTAAATTCCAAATCTAATCGTAACCGCGTCTCAAACCGATTAACGTCCAACGTCAATTCAATTAAAGTCCAATGGGCTTTTGATTGATTTCTTAAGGCGTGGACTTTTGGTCAACTCGGGTCAAACCGATAACCAAAGTCCAATCCGGGATTTACCCCATAAGCCCATAAATCAATCTTGGCCCATTAGGCCCAATTGAACTTTAAAGGTTCATTAAGTCGCATTTGGGCTTTATGGTCAAGGTTTTGGGCCCAATTGGATCCAATCCATTTGGCCTAAACCAAACTTGATAAATCAAGCCCAATAGGCCCAATTACAACTTAAATTCTAATTTCCAAAATTAGGCCCAATTAATTAAATCCAAAAATCCAATTTTCACAATTAATTACCAAAAGTGCATTATATGATTAATCAACTAAATCAACATTCCAAAACACTAAATTAGTCCAATTAATCATACTTAATTCATTATTACATGTCAAACACACATAATGAAAAATCAAACCCATTTACATGCTTTAAAGGTCTCGGCCAAGGGAGTGATTTCATGTCTAATTCGGTTTCAATCCAATTAATCCGCAATCGACATTAAATACATATCCCGAATGATTTCCAATACATCCAATTATCAAAATCAAAATTTACCAAGACATTAGGGCATATATACCAATTCGGCCAAGGTAAGATTTTGGGGATTTGTCCAATTCGAAATCCAATCCAATTCGATTCCAATAACATCAACCTAATCGATTCTAACTCATCAAATGAATTAAAATCAAAAAATCCAAGATCCCAAAATTCAATTGACATTCGGCCATGGCATTAATTTTGGGGAAAATAATTCCAAATCATTTTTCATCAAATTAGTCCAACCAAAATGAAATTAAACATGTTATAAGCAAACTTAAACAATCAATTTATTCAAATCATGCTCAACAAACATTTACCCAAATTTTAAGCCCTACATTTTTCATGCTTGCAACATTAGCTCTGATACCATTGTTGAATTTTTCTAAGGTCCCAAGATCAAATCAAGACATAAAAACATGCATGAATACATCAACGGAGGTAGCGGAATACTCACATTGATCGGTTATGTCGAATTGAAGACGAATCAAGCCCAAAAACGCACTGCCTTTGTGCGCCCACTGCAGCAGCCCATGCTCACTGTCTTGGCAGTTTCGGGTCTCAAAACGAAGCTCCAAACTCTGTCGGATGAGTCCCGCCTCATGGGTGAACCTCCCTACCACCTTCGCAAGACTCGTAGTGTGCTAGCACTTGCGGTTTTCACCATGAAAACCCAACCCTTGCTTCCCTTTAGTGTCACGTTTTTCTGGTTCAAAACCAGTCCCAAAATTCTGTTTTTGGCGTGAGAGAAGAGAGCAAAATGAGAGAGTTGTTAATTAAATTTTGTTACCAAAAATCAATTTATATTTATGCCATAATATTTATTAAATTAATAATAAACTTATGACACTAAACATGCAATGGCTTAGAGTGTCAAACACTCAAACTCCATGCATAGCCATTGAGTGTATTGTACACTATCACCATGCAATGCATTAGAATTAAATAATGCATAAAATGACATGTGTCATGTGGGCCCCACACGTTTCCAAATGAAAGTGGGCCCACGTGCACTCACGCGTTCGGGTTCGATATTTCCGAAATACCGAGCTTACGTCGCGACGTTAATTAAATCGAATAATTGCGGCTAGCGAAATTATTATTTACGTCGCTAAGAATTAATTCTAAATTAACTCGTTTGCCCAAATAAAATCTAATTTTAATTCCGCGTCGAAAACTAATTTCATTTAATATATCGAATATATTAATTCATCGATTAATTCCAAATTAATCGTGTCTCTCTCTTTAGACGACATTTATCCCGGATAAAATATCTCCGTTATTAATCCTAGATTAATTTTCTCTCTCTTCTGTATAATCCCAGATTATTCAAGAGTGCGAGTTGTGCGTCATCGGTGGATTATCGGGAAGCGACCCATGAGATCTCCGGATAATCTGACAGTAAATACGGTCGTCGGAGTATCCGAATCACGTACGTACCAAGTACTACGTTCTACCGATTTACGAGACAAGGTCGACTCCTAGTAAAGCACCAAGTCTTCCCAAGTTCTCCGGACATATTCATCAAAGAATATCAAGGATCTGTATCAAGCGTAGTATACAATTGTATTGTGCATATCGGTCCAGTATCGGATAGTCACGTGCTAGGGCTGGGGCTGGATAAGTGTCTGCCCCGTCGGAAACACATATCGGATGTCTGGTAACTAGTCTCTATAATCGGATATTCATGACCTGGTCATAATATCACGATTGGATGCGCATCACTTAAGAGCACTAATACCGTATCCTGCGTGACATCATCTCCACTATGACTGGAGTGATACTTCCGTCTCGACATCACATCCAATACACTACGACTCTCTGATAAACCCAGAAGTGGTGTACGCAGAACCGGTTAAAGCCCTGTACCACCAAGACCAAAGTCTATCGATTATCGTAAGTATTAGCGATGTAAGTCTCAGGTTAAGACTATACACACCTACCTTGAATTCGGCCTCCCATAGACACATAGTCATAATACCAATGGGATTCCGAAGGGTCTATCCAGAGCGAAGCTGTTTCCCGTACCATCGGTGAAACACGACCTCCTATCGCACTTGCACAAGTATCCAATACTTATATATATGAGAACTATGCCGTTGTGCCCTCACAACGCGCACAAGTGCAATACTAGCCTATTCCGCATTATCGATGTCCAGTCTCGATAATACTACGGCTAGGGATATTTAATGATTAATCCTTCGTGGACTGATACTGTCTCATATCATCTCAATCCAGGAACTAATCATAGGGACCTCTCTTCATTTATATATCTATGGTGATCTAATCACAAATGACGAGAGTGCAATTTCCTTGTTACATAGTTAATTTGCTACAACAACACGATGATCTGTGCAAATAGTGACGCTATGGGTCATTTTGTCCAACACACCTGTGGTTTTGGTATCATAGCCTTGAGAGCTACGAACGTGGATGTTTCGGAGATTCAATGTTGGTGATCCGACAGATGCAAGGAGAATGGGAGTTAAAAGAAGAACGTTGAAGCCGTACTTATTCCACCTCAGAAACCTAGCACATGCTATCCTAACTGCAAATTTCAGCACTTGCCTCGGGAGAAAATTAGATGGCAGATGCATTGGCAATGCTAGCCGTAACCTGGGAGAATCCAGAGAATGGTGATGAGACCACTTGTGTTGACAACGGCCAGCAAACCGGTTTATGAGATAGAGAGGAGCTTGGGAGTAGAGGTCGATGAAGGAAGACCGTGGTATTATGACATCCAGAGGTATCTGGAACATGGGGAATACCCAGAGGAAGCGAGCAGAAAAGACAGAATCGCCATTCAGAAGTTGGCTGCTCAATATGTGAGTCTGAAGGGAGAACTCTACAAAAGGCAAGCGAACGGTGTTCAGCTGAATGCTTGAGAAAAAGAAGCTCAGAAGATAATGGATGAAGTGCATGCTGGCGTCTGTGGACCGCATATGAACGGATTGAACTTGTCCCGTAAGATTTTGAGACAAGGCTTTTACTAGTCAACCATGGAAGCCGACTGCGCGAGCTGGTAAGGCACTGTCATGATTGTCAAGCGCACGGGAATTTGAATCATTTTGCCGCATACAGAATTGCACGGGTTGTCCAGACCGTGGCCTTTCTCAGCATGGGGAATTGATATGATCGGAGAGATTCGGCCGAATGCGTCAAACGGACATCGCTTTATAGTGGTAGCAGTGGACTACTTCTCGAAATGGGTAGAAGCCGAGTCATTCCGTAATGTCACGGCAAAACAAATGGCTAAGTTCATAGCCCGGAATCTCATATGCCGGTACGGTATGCCGCATCACGTGGTTACGGACAATGGAGTCCAGTTTCAGGGAGAGACCAAGGCGATGTTACAGAGGTATGGGATAGGTCATCATAAGTCTTCACCATACAGACGCAGCTAATGGAGGCAGTTGAGGCAGCCAACAAGACAATAAAGACGATTCTGGCGAAGATGACGGAGAATTACAAAGACTGGGCTGATAAGCTGTCGTATGCCTTGTGGGGATACAGAACTTCTGTAAGGACAGCAACTGGAGCTACGCCTTACTCTTTAGTCTACGGAATGGAAGCGGTACTGCCGGTGGAAGTTGAGACAGTCCATGCGGTGTTAGCAGAGGTTTGAGCAGTTAGCATTGATGGATGAGAAGATGAGTCCTTGCATCACATGCAGATATATCAGAAGAGGTTGGCCCGAGCATTTAATAAGAAGGTGCGTCCTACCAAGATCAAGAAATGTGATCTGGTACTTAAGCAGTCGAAGCCGTCGACGACAGACCCAAGAGGGAAGTTCAGACCAAATTGGGAAGGACCATACATTGTTCAGAAGGTAATGCGAAATGGAGCAGTGAGACTGTCGGACTTGGAAGGGAATGAGTTCACCGAGCCGATCAATATTGACCGATTGAAGTTGTATTTTGCTTGAGGGACAGAAGACTGAATAGTCACCCGCAGAAGACCTAACCCAACGGGATAAAGAGAACTCATGCATGCATGCACACATATAACCCATTATTGCAGTCCTTTTTGTGTGTTTTGTGTTTTTGTTTTATATTCACAGGTATCGAAGAATAAAAGAGAAAGCGGCAAAGACAAGCCAATCAGAAACAGCGAAAGCACTGTATTGAATTTGGGAAGAAATCCTAGGGCTGAGGTCCACATCGGTGTTAAGATTCAGATGGTAATCTGAGGGTTAAGACCCATTTTGAGTTCGAATTTCGGGTATGGATCCCGGGGGCGAAGCCCACATGGTCAGCAGTAAAGAGGAAGAATTCCTTAGAGTGAGTGAGTGAGTAATAAAAAAAAAAAAAGAGAAAGAGTGAGGGAGAAGTCTCTGATGGTTAAACATATGTCCAGTGATGACATTGTGTGCTGTAGGGAGAAGCCTTAGAAGCGAGAAGCGCGAGACGCGCTCTTATCCGGTATTCTGAATGGATTGATCTCGGCTGGACTCATGAAGCACTTGAAAAAGGTATCTCAATAGTAGAAGCCTGAGCGGTTAATGAGATGACTAGTTGAAGCGATGGTGGATCGGTGAATGACCGTTTGCCTGGATGTCCACACAGATTTGCTTTTGCTACGATACATGATATGGTTGGAAAATAAAGAAAGTAAAGTCTCTGCAATGAAAAGAAAAGAAATAGACCGCCTCTAACCAATAAGCGTGAAGCTACCCATGGGCGAGTATTAGGACCACCATGAGGAGAAATGCTACCTTAAAGGGTAGGTGAGTCAGAAAAAGAAAAAGAGAAAAGAAAAGAAAAAAAAGAAAAAAATGAAGGAAAATAATGAAAAGAAAGAGACGATGCAATAAAAGAAGACCATATCATGTTGAGTATGCTACAGTAATCACAGAATGTGACCCAGACATCCAGGTTGGTTAGACCCACTGATCCGATTCTCCGAAGCGAAATCATCGAGTTGGCTGACTTAAGGAATAAGCTGCGAAGGAACCTTAGCACACACACACACTATGAGTCTGGTTCAGATCACCCATTCAGAGGATTGGGTTTGAGTATGTCGAGTACTTTGAAGATTCTTTGGCTTTGACGTGAAGCATCCGTTGAGGACAAAAATATGTTTAGCTATCAAGATTATCTCGAAGAGAGGCACTACAATATGCAAAATAGAGAATCGGCATCAGTAGTAGACTTGCCAGGTATGGCATTCAGAGGGCGAGGCCCACATTAGATCAACTTCAGTAACGGACTTGCCGGGTATGGCATTCAGGGGGCGAGGCCCACATTAGGTTCAGCATCAGATCTGCCGGGTATGGCATTCTGTGGGCGAGGCCCACATTGGTTCAAATCAGTTTCAGCCAGGTACGGCACTCCGGGTATGGAGATATCAGATCAGCCAGGTACGGCACTCCGGATATGGAGATATCAGTTCAGCCAGGTACGGCACTCCGGGTATGGAGATATCAGTTCAGCAAGGTACTGCACTCCGGGTATGGAGATATCAGATCAGTTTTGCCAGGTACGGCACTCCGGGTATAAAGATATCAGTTCAGCCGGGTACGGCACTCCGGGTATGGAGATATCAGATCAGTTCAGCCAGGTACGGCACTCCGGGCATGGAGATATCACACAGCGGCGACACCCTAGGTACGGGGTTAGCATTCAGACATTTGTGGCTCTCTCGGTACGGAGACGTCACCGCGACACCCTAGGTACGGGGTTAGCACTCAGACATTTGTGGCACTCTAAGTACGGAGGCGTCAATGCGACACCCTAGGTACGGGGTTAGCACTCAGACATTTGTGGCTCTCTAGGTACGGAGACGTCACCGCGACACCCTAGGTACGGGGTTAGCACTCAGACATTTGTGGCACTCTAGGTACGGAGGCGTCACTGCGACACCCTAGGTACGGGGTTAGCACTCAGACATTTGTGGCTCTCTAGGTACGGAGACGTCACTGCGACACCCTAGGTATGGGGTTAGCACTCAGACATTGTGGCTCTCTAGGTACGGAGACGTCACTCTCTGCGACACCCTAGGTACGGGGTAGCATTCAGACCACAGCGACGCCCTAGGTACGGGGTTAGCACGCCAGGTACGGCATGTGGACTATTCAGACATTTGTGGCTCTCTAGGTACGGAGACGTCACCGCGACACCTCTAGGTACGGGGTTAGCATTCAGACCACAGCGACGCCCTAGGTACGGGGTTAGCACGCCAGGTACGGCATGTGGACTATTCAGACATTTGTGGCACTCTAGGTACGGAGGCGTCACTGCGACACCCTAGGTATGGGGTTAGCACTCAGACAACCAACATCATCACTGCGGCACTCTAGGTATGGAGACGCAACCGCAACGCCCTAGGTACGGGGTTTAGCATTATCAACTCAGCACAGCAGGTAGACCAGGTGATTGCACGTACTTTGATAGGATTGTCATTGTCACACACTGCACAAGTCCCATCAAATTGGGGGCGACTGTAGGCATTGCACTTTTACACATTAGCCCAATGATGAGTCTCGTATGGAGGCAACTACTTCTTTAGTCATGAAAGTCGCGGGAAACGGACGTTGGAAGGGTAAAGTTGGAAAATATAATTTTTGATGGATTTAATCTCGTTGTTTTCGCTTCGGTTGCTGTTATACCTCCGTTTCTAAGCTCACCTTAGGCCCAAAACTCCCATAGACCACATACCTAACCCAAACCAAGCCCAAATACCCAAGTCAACCCAAGTCAAACCAAATCCATGCCCAAAGGATGTGATTCACGCCCAACGCCCCTTTATTTAGGTATATGCATATTTATCCACATGTTTAAATCTTGTAAATCCTTACCTAAATAAAAGAAATCAAATCAAATCCCTACCAAATCAAATCCAATCCCAAATCCTAATTAGGAGATGCATTCCTTATTAGAAATCAATTAGGAGATTCCTTCCTAATCTAATTAGGAAAGTCTTCTCTCTTTGCCTATAAAAAGAGGCCTTCACCCCCCCATTCAAGACCTAGCTCATACACCTCTCTCACACGCCTAAAGCACTCTCTTAAGCCTCCATTGCACGCCCAAGCAGCCCCGTGAAGCCTCCATTGCCGCACCTTCAAGATCCAATAGCCTCCATTGCCGCACCTTCCCTCCATCATCAACACCCTTCACGCCCAAGCCCTAAACTTAACCCTCCATTGCCGAGTTCTAGCCCCCATTCACAGCCCTAAAACACCCTCAAATAAACCTTATTCACAGCCCTAAATTCGCACTAAACACCCTCCAAACACAGCCCCATTCGCAACCCCAAAACAGTCCCTGAAAACACCCCACTGCACCTGTGAACTGCCGCAGTTCACCTTCTGTTCTGGTCAGTTTTTGTTGCGTCCTTAGCCACAAAACAGTCCTAAAATCACCTAAACACCATCCCCAAAACCTCCATAAAGTTTCCCTAAAAATTCCTCACAAACGCACCTCCCTAAGCCTTCAAAATCACCCAAAACAGTCAGCTAAACCATCAAGACAGTGACCTGAAACGTAGCAGCGAAACTGCAGCGAAACGGACTTCAAACAGCAGCCCGAACAGCAAAACAGCGAGGAAAGACGTTGAGTTGGTGAACTAAAAGAGTAGCGGATCATTCACCCTTCCAACGGACGTGTAACGCCCTTTCTTAGACGACAAAAGAGGTTAGACCTGAGGGCACCTTTCTACTTATCTTCTTTATTGTTGTTTTATTTATTTTGATATATAATTGCATGAGAGTCATTTGAAGCATGATGTGATTGTTGGATGAGCGGGATATGTGTTCTCTTTTGTGGTATATCGGATGGAAACCCGGACGTAAATTCCATAGCCGATTCCGAATGGACGGTAGTATGGTCCGCACTCGGGATACAATGCCACGTACCACTTAAGATGCACGCATCTCGTCTCATCCTAATTTGTATTTGAGCATGTCATAGTTCTAGGCCGTTTATTTATTATTTTAAGCATGAGTTAATTTAGTCTTGTTATTTAATTTTCAAAGCATGATTGTGTTATTTAGGCATGTTGTTTCTTCATTCTTTATGCATGATGTTTCGTTTAGTTTATGTTTATGTTTAATTAGTTATTTGTTTACTTTGGTTTAATGGTTCAATATGCTCGTTGTGTTATATTGCGCGGAGTTATTTGGATGAAAGCATGTTAGATCTAATTACCCTTGAGCATGAATGTTGAATAGATTCGGTTAGTTTATTGCACAAATTATATCATCACAAGTGACATAAGTAAGGGACCATTCCGAACCCAACGGTTTGAGGTCTTCCCTTGCGAGGGGTGAGTGCGGCCTTAAATCTTTGTCCCGGTTCACACCGGGTGGCGACTCCATGTTATTTTGTACTTCCCAACTAGGCCGCGAGCCTAGAACAGCGTCGCCCAGGTTCTGTTGTCTACAGTAACTTTTCCTAAAATGACAAAATCGTCCCTTTTGCACAAATCTGGCTCTGATACCAAATGACGCGGAACATACTTGGATGTTTAAGGCCAAGCAAACCCCTCGCAATGGATAGAACCCCAAGCACCACGAATTCGATTTTGTAGGAACAAAACCCTTCGAAGGCCACAAAGAAGACCCACAAAGAAGTTGTCTTTGAGAACCCTTAAGATGATTACTTGCAGTGTTCTGCTAGCACGGAGATGCCACCAAGGTTGTCACGCCTTAGATAAGTCAAAGCTGAAACAAAGGGGAATCCCTCCCTTAAGCTTGAAATTCGGCCATAGCCATTTTTCTTTGAAGAAATTCGAAATTTGCAAGTTATCATTGAAGAAGACAAAGTTTACAATATATAGGATAAGGCAAATTTACTAAAATGCCCTTTAAAAGGTAAGAAGACCAAAAGGTCCTAAAACTACCCAATGGCTACATAAAGCTAAAGCCCTAAGTAGTCATTTACTAAATATTACAAATATCCCCACCAAGATCTTTATGCAAGTGGCAAAAAGATCAAAAATAAAAAGTCAACAAAAGTGGCATCATTTCTAAAGAATGCCTAATAGGTCCTTCAACTAACTAATTTAGTTCTAATCCAATTTAACCTAAATGGCTAAGTTAACTAAGTTACAAATAAAACTAAAGTCATAAATTAGTCAACATTACAAAGATAAAAATCAAAAAGTCAACAAAAGAGGTAACTTTTCCCAAAATGATAAAATTGTCCCTTTTGCACAAAATCCTCTAAATTTCGTGGGCTTCCATTTACAAGGCCCAAATGATGTGTCCCAAGTCCATTAAGTCTTGTCTTGTTCGAATTTTTGGTGTTGGACTTGATTCGGCTTGATTCGTCAAAATGCTCAAATTGTGTTGTTGATGCAGTTAGGAATGTATCTCTGAGCTGAGTGATTCTTATGCTACGAGAATCATGTCATTCCCTCATTCCTCGAAAGGATTCGTCCTCGAATCCAAACCTGGATCAAAGATAAAGATTAGAAATACCTGAGGTCGATTCAAAATTTCACTTGCCACCATGATTATTAGATGGCCTAGACTTGCTCATGTCATCAACCTTAGGGATCATAATATGAAGTTCTTTTTCCATGGTATGAAACTTTATCATCGTCGTAGCAAGATTAATTCAGTTTCTAAGGAGGATGGGACTCGTTTGGAGGATGACGTTTTGGTGAGAGAGGAGATTTTGTCTTTTTATGAGACTCTTTTGGGGCCCCAGCCTTGTCTGCAGGACTTTGATGGGGATATTCTTCATTCATGTATTACTAAGTATGTGTCTAATGAGCAGAGGGAGATTCTTGCTCGGGAGGTTTCTTATGCGGAGATTAAGACTGTTTTGTTTTCTCTGAAGGATAATAAGGCTCATGGTCCGGACAAGTTTAATTCGGGTTTCTTTAAGAAGGCTTGGAGTATTGTAGGTGATGATGTCTTTTGTGCTATTCATTCTTTCTTTTGTCCGGGGAGACTCTTGAAGCAGGTGAATGCAATGTCTATTTCGCTGATCCTGAAGATTCTTAACCCCTCTTAGGTTAAGGACTTTTGACCTATTTCTTGCTGTAACAGTATTTACAAGTGTATTGCCAAGCTTATTTCAAATTAGATTAAGATTGTTCTTCCTTCAGTGGTCAGTACTAATAAATCTGCTTTTGTTGCGGGGCGGTGTATTAACGACAACATTTTAGTGTGCTAAGAACTGGTAAGGAATTATCATCGGAGTGGAGGGATCCCGAGATGTGCTCTTAAGATTGATCTGATGAAGGCTTATGATACTGTTCGTTGGGATTTTATGGTTGCGATTTTGAAGGCCATTGGGTTTCCAGAGAGGATGGTGGGTTGGATTCGAGAGTGCATGACTTTTATTATGTTCTCAATGTCTATTAAATGAGAGCTAAATGGTTTTTTCTCAGGGGGCCGTGGTTTGTGTCAGGGTGATCCTATGTCTCATTATCTTTTTATTTTGGCTATGGAAGTTCTTACGGGTTAACTTCGGAATATGGATCATGATCGGGGTTTCAAGTTTCATTGGCGCTGTTCAAAGTATCGTTTCATACATCTTTGTTTTGCAGATGACCTAATGATTTTTTGTAAGGCGGATGCTTCTTCGATATCTTTGATCAGAGACTGTCTTCGGTAGTTTATGGGTTTATCGGGCTTGGTTCCGAATCCAGTGAAGAGTCATCTTTTTTCCTCCGGTATTTCCCCTACTTTTAAGGATCGGCTGCTTCATGTTTTGGGTTTCCAAGAGGGTGTGCTTTCAGTGTGGTATTTGGGAGTTCCCTTGATTTCTATTAAGCTTCGGGCCTCAGACTGCACTTCCCTTATTGAACGTATTATCGGGCGTGCCAAGAGTTAGAGTAGTAAGTTTCTTTGGTTTGAGGGGCGGCTTCAGCTAATCAAGTCGGTTTTGTTCTCCATTCAAGTTTATTGGTCCTCCTTATTCATTCTTCCTAAGTCTGTTATTATGAAGGTGGAGACGACTCTTGGATCTTTCCTATGGAATGGTAGCGAGCTTACTTCCTCAAGGGCGAAGGTGGCTTGGTGTAGAGTTTGTTTACCTTTGAAAGAAAGAGGTTTGGGGGTTAAGAGTTTGGAAAATTGGAATAGAGCGGCCATTATTAAGCATTTATGGTTTCTTTGCTCTGGTCATGTCTCCCCTTGATCGAATTGGGTTCAGTCTTACCTGCTGTGTGGGCGTAGTTTTTGGGAGGTGTCGTGCCCTGGAGATTATTCGTGGAGCTGGTGGAAGATTTTGGAGCTTCGATCCTGGGCTTGTCGGAGGATGAGATTTAGGATTGGGAATGGTGAGAAGGCTTTGCTGTGGTTTGATAACTGGCATCCGCTGGGTCCGATTATGGATACTATGGGTAAGAGAGTCATTTATGACTCCGACTTGGATATGATGGCTACATTAACTACTATTGTCTCAGACTCTTCTTGGCTTTGACCTCTGGCTAGATCTGTTGCCCTTGTTGAGTTGGCTTGGTCCCTTTCGTCGAATCCTTCTAGTTTGAGGGAAGATGAGTTGGTTTGGGAGGATGATGGTAGAGGGATGTTTTCAATGAGCAGTGCTTGGAATGCTATGAGGACGATGGGCACTTTAGTGCATTGGTACCGGGTTGTTTGGTTTTGTAAGGCTATTCTGCGCCATACCTTTCTGCTCTGGTTGACTATTCATGATGGCCTTTGTACTCAGGATCAGCTGATGAGTTTCGATATTTCTACTTGCTCGAGATGTGTCATTTGTGGTTGTTCGAGGGAGGATGTTGATCACCTTTTCTTCCAATGCTCCTTCTCTTCGTGGATCTGGACGGCGTTGTTGGCCATGTGTGGGTTAGATTGGAGTTCTCGGGTTTGGATGCAGAGTGTTTAGTGGATGTATCAGCACTGACGACTCCTTATGTCATCTTCTTGTTAGGCTTTCATTTGCAGCTTCAGTTTACTACGTCTGAAGAGAGAGGAATGCTCGTACTCATGATGAGCCTCTGCGCCCCTTTAATGTCTGCTCCCTGACATTGTATTTTCTATCCGGACTCGTACTAGTGACGCGAAACTCACTTGCATGTTTAAGGCCAAGCAAACCCCTCGCAACGGATAGAACCCTAAGCACCGCGAATTTGATTTTGTAGGAACAAAACCCTTCCAAGGCCACAAAGAATACCCACAAATAACTTATCTTTGAGAACCCTTAATATGATTCCTTGTAGTATTCTGCTAGCACGGAGATGCCACTAAGGTTGCCACTTCTTAGATAAGGGGAATCCCTCCTTTAAAGAATTTTGGCCATAGCGAAGCTTTCAAGATGAAGCTAAATTCGAAATTTGGTCATTAATCCATTAAGAAAGAAATATTACAATATATAGTACAATGAAAGAAACCCTAATAGGTGCAAAAATACCAAAACATCCTAATTTGCTAACTAATGGCTATTTAAAGGGTATGCCCTTAATAGTCATTTCATAGCTTAGACAACATAACAAAAATGTCAAACAAGGTGGCTAAAGTCATCAATAATTTTCCAAAAAGTCAATAAAGAAAAACACAAATATCACAAAATTCAACAAAGGTGGAAAACTTTGCCCAAATTTCTCAAGTTGTCCCATTCACACCAAAAGCTCATAAATTTCGTGCCCACTTGTAACAAAGCCCAAATATTGTGTCTAAAGCCCATTAAGCCTTGCGTAACTCGAATACTTGGTGTCGGGATTGAATCAGCTTTATCCGTAAAAAATATACTTGGTTCAGGATTGCTGGTGCTTTAATCGGATATGACTCGGGTCAAGTGGAATAGCTTTGGACCCACTCCATTGAAGCCCTCATGTGACGCCAATATGTCCTAGAGTTGTCTATCACACTCGACCATGCATTCTGTGCTAGCCCCGCCATTGCGTCTCTGATCTTCTTAGCTCTTTGGCATGTGACTGGTCATGTTGGCAATTCCAAAGGCTCTACCATATTACTGGTTGTGACATCTAATGTTCCTTGAGTGGCTGGATTCGTGTCAGCTAGTTTATTGAGGAGGGTGAAACCATCTTATGATAGTAAACGGCTTCACCTCTCCTGGCACATACCCGATGACATCTTCCGATGGTCTTGTTTTGTTTGTAACCTTTTGGCTCTTTTGCTAGGAGGGCTTGTCCTCTCAAGTTGCCTTGGGGTATGCCCATTTGCTTTTGTACATTTTTGGTTAATATACTTACTTTATCAAAATAAAAAAAGGCAGTCCCAAGACATGCTTTCATTATTTGGTTAGCAATTCAAGGTGGCCTTTATACTCAAAACGTATTGACGAGCTTTAGCATTTCAAATCATTCTACATGTGTATGTTGTTGAAATACTGGAGAGGATGTAGATCACCCATTTTTCCAGTGCCATTTTTCCACTCAGATTTGGTATTCTACCTTGGCTAAATGTGTATTGTTTGGAACTCTCATGATTGGCATCATACAGTCTTATGGATGGAGCAGTATTGTAGCGGTTCGTTCACTTGATTGTGCGGCTTTCCTTTGCAGCTGCTAGCTACTTTATTTGGAGAGAGAGGAATGCTAGACTTCATGGCGAGCCTCATCGGGCCCCAGTGTGATTCAGAGTGATATTATATTTACCCTGTGGACACGTGCTAGTTTATTAAAGAAAGTGAAATCATCTTATGAAAATAGATGGCTTCATTGTTCTTGGCATTTGTCTGATGATATTTTCTGAGTTTCCTTTATTTGTTGTGCTGTTTGTCTATTTCGCTCTAGTTTAGATTGGAGGGCATGTCCTCCTTAGCTTGTTCTCTCTGGGGTATGCACATGTGCTGTTGTTATGGTTTTCTTTTTAGTTAATATACTTACCTTATCCAAAAAAAGGATATTATAAGAAACTCATTTCTATCTGGGTACAGTCCTATATGATCACATCATATAAGGTGCCCCCATTCTCATATCACCACAAGGACGATCCCGGATTAAGATCGCCATACAATTATAGAATTGACCACAGCTATAGATAAACCGTAAACAAAATACCCACTTTGTTTGCTCTCTATGGACTATTTTAGATTACTAACTTCAGACTCAAATCATTTTGTGTATGACTCTCAATCACTAAGTCTGAAGGCACATGAGTAATCAAGGGTAAACAAGATAATTTAGAATATGCTATATAAAACAAACACTTTGATAAATGAATAATGCATCTTTTTATTTCATAAAATATAATTATGTTTACATTACATGAAGCTCTTGGGCATATATCCCAACTGTTTATGGAGATTGTAGTTATGAGAAATGTCATGAGCTATTGGGTGATTTGGTTGATAATTATTGTGAGCTCGACAATTCTACATGGCTGGTGATGGATGATTTCAATGCGATATGTTCTCCTTTTGAGAATAATGGTGGTTGTTTGGATTGGCCTTCTTGGAAGGATGAGTTGCGTTCTTGTTTGGGCCGTGTTGGCTGGTGGATGTGCAATATTCGGGATTCCGTTTTACGTGGTATATAAGTAGGTTGATTCTCCTATTTGGCGAAAGCTTGATCATAAAATTGCTAATACATCTTGAGAGTGTCGTTTTCCTTGTTCGATGCTAGGTTTCTTCCTTCTGGTATCTCAGATCATTCTCCTATAGTGCTTTCACTTGTGGATCTTCCGAAGAGGAGAATTCCTTTTAAATTTTTTACTATTAGGCCGAGCATCCAGATTTCCTTCGTGTTGTAGCTAGAGCTTGAGACATTGATGTTTGTAGTACTCATATGTTTTGTTTGTGCTAGAAGTTTCGGAGTGTAAGGTGGCATTGGGGAAATTCAATGAAGAACACTTCTCTAATCTTTCTGAAAAGGTTATGGTATTATGAGGGAGTTGGAAGGGGTGTGTGTGTTTTGCAAGAGAATCCTTGTGACCTTTTTTGTTGAGGGAGGAAGCGAGATTATTTTTGTTGTATGGTACTCTATATAGAGCTGAGGAGATTTTGATTATGAAGAAGTCCAAGGTTCAGTGGCTAAATCTTGGCGATCAGAATATGAAATTTTTCTTTCATTCTATGAAGAATCATCATCGCTGTAAGGAGGATGAGACTCGTGTGAAGGATTAAATTTGGTACTATAGGAGATAGTGTATTTTTACATGTCTTTTTTGGGTCCCCGACCGAGTTTACAGGGTTTTGATTGAGATATCCTTCATTCAACAATTAGAAGTTTGTTTCTAATGAGCAGAGGGGGTTATTGGTAGAGAGGTTTCGAATATGGAAATTAAGGCTGTTATTTTCTCGTTGAAGGATAATAAGGCCCCTGGGCCGAATGGGTTCAATTCGGGCTTCATTAAGAAAGCTTGGAGTGACATGATCCAGGCCACACGTGGAGCATCAAAGGACATGGCCAGCAAAATAATAGACCCATTACAAGTACCAGAAGGGCCAATTACAAGACAAAAGACCAAATGACTCAGAGAAGCAATGGCGGGATTAGTTCAGAGTTTTATGGCCGATTGCAACAAACAAATAGAGACGCATGTAGGTTTCAATGGAGAGGGCCCAAAGCCACTTCACTTGGCCCAAATCAGTTCTGAATGAAGCTTCACAGGCTTTTGAAGACTTAAAAACTTTTGTATTTTTGTAATTTCGCTTTTAGGGGCATTTTTGTCTTTATGCCTTTAGGGTTTCTCTTTGTAACACTATTTAAACTTTCTTTCTTCTTCATTTTGGATCATTCACGAATTTGAGAGAACATTGAAGCTTTTATGCTTTTGGCTATGGCCGAATTCTTGTGAGGGAGGGATTCCCCTTTTCAAGTTTAAAATCGACTTATCTAAGTTTAGCAAGCCTAGTGGCATCTACATTGCTAGCAAAACACACTGATTTCATGTTTCGAGTTATCATAGGCAATGTTTCATGGTGGTTTAGGGCTAATTTTGGATGGGTTTTGTTCTTACAAAATCATTTATTAAGGTTCTTAGGGCTTAGAGAAAAATACTTGGGGTTTGCTGGATTCGCATCCTAGTGAGTTTCCTGTCATTTGGTATCATAGCTCAGGGTTCCAAGGTCTGATTTCCTATCTTAATTCGTTGTTTGATTCTGTTTTAATTTTTCGTTCTTTGTTGTTTTCATTTCAGTTCTTGTTGGATCTTGTTTCTGTTTTCGTTTTATTGTTTCTGGGTTAATACCTTGTTCTAAAATTCTTTTGTCAAAATCTGGGTTTTATTGTGTTCTTCATATCAGTTTGTCATATTTATTTATTTCTAGATGTGGGTTTTATTGTGTTCTTCATATCAGTTCGTCATATTTGTTTATTTCTGGATCTGGGTTTTTGTTGTGTTTCTTCATATAGTTCGTCATTTACATTCTGTTCTTTAGCATATGTTGAAGAAATAAGCATGTTCATAAATGGCTGTGTGAATTATTCCTGAAAACCTAGTGAATCATTAAAAAAAAGAAAAAAAAATAAAAAGAAAAGAACATCAGTGAGTTGATACTTAGTTTTTTTTTCAGACTTGGGTGGCAGTGATCACTTGAGCTCGAGTAAAAAAGTCGAAAAATTTGGTTAAATTTAGTTTGTTCCATAGTATCATTTAGGTGTCCGTGGAGGGTATTCCATCAAATTTTCTATAGAGGCGCCGAATTTTCTCCCGAAATTGCATACGACCGTGAATTTGCATGCTTATTTGTTTCTCATCATGCTAATTGTTTATTTCCTTATTCCAAATACGCTAGCTTAAGTATTATTGATTGAGTCTTCATCATTGCTATTTTTATTCGTATCTTCCCACCTGCCCTATATATATATATTATTGGGTCTTTGTGTGTTCATGATGGCTTGAGGACTACATTTGGTTTTGTATTCTTGGATTGAGTGTGATTCACATTTGAATTGAGGAAGAACTCGATAGTGGTAAAAAGTAGTGATTGTGAGCACAGTATCGGGTAAAAGCCAATAAAGTGCAAACACGAGTGGAGTGATATCATTCGAGTGTAAACACGTGAGATTGTGAGGATTTGCATATTTGCTTTACTTTCTTGTTATTTCTAATCTGTTTGTTTAGTGTTGAGATGGCAGGTCTAACCATTGATGAAAAGCTTGAGGCTTTGGATAGAAAATTTACAGAAGCACAACCAATCCTAACAATTTCTCCCACTTACTTTAGTGCCAATCCATGGAATCATACACATATATAAAAATGCTCTCAACTTTTCTCTCAAATTTTCTCTTCTTTCTCTTCTCTCTTCTTGATCACTTTTAATCTTTTAGTGATTAAGATTTAGTTATTAATTTTTTCGTTCTTTTCTTCTCTACTTTTCTTCTTCTTAATTTCTTTTTCTTTGTTATTATTTGTTTTCTTGATGGCGTTTTCTGGCCATGGGGGTGAGGCCAAGGTTTCAACCATGGAAGGAGTTGTCCAAGTTTCGGATCTGACCAATGGTGGAGTAGTTCGAGATCACATTAACAAAAATGATGGTGGTGATAATCTACTTTCGGCTATAGTGCTAAGTGATGGTAGTTATCCAGATCAGAACGAGATGAAATGTGGTGTTTTCAAGGAGGGAGACTTTATAAATAACAATTTTGGTAAGGCCAATGATGGTTCGGCCATTGCTCAATATGACGAGATGAAGAACTCTTTAGAAATGGTGGTGGATGTTCATGAAGTGTCTCCCTTATCTATAGCTGATGGTTCGACCTCCTCTGGTCTTCTTGCTAAAGGTACACTTTCAAAAGCTTCATTGGGTGTTATTGGAGATAAATCTCGTGTTACTATATTGAAGCGTAAACCTAGTGACCTTGTTCCATCTCTTTCTTCTTCTTTGAATGGCAATGGTGATGTGCTAGAAGCTAGAATTGGTGTTAAGGGCAGTAGAGGTAATTCCTCTAGATTGTCTAATTTGGAGGAGGGAAAGTTTTTTGAATTTTCAAAGAGTATTAATGACAATCCTTTACTACCATATTTGAAACCGAAAGTTGCCTCTCATTCTAATGAATTACCTAAATTTTATTCGGCTAAGTTGGGCAATTTACGTGAATTAGCTATTAATATGGAAGGTGTTTATTTTGATAATTCAAATGGTGTTAATGACCTGCCATGTGCGAAATTGGTAGTAAATGAAGAGAATAATCACATGCCATTTATTGCTTCTTCTAATTTGGTAAACGAAGTTGTTAATGATATTTCAAATGGTGTTAATGACCTGCCATGTGCAAAATTGAATTGGTTGAGATGGGCAATTTACGTGAATCAGCTAGTAATATGAAAGTTGTTTGTTTTGATAATTCAATTGGTGTTAATGACTTGCCATGTACGAATTTGGTAGTAAATGAGGAGAATAATCACGTGCCATTTATTGTTCCTTCTGATTTGGTAAATTCAAATGGTGTTAATGACCTGCCATGTGCGAATTTGGTAGTTAATGGAGAGAATAATCACATGCCATTTATTGCTTCTTCTGATTTGGAAAATGGAGTTACTCTAGCTAATAAATCTGGTTTCAAATCTTATCGTATTAAAGGGAGTATTAATAGGCGAATCGATAATGGTAATAAAGATTTGATTCCTTATGTTACGAATGTAAATATGGAAAGCTTTAATTGTGATTTCCCTCATTTGAAAAGACATGATAAGCTTGGCATTAATGTGATGGGGCCGAATTTAAATGGGAAGGCTGATGTTAATTTTATTTCTAAAGATAAGTTTGGTGAGGTGGCATCTGAAGTGGCTGCTGATGTGGCATGTGTTTAACCATGGTGTTGTGGATAAGTCTAAAAATGGAAAAAAATATGAATGAAACCTCTAGTTATGCGCATATTCTTGGTGGTTCAAATGGTGAGGGGAACCGGTTTTCTTCATCTAGCTCTGTTGCACTTGAGTTTATTAAACCAAATGTTATTGATGGACGTATTAAAGTTTGCCCTCCTTTGGAAGTTGCAGAGGAAGGTAGTTTGGTGTGGAAGAATACTTTGGTTGGCAATTTTGTTGGCAAGAAACTTCCTTTCAAGGTAGTTAATTCTATTGCTCATAAGATATGGGGGAGATTTGGATTGCGTGAGGTGTTATATCCTGACAATGGATTTTTCTTCTTTAAATTTGATAACTTTCAAGACGCATGTGTGGTTATGGAGAGAGCTCCATGGCATATGGCCAATCAGCCATTAGTTCTTAAACATTGGCAACCTGGTTTGCCTCTCGCCAAAGAAGATGTTCATAAGGTTCTGGTGTGGGTTCGTCTATACAATGTTCCGTTAGAGTATTGGACTTCCAAGGGGTTGAGCTTTGTGGCTAATGTTGTTGGGCGCCCACTTCATGCGGATCATATCACTTTATCTCAAATAAGGCTAAGTTATGCTCGAGTTTGTGTTGAAGTTTATGCAAGGGATACTTTAGTTGAGGATTTTGACTTTGAATGGTCCAATGGTAGGTGGATTAAGATTCGGGCTGAGTTTGAATGGATTCCTATCAAGTGTTCTTCTTTTGGGGTATTTGGCCATACATTGGGTACTTGTCCTAGTAGAGTACCTAAGGATGAGGAAAGCAAGCCTAAGGATGAGGAAAGCAAGGCTTCTAAAGTTTGGATGCCTAAACCTATAGATTGTTCGGCAAGTACGAGTAAAAATAAGGAGAAGGATAAGGAATGGGTAATAGTTTCAAGGAAGAATAAGGGTAAGGGTGTGGTGAAGGCAGTTGACACTTTGCTTCATAAGGAGTTGGCTTTAGTTCCAGTTGATGTCTCTGAGATAGGTTCCAAAGGTGTGGACATTATTGTTTGTGTTGATAAGGAAGAAGGGGAATGCTCCCCTTTAGTGAGAATGCCGAATAGCAAGAAGCCTGTAGATCATAGTAAGGAGTTATGTTGTACGGTGGCTTAGGAAACCAATGATATCGGTTCTATAAATGGTGAGGATGCCATATCTGATCTTGGTAAGGAGGCCGTAAATGAGCAATGTGAGGATGATGTATCACCCATTCGTATTGATAACTCTTTGGCAATGAAAGCTAAAGATTCTTTAGAGAAGAAACGGTTGGGTCAGGGTGGTAAAAATAAGAAGAACTCTGGTGGTAAGAGGGGTCGGAAGAGCCATTCACCTCGTGGTGGAAGGTGGAGATGATCTGTTGTGTTGGTTTTCTCTTTATTGTTTAAATGATTTTTGGTTGTTGGAATATTCGGGGTCTTAATGACCCTACTAAGCAGGCTGAAGTTCGAAGGTTTTTCCGTGATGAGAAACTTTCACTTTGTGGACTGGTTGAGACTAAAGTTAATGATGGTAATCTTCTACATGTGGATACCTTGGGAGAGAGAGTCATTTATGATTCAGGACTAGGTAAGATGGCTAGGGTGGCCGCTATTGTTGATGGTAACTGTTGGCGCTGGCCATCAGCGAGGTCAGCCAATCTTCTCCAATTGGCTTGTTCTATGCCTATGGATTTTGTTTCTTGTGATACGAAGGAGGATGTGCTGGTGTGGGAGGATGATCATAAAGGTACTTTTTTGGTCAGGAGTGATTGGGATGTGTTAAGGGGAAGAAGTAATAGGGTGAGTTGGTACCGAATTGTTTGGTTTCCAAAGGCCATTTCAAGACATGCTTTCATGCTTTGGCTCACGATTCAAGGAGGCCTTTATACTCAGGATCGGTTAATGGCTTTTGGCATTTCAGGTTGTTCTATGTGTGTGCTTTGTGGTCATTCGGGGGAGGATAGAGATCATCTCTTCTTCAAGTGTTCATTTGCTTCTCATATATGGTCATCTATTTTGGCTAAATGTGGTATAGATTGGTGCTCTCGTGACTGGATGCAGACTATTATGTGGAGGAGCAGTATAGTAGTGGATCTTTGTGTCATTTACTTGTTCGATTATCCTTTGCCGCTGCAGTTTACTTCATAGGAAGAAGGAATGCTCGACTACATGACGAGTCTCATAGTCCATATAGAGTTCTCTTGACCAATATTATGTTTACTGTACGGACTCATGCTAGTTTTTCAAGAAAGGTGAAGCTTTCATATGATAATAGATGGCTTCACACAATCTTGGCAACTATCCGATGATATTTTTGCTTGTCTTTAGCCTAATTGGCTTTTGTTCTGTAGCTAGGAAGGCCTGTCTTCCTTAGCTTTCTGGGGTATGCCCCTGTGCTTTTGTTATTTCTTTGGTTAATATACTTACTTTATCCAAAAAAAGAAAATTTACAGATATGATGGAGAACATAAATACTGCTTTGGAGAGATTGTCCAAGAGTGTAGAGAGTATTCAAACTAGTAGTGGTCCTAGAGCACCACCACCTCAGAATGTACCACCACCTTATAATGTTCCACCTTGACGTGTACCACCACAGTATGTACCACCAGATGAAGAGGAAGCTGAAAATGAGTTTGATGATTCTGATGGTCTTGATGATGTGGAGGAGAGATTTCAGCCTGGGCATGATAGGAGGCCTAATAGGAGGTTTGATAGGAGGAATGATATGAGGGAAAGGCGATTTGATGGTAGAGGTGCATTTGATGATAGAAGAGGGGATTATGATCGGAGAGGATATGGTAGACGAGGAGATGTAGATGGTGATCTAGGTAGCATCAAGATCAAGATACCAACCTTTCAGGGTAAGAATGATCCTGAGGCTTACTTAGAATGGAAAAGGAAAATTGAGTTGATTTTCAACTGTCATCACTATTCAGACGAGAAGAAGATCAATCTGGCAGCAATTGAGTTTACTGGTTATGCTATGATTTGGTGGGATCAGATTGTTTCTACTCGGAGGAGAAATTATGAGAGACCGGTTCAGACATGGGAGGAACTTAGGGGTCTCATGAGAAAGAGGTTTATACCCGGCCATTACTATAGAGAGTTGTATCAGAAATTTCAACATCTATTTCAGGGGACCAAGAGTGTTGAGGACTATTACACAGAGATAGAAGTTGCCATGATTAGGGCAAGTGTAGTTGAGGATGCAGAGGCTACTATGGCACGGTTTCTAGGGGGCTTAAATAGAGAGATTGCCAACATGGTGGAGTTGCATCATTATGTTGATTTGGAGGATATGCTTCACATGGCTATCAAGGTAGAGAGGAAACTCAAGAAAAAGTCCACATCCAGATTTGGTACTCAGGCCACTTCTGCATGGAAATGGAAGTGGGTTCCGAATGAGAAATGGAATGGAGGCTTTAACAAGCCTAGAGGCGAGTTCAGTGGAGGTTTTGACAAGCCTAGAGGCTAGTTCAGTGGAGGCTTTAATAAGCCTAGGGTCGAACCTAGTGCCAATGGTAAAGAGGCTGCAGAACCGAGTAAAACTAGACCAAAACCTGGGTACAACTACTAGAACTAAGGATATCAAGTGTTTCAAATGTTTGGGCATGTGACACTATGCTTCATAATGTCCCAATAGACGTACCTTAGTGCTTGATGAGAAGAGTGGAGAGGTGTACTCTACTGATAGTGAGGTTGATGATGAGATGCCAGAGTTGGAGAATACGCAGCAGAGGGAGAACATATTCCACACTAGGTGCCGTGTGAATGGCAATGGTTGTAGTATGATCATGGATGGGGGCAGTTGTACTAATTTTGCTAGCAAAACTTTGATTGAGCGATTGGGGTTGAGTTGCTAGAGACACCCAAAGCCGTATAAGTTGCAGTGGTTGATTGTGGGGAAATAAATGTGACAAAGTAGGTATTGTTGAGCTTTACCATTGGGCCACATATAGATGATGTCCTATATGATGTGATACCGATGCATACTAGACATATTCTTTTGGGCAGGCCGTGGCAGTTTGATAAGAAGGTTATTCATGATGGGTTCAAGAAAAAGTACTCTTTTCAGCATAAGGGAAAACCCATTACATTATACCCACTTACACCTGCACAAGTCCATGAAGATCAGGTTTAGTTGCAACTTGAGCGTGACAAAGAGAGAGTGAGGGGAAACACCACCTTGGGTGAGACTAGTGACATGATCTAGGCCGACAAAAAAGAAAAAAGACCCATTACAAGTACCAGAAGGACTAATTACGAGGCAGAGGACCAAAAGACTCAGAGAAGCAATGGCGGGATTAGTTCAGAGTGTTATGGCCGATTGCAACAAACAAATAGAGACGCATGTGGGCTTCAATAGAGAGGGCCCAAAGCCACTTCACTTGGCCCAAATCAGTTCTGAATGAAGCTTCACAAGCCTTTGAAGACTTGAAGACTTTGGTATTTTTGTAATTTAGCCTTTAGGGGCATTGTTGTCTTTATACCTTTAGGGTTTCTCTTTGTAACACTATTTAAACTTTCTTTCTTTTTCTTTTTGGAACAATTAACGAAATTTGAAAAACTCAAAAGCTTAAAGCTTTAGCTATGGCCGAATTCTTGTAAGGGAAGGATTCCTCTTGTCAAGTTTGAATCGACTTATCTAAGTTTGGCAAACTTTGTGGCGTCTCCATTGCTAGCAAAATAGTACAAGGATTCATCTTAAAGGTTCTCAAGGGCAAGATCTTTCTGGGTCTTCTTTGTGGCCTTGGAAGGTTTTTGTTCCTACAAAATCAAATTTGCGGTTCTTGGGGTTCTGTCCGTTGCTTGGATTTTGAATCCAAGTGTGTTTCTTGTCACTAGTGAGAGTGATGTATCTAGTGAGAAAAATAAGGCCAAGGCTGTAGGAGTTCCCAAGGGGAGTGTGAGTGAACGTGAGGGCGAAACAAATGGAGAGTTAAAAATAGTTTCTACATGGGTGAAGGTGAAGCGAGGAAAGCGTTCAAGGCTAGCAAGCTCATGCTATTGTTAGTTTATGAGGAGCCTCGTGTTTATTTTACTAACACTGACCCTCTACTTTCCTGGTCTATTTCATCTCTTTTGCAGAATACAGTGACGTACTGATCGATGACATTCCTAGTGGGCTTCCGCTCATTAGAGGTATTGAGCACCAGATAGACTTCACACCTGGAGCAGTCATTCCCAACAGGTCAGCTTATAGGAGCAACCCTGAGGAAACGAAGGAACTTCAGAGGCAAGTGCGGGAGTTTATGGAGAAAGGGTATGTCAAAGAAAGTATGAGTCCATGTACGGTACCAGTTCTTCTAGTTCCTAAGAAAGATGGGACGTGGCGTATGTGCGTTGATTGTCGAGCTATAAACAATATTACGGTAAAGTATCGTCACCCTATTCCTAGACTAGATGACAAGTTGGATGAATTGCATGGTTCCAAAACTTTTAGTAAGATTGATTTAAAGAGTGGATACCATCAAATTCGCATGAGAGAGTGAGATAAGTGGAAAACTACATTTAAGACCAAGTATGGCTTGTATGAATGGTTAATTATGGCATTTGGACTTTCAAACGCACCTATCACATTTATGAGATTGATGAATCATGTAATACCTGGAGTAGTCATTCCTAACAGACCGGCTTATAGGAGCAATCCCGAGGAGACAAAGGAGCTACAAAGGAAAGTACGGGAGTTGATGGACAGGGGTATGTAAGGGAAAGCATGAGTCCTTGTGCAGTACCAGTGTTCTAGTTCCTAAGAAAGATGGGACGTGGCGTATGTGCGTTGACTGCCGAGCTATCAACAATATTACGGTAAAGTATCGTCACCCCATTCCTAGGCTAGATGACATGTTGGATGAATTGCATGGTTCTAAAATTTTTAGTAAGATTGATTTAAAGAGTGGATACCATCAAATTCGCATGAGAGAGGGAGATGAGTGGAAAACTGCATTTAAGACTAAGTATGGCTTGTATGAATGGTTAGTTATGCCATTTGGTCTCTCAAACGCACCTAGCACATTTATGAGATTGATGAATCATGTTATGCGTGCATTTTTAGGTAAGTTTGTTGTGGTTTATTTTGATGACATCTTAGTTTATAGTAAAACAGTAGATGAACATGTAATGCATTTGGAGCATGTACTTGATGTTTTACGAAAAGAACAATTGTATGCTAACTCTGACAAATTCACATTTTGCATGGATAGAATTGTTTTTTCTTGGCTTTGTTGTGAGTGCAGATGGCATCGAGGTAGATGTGGAGAAGGTAAAGGCAATTCAGGAATGGCCTACACCAACTACAGTGACAGAAGTCCGAAGCTTTCATGGGTTAGCGAGCTTCTATAGGAGATTTGTCAAGGACTTCAGTAGCATTGCCGCGCGCCATTGACTGAGGTAGTAAAGAAGACAGTTGGTTTTCAATGGGGCAAGGCACAAGAGCGAGCATTCCAGGACCTTAAAGCGAAGTTATGCAGTGCACCCATTTTAGCACTACCCAACTTCGAGAAGACATTTGAGATTGAGTGCGACGCATCAGGGTTAGGTATTGGAGCAGTTCTCATGCAAGAAAAGCGGCCAATAGCCTATTTTAGTGAGAAGCTGAATGGAGCAGCTTTAAGGTACCCCACGTATGACAAAGAGTTATATGCGCTTGTGAGAGCACTTGAGACATGGCAGCACTACTTGTGGCCTAAAGAGTTCGTGATCCACACCGACCATGAATCATTAAAACACTTGAAGGGTCAAGGTAAGCTGAATAAGCGACACGCAAAATGGATGGAATTCGTTGAGTCATTTCCATATGTTATACGCTACAAGCAAGGTAAAGAAAACATAGTGGCTGATGCATTATCTCGCAGGTATGTTTTACTTACTTCAATGCATCTACGGATGTTGGGATTTGATTTGATTAAGGAATTATATGAGTGTGATTCTGATTTTGGTGAGATTTTTGCTACTTGTGCAAAGTCATCTTTTGGAAAGTTTTATATTCATGATGGATTCTTATTTAAAGCGAACAGGTTGTGTGTTCTTGCTTGTACTATACGTGAGTTGCTTGTGAAAGAAGCGCATGGGGGAGGTTTGATGGGGCATTTTGGGATTACTAAGACTTTAGCTATTTTACATGAGCACTTTTATTGGCCTAAAATGAAACGTGATGTTGAGCGAATTTGTGATAAGTGTCTAACATGTAAGCATGCTAAATCTAAATTAATGCCACATGGTTTGTATACTCCTTTGCCTGTACCTAGTGAACCCTGGGTTGATATATCGATGGATTTTGTGTTAGGTTTGCCTAGGACAAAGAGGGGTAGAGATTCAATCTTTGTTGTAGTTGATAGGTTTAGTAAAATGGCTCATTTCATTGCATGTCGCATGTCATACCATGCACATTGCAGATTTATTTTTCAGAGACATAGTGCGACTCCATGGTATACCTAGGAGTATTGTATCTGATAGAGATGTTAAGTTCCTTAGCCATTTTTGGAAGGTGTTATGGGCTAAACTAGGCACCAAATTATTGTATTCTACCACATGTCATCCACAGACTGATGGACAAACAGAGGTAGTTAATATGACTTTATCTCAATTATTACGCACTATAGTTGGCAAGAATTTGAAGAGTTGGGAAGATTGTTTGCCATTTATTGAGTTTGCATATAATCGTAGCATTCATTCTTCTACATCATTTTCACCTTTTGAAATTGTTTATGGTTTTCAGCCACTAACTCCATTGGATTTGTTACCTTTGCCTGCTGATGGGCATGTGGGGCTAGATGGAAAAAGGAAAGCCGATTTGGTGAAGCACATACATGAGAAAGCAAGAGAACAAATACAACGAAAGAATGAGCAATATGCTTCTCATGCTAATAAGGGCAGAAAGCGTGTGGTATTTCAGCCTGGAGATTGGGTTTGGGTACACATGCGCAAGGAGAGATTTCCTGAACAACGTAAATCTAAGCTACAACCGAGAGGGGATGGTCCATTTCAAGTTTTGGAACGGATTAATGACAATGCATACAAGCTGGATTTACAAGGTAAGTATAATGTGTCTGCTACATTTAATGTTTCTGACTTAACTCCTTTTGATGCATGTACAGATTCGAGGTCGAATCCTTTTCAAGAGGGAGGGGATGACATGATCCAGGCCGACAACAAACCAAAGGACGCATTACAAGTACCAGAAGGGCCAATTACGAGGCAGAGGACCAAAAGACTCAGAGAAGCAATGGCGGGATTAGTTCAGAGTTTTATGGCCTACTGCAACAAACAAATAGAGATGCATGTGAGCTTCGATGGAAAGGGCCCAAAACCATTTCACTTGGCCCAAATCAGTTTAGAATAAAGCTTCTTAGGCATTTGAAGACTTAAAGACTTGATATTTGTGTAATTTCGTTTTTAGGGGCATTGTTGTCTTTATGCCTTTAGGGTTTCTTTTTGTAACACTATTTAAGCTTACTTTCTTCTTCATTTGAAGGAACCAACGAATTTGTAAACTCAAAAGCTTAAAGCTTTGGCTATGGCCGAATTATTGTAAGGGAGGGATTTCCCTTTTCAAGTTTGAATCGACTTATCTAAGTTTGGCACACTTAGTGGCGTCTCCATTGCTAGCAAAACACTACAAGGATTCATCTTAATGGTTCTCAAGGGCAAGTTCTTTGTGGGTCTTCTTTGTGGCCTTGGAAGGGTTTTGTTTCTACAAAATCATATTCGCGGTTCTTGGGGTTCTGTCCGTTGTTTGGATTTCGAATCCAAGTGGGTTCTTTGTCATTAACACATCAAGAACATGTTTCAAATGTATAACATGCTCATCTAATATTTTACTGTAAACTAAGATATCATCAAAATAAACCACAACAAACTTACCTAAAAATGCACGCATAACATGATTCGTCAATCTTATAAATGTGCTAGGTGCGTTTGAATGACCAAATGGCATAACTAACCACTCATATAATCCATATTTAGTCTTAAATGCGATTTTCCACTCATCTCCTTCTCTCATGCGAATTTGATATCCACTTTTTAAATCGATCTTACTAAATACCTTGGAACCATGCAATTCATCTAACATGTCATCTAGCCTAGGAATAGGGTGGCGATACTTTACCATTATATTATTGATTGCTCGACAATCGACACACATTCGCCATGTCCCATCTTTCTTAGGGACTAGAAGCACTAGTACTGCACAAGGACTCATGCTTTCCCTTACATACCCCTTGTCCATCAACTCCCGTACTTGCCGTTGTAGCTCATTTGACTCCTCGGGATTGCTCCTATAAGCCTGTCTATTAGGAATGACTGCTCCAGGTATGAAGTCTATCTGGTGCTCAATACCTCTAATGGGTGGAAGCCCACTAGGTATGTCCTCTGTCAGTACGTCACTGTAATCCTGCAAAAGAGATGAAATAGACACAAGAAGCAAAGGGTCAGTGTAAGTAAAATAAATATGAGGCTCCTTATAGACTAACAATAACATGAGCTTGCTAGCCTTGTATGCTTTCCTCGCTTCACCCTCACCCATGTATAAACTCTTTTTAACTCTCCCTTTTGTTTCCCCCTCACGTGCACTCACACTCCCTTGGGAACTCCCACAGCCTTGGCCTTATTTTTCTCACCAGACACACCACTCTCACTAGTCTCACCCAAGGTAGTGTTTTCCTTCGCCCTCTATTTGTCACACTAAAGTTGCAACTTAACCTGATCTTCATGGACTTGTGCAGGTGTAAGTGGGTATAATGTAATGTGTTTTCCCTTATACTGAAAGGAATATTTGTTCTTGAACCCATCATGAATAGTTTTCTTATCAAACTGCCACGGTCTGCCCAAAAGAATACGTCCAGCATGCATCGGTATCACATCGCAAAGGACATCATTTGTGTATGGCCCACTGGTAAAGCTCAACAATACCTGCTTTGTCACACTTATTTCCCCACAATCATTTAACCACTGCAACTTGTAAGGCTTCGGGTGTCTCAAGCAACTCAACCCCAATTGCTTAATCAAAGCTGTGCTAGGAACATTAGTACAACTGCAACATATATGATCATACTACACCCCTTGCCATTCACACGACATCTAGTATGGAATATGTTTTCCCTCTGCTGCACACTATCATCCTCTACAACATGTGCACTCAAAGCACGCTTGAAAACTAAGGATAAGTTATCCAGCGGGTATCCAGCTCCCTCGTGGTCACTAGCATCCTCCAACTGTGGCATCTCATCCTCAACCTCACTATCAGTAGAGTACACCTCTCCACTCTTTTTATCAATCATTAAGGTATGCCTATTGGGACATTATGAAGCATAGTGTCCCATGCCCAAACATTTGAAACACTTAACATCCTTAGTTCTAGTAGCTACACCATCAGGTTTTGGTCTAGTTTTGCTCGATTCTGCAGCCTCTTTACCTTTGGCACTAGGTTCGGCCCTAGGCTTATTAAAACCTCCACTGAACTCGCCTCTAGGCCTGTCAAAGCCTCCATCTCGCTTCTTATTCGGAACCTATTTCCCCTTCCATGCAGAAGTAGCCTGAGTGCCAAATCTGGATGTTGACTTTTTCCTGAGTTGCCTTTCTACCTTGAAAGCCATGTGAAGCATATCCTCCAAATCAACATAGTGATGCAAATCTACCATGTTTGCAATCTCTCGATTCAAGCCCCCTAGAAACCGTGCCATAGTAGCTTCTGCATCCTCAACTACATTTGCCCTGATCATGGCAACTTCCATCTCTATGTAATAGTCCTCAACACTCTGGGTCCTCTGATACAGATGTTGTAGTTTCTGATACAATTCCCTATAGTACTGGCTGGGTATAAATCTCTTTCTCATGAGACCTCTAAGTTCTGCCCATGTCTGAACCGGTCTCTCATAATTTCTCCTCCGAGTAGAGACAATCTGATCCCACCAAATCATAGCATAATCGGTAAATCAATTGCTTCCATATTGATCTTCTTCTCGTCTGAGTAGTGATGACAGTTGAAAATCAATTCTATTTTCTTTTCCCATTCTTAGTAAGCTTCGGGATCATTCTTGCCGTGGAATATTGGTATCTTGATCTTGATGCTACCTAGATCACCATCTATATCTCCTCGTCTACCAAATCCCCTCCTATCATAATCCCTTCATCTGGCATAAAATGCACCTCTATCATCAAACCGTCTATCCCTCCTGACAAGAAACCCACTTGGATTCGAAATCCAAGCAAACCCCAAGCAACGGACAGAACCCCTAGAACCGCGAATTTGATTTTGTAGAAACAAAACCCTTCCAAGGCCACAAAGAAGACCCACAAAGAACTTGCCATTGAGAACCTTTAAGATGAATCCTTGTAGTGTTTTGCTAGTAATGGAGACCCCACTAAGTTTTCCAAAACTTAGATAAGTCGATTCAAACTTGAAAAGGGGAATCCCTCCGTTACAAGAATTCGGCCATAGCCAAAGCTCTAAGCTTTTGTGTTTTACAAATTTCGTTGGTTGTCCAAAAATAAAAAGAAAGAAAGTTTAAATAGTGTTACAAAGAGAAACCCTAAAGGTATAAAGATAACAATGCCCCTAAAGGCTAAATTACAAAAATACCAAAGTCTTCAAGTCTTCAAAGGCCTCTGAAGCTTCATTCAGAACTGATTTGGGCCAAGTGAAGTGGTTTTTGGCCCTCTCTATTGAAGCCCACATGCGTCTCTATTTGTTTGTTGCAATCGGCCAAACACTCTGAACTAATCCCGCCATTACTTCTCTAAGTCTTTTGGTCCTCTGCCTCGTAATTGGCCCTTCTGGTACTTGTAATGGGTCTTTTGCTTTGTTGTCGGCCTGGATCATGTCATCCCCTCCCTCTTGAAAAGGATTCGACCTCGAATCTGTACTTGCTTCAAAACGAGTTAAGTCAGAAACATTAAATGTAGCAGACACATTATACTTACCTTGTAAATCCATCTTGTATGCATTGTCATTAATCCGTTCCAAGACTTGAAATGGACCATCCCCTCTCAGTTGTAGCTTAGATTTACGTTGTTCAGGAAATCTCTCCTTGCGCATGTGTACCCAAACCCAATCTCCAGGCTGAAATACCACACGATTTCTTCCCTTATTAGCATGAGAAGCATATTGCTCATTCTTTCGTTGTATTTACTCTCTTGCTTTCTCATGTATATTTTTCACCAAATCGGCTTTCCTTTTTCCATCTAGCCCCGCATGCTCATCAACAGGCAAAGGTAACAAATCTAATGGAGTTAGTGGCTGAAAACCATAAACAATTTCAAATGGTGAGTAAGATGTAAAGGAATGAATATTACGATTATATGCAAATTCAACAAAAGGCAAACAATGCTCCCAGGTTTTTAAGTTCTTATTGATAATAGTATGCAATAACTGAGTCAAAGTCTTATTAACAACCTCGGTCTGACCATCAGTTTGGGGGTGGCAAGTAGTAGAATACAAAATTTTAGTTCCCAACTTACCCCATAAAACTTTCCAAAAGTGACTAAGGAATTTGACATCACGATCTGAAACTATACTCCGTGGAATCCCATGGAGTCGTACTACTTCTCTAAAGAACAAGTCAGCAATGTTAGTGGCATCATCAGTTTTATGACATGCTAAAAAGTGTGCCATCTTACTGAACCTATCAACCACTACAAAGATGGAATCTCTACCCTTCTTAGTCCTAGGTAAACCCAAGATATAGTCCATCAATACATCTACCCATGGTTCACTAGGTATAGGCAATGGTGTATACAACCCATGAGGCATAACCTTAGATTTAGCCTGTTTACAAGTTAAACATTTATCACACAAACGTTCAATATCTCTACGCATTTTAGGCCAATAAAAATGTTATACCCCTAAGGTTTTGGCAATGCCAAAGTGCCCCATTAAACCTCCCCCATGTGATTCCCTCACTAACAACTCACGCATACTAAAAATAGGAATGCATAATCTATTCTCCCTAAACATAAACCCATCATGTTGGTAGAATTTACTAAAAGCAGACTTTTCACATGCAGCATAGATAGTACTAAAGTTAATATCACTAGTAGAAATTTCTTTAATAAATTCAAACCCAAGCATTCTTGCACTCAATGAAGTAAGTAAAGCATACCTTCGCGATAGTGCATCGGCGACAATGTTTTCCTTACCTTGTTTGTAGCGGATTACATATGGAAATGTCTCAACAAACTCTAACCATTTTGCATGTCGTTTGTTCAGCTTACCCCAACCCTTCAGATGCTTTAATGATTCATGATCTGTATGGATCACAAACTCTCGAGGCCACAAATAATGCTGCCAAGTCTCAAGGGCTCACACTAGCGCATATAACTCCTTGTCATATGTGGGGTACCTCAAAACTGCTCCATTTAGCTTCTCACTAAAGTAAGCTATTGGTCGCTTTTCTTGCATAAGAACCGCTCCAATGCCTATCCTAGATGCATCAAACTCAATCTCAAATGTCTTCTCAAAGTTGGGTAGTGCCAAGTGACATGAGTCCAACCACACCAGAGACATTACAAGATGCAACTAACAACTTGGAGGAACCCATACAGTTGTCAACATGTCCAATCACACGCCAAAGAGCAAAGAAGATCAGAGAGGCCTTTGCGGGACTAGCTCAGAGCTATGTGACCAGTTGCATCAACCAAGTCAAGTGCACCCCAGAGACACATATGGGCATAACCAGATAGGTCCCCAAGATATTTCATTTGACCCAGATCAGCTCAGACTGAAGCATAGCAGAGCAGCTTCAGCACCAGCACCCTTTTGACCCGATTTCACCCATTTTGGGACTATGTTGAATTCGGCCAAATGGGGGCATTTTTGTCATTTGTGCTCGACATTTTGACTTTATTTATGATGTAATTAGCATGGTTGATTATTCCATTAGGCTTAATTATGCTTAGATTTGTACTTAGCCGGAAGCACGTCAATTTACTATAGCATGTAAGCACCTCAATTAGCTTAAGTGAGATTAGCTTCTAATCTTTGTTTTAAGTTTATTTAGGTGCAAAAGGACCTGAATGGTCGTGGTTGAGGTGCTTGACTTAGGGCTTTTGGTAATTTTAGCTCTAGGGTCATTTTAATCTTTTTACTCTCTTGTAACCCTTATTATATGACTTCTCTTTGTATTTTGGAGACAACCAACGTAATATACAGAATTTTGAAAGAAAGAAAAGCTTGAGCTTTCCATGGCTATGGCCAAAACCTTGTTGAGGGAGGGATTCCCCTTTTCAAGTTCAAATTGACTTATCTAAGCTTGGCAACTTAGTGGCGTCTCCATTGCTAGCAAAATACAATCTGATTTCATGCTTGTGGTTATCATGTACGTGAGTTTCATGGTGGTTATGGGCTGATCTTTGTTGGGTTTTGTTCCTACAAAAATCAGTATTCAAAGTTCTTGGGGTTTTGAGAAAGATGCTTGGGGTTTGCTTGGTTTCAAACCCAAGTGAGTTCTTGTCACCAAGACTGGTGCACTGCACAACTTCATTTTCAGATCCTGGAATGCACGCTCCTGCTCTTCACCCTATTTGAAGCCAATTATTGCCTTTTTCACTACTTCAGTCAGTGGTGTTGCAATACTACTAAAGTCTTTAACAAATCTACGGTAGAAGCTTACTAATCCATGGAAGCTTCTGACTTCTGTCACTGTTGTTGGTGTTGGCCAATCTTGAATTGCCTTCACCTTTTCTAAATCTACCTCGATGCCATCTACACTCACAACAAATCCAAGGAAAACAATTCTATCCATACAAAAAGTGCACTTATCAAAGTTAGCATACAGTTTTTATTGCCTTAACACATCAAGAACATGCTTCAAATGCATAACATGCTCATCTACTGTTTTACTGTAAACTAAGATGTCATCAAAATAAACCACAACAAACTTACCTAAAAATGCACGCATAACATGATTCATCAACCTCATAAATGTGCTAGGTGCGTTTGAAAGACCAAATGGCATAACTAACCATTCATACAAGCCATACTTAGTCTTAAATGCAGTTTTCCACTCATCTCCCTCTCTCATGCGAATTTGATGGTATCCACTCTTTAAATCAATCTTACTAAAAATTTTGGAACCATGCAATTCATCCAACATATAATCTAGTCTAGGAATGGGGTGACGATACTTTACCGTAATATTGTTGATAGCTTGGCAATCAACGCACATACGCCACGTCCCATCTTTCTTAGGAACTAAAAGCACTGGTACTGCACAAGGACTCATGCTTTCCCTTACATACCCCTTTATCCATCAACTCTCGTACTTGCCTTTGTAGCTCATTTGGCTCCTCGTGATTACTCCTATAAGCCGATCTGTTAGGAATGACTGCTCCAGGTATGAAGTCTATCTGGTGCTCAATACCTCTAATGGGTGGAAGCCCACTAGGTATGTCCTCTGTCAGTACGTTACTGTAATCCTACAAAATAGATGAAATAGACACAGGAAGAAAAGGGTCAGTGTTAGTAAAATAAATATGAGGCTCCTTATAGACTAACAATAGAATAAGCTTGCTAGCCTTGAACGCTTTCCTCGCTTCACCCTCACCCATGTAGAAACTCTTTTTAACTCTCCCTTTTGTTTCCCCCTCACGTTCACTCGCACTCCCCTTAGGAACTCCCACGACCTTGGCTTTATTTTTCTCACCAGATACACCACTCTCACTAGTCTCACCCAAGGTGGTGTTTCCCTTCGCTCTCTCTTTGTCACGTTCAAGTTGCAACTTAACCTGATCTTTATGGACTTGTGCAGGTGTAAGTGGGTATAATGTAATGGGTTTTCCCTTATGCTGAAAAGAGTACTTGTTCTTGAACCCATCATGAATAACCTTCTTATCAAACTGCCACGGTCTGCCCAAAAGAATATGTCATACATGCATCGGTATCACATCACATAGGTCATCATCTGTGTATGGCCCAATGGTAAAGCTCAACAATACCTGCTTTGTCACACTTATTTCCCCACAATCATTTAACCACTGCAACTTGTAAGGCTTTGGGTGTCTCAAGCAACTCAACCCCAATCGCTCAATCAAAGCTGTGCTAGCAACATTAGTACAACTGCCCCCATCTATGATCATACTACATCCATTGCCATTCACACGGCACCTAGTATGGAATATGTTCTCCCTCTGCTGCACACTCTCATCCTCTACAACATGTGCACTCAAAGCATTCTTGACAACTAAGGATAAGTTATTCAGCGGGTATGCAGCTCCATCATGGTCACTAGCATCCTCCAACTCTGGCATAACCTCCTCAACCTCACTATCAGTATAGTACACCTCTCCACTCTTTTTATCAATCACTAAGGTATGCCTATTGGGACATTGTGAAGCATAGTGTCCCATGCCCAAAGACTTGAACACACTTGACATACTTAGTTCTAGCAGCTGCACCCTCAGGTTTTGGTCTAGTTTTGCTCGGTTCTGCAGCCTCTTTACCCTTGGCACTAGGTTCGGCCATAGGCTTATTAAAGACTCCACTGAACTCGCCTCTAGGCTTGTCAAAACCTCCATCTCACTTCTCATTCGGAACCCATTTTCCCTTCCATGCAGAAGTAGCCTGAGTACCAAATCTGGATGTTGACCTTTTCTTGAGTTGCCTTTCTACCTTGATAGCCATGTGAAGCATATCCTCCAAATCAACATAGTGATGCAATTCCACCATATTTGCAATCTCTCTATTCAAGCCCCCTAGAAACCGTGCCATAGTAGCTTCTGCATCCTCAACTACATTTGCCCTGATCATGGCAACTTCCATCTCTGTGTAATAGTCCTCAACACTCTTGGTCCCCTGATACAGATGTTGTAGTTTCTGATACAATTCCCTATAGTAATGGCTGGGTATAAATCTCTTTCTCATGAACCAGCCTCTCATAATTTCTACTCCGTGTAGAGACAAGCTGATCCCACCAAATCATAACATAATCGGTAAACTCAATCGCTGCCAGATTTATCTTCTTCTCGTCTGTGTAGTGTTGACAGTTGAAAATCAATTCTATTTTCCTTTCCCATTCTAAATAAGCTTCAGGATCATTCTTGTCGTGGAATGTTGGTATTTTGATCTTGATGCTACCTAGATCACCATCTACATCTCCTCGTCTACCATATCCCCTCCTATCATAATCCCCTCTTCTGGCATCAAATGCACCTCTATCATCAAATCGTATATCCCTCCTATCATTCCTCCTATCAAACCTCCTATTAGGCCTCCTATCATGCCCAGGCTGAAATCTCTCCTCCATATCATCAAGACCATCAGAATCATCAAACTCATTTTCAGCTTCCTCTTCATCTGGTGGTACATACTGTGGTGGTACACGTCGAGGTGGCACATTATGAGGTGGTGGTATATGCTGGGGTGGTGGTGCTTTGGGACCGCTACCAGTTTGAATACTCTCTACACTCTTGGACAATCTCTCCAAAGTAGTATTCATGTTCTCCATCGAATCTGTAAATTTCCTATCCAAAGCTTCAAGCTTTTCATCAGTGGTTAGACCTGCCATCTCAACACTAACGTCAGATGCTAAATGTCAGATGTTTCAAGCTTTTTTTTTTTTCTGCTCAAGTGATCACTATCACTCAAGTCCCTTTTTCTTTTTTTTTTTTTTTTTTTTTATAACGTCAGATGCTAAATGTGGTTCTGATTTCAGAGGCTGATTTAGGTTCTGATTTCAGAGGCTGGTTTTCAAAGCCTGATTTCAGAGTCGAATAAGGGTCTGATTTCAGGGTCTGAATTCAGAGGCTCATTTTCAGAGGTTACTGGTTAGGGTCTGATTTCATAGGCTATTGGTCTGGGTCTGATTTCAGAGGTTACTGGTCTGGGTCTGATTTCAGAGGTTACTGGTCTGGGTCTGATTTCAGAGGCTAAGTTTCAGGGTCTGATCTCAGAGGCTGATTCAATGGTTAAGTTTCAGGGTCTGATCTCAGAGTCTGATTCAATGGTTAGGTTTCAGGGTCTGAACCAAGAGTCTGATTTCAGAGGCAGATTTCAAAGGTTACGTTTTAGGTCTGATTTCAGACTTCACTTAGTTTTCAGGGTCTGATTTCACACTGCACTAGGGTTTTAGAAACAAAACACACAGCCGCCAAAGAACATGCTTATTTCTTAAACATATGCTAAATAACATAATGACTATGACGAACTGAACTGATAGGAAGAACAGAACAGAAGCCCAGAACTGGAAAATGATGAACTGATATGCAACTATGATGAACTGACAGGAAGAACAGAACAGAAACCCAGAATTGGAAAAAGATGAACTGATATGCTCCACAACAAAACCAGATCCAGAATATAAACAAAACAAAAACATCAAAAAGATCCAACAAGAACTGAAACGAAAATAACAAAGAACAAAAGAAAAAACAGAATCAAACAAAAGGAAAGTTAGAAAAATCAGACCTTGGAACCCTGAGCTCTAGATACCAAATGACAAAGAACCCATTTGGATTCGAAATCCAAGCAAACCCCAAGCAACGGACAGAACCCCAAGAACCGCGAATATGATTTTTGTAGAAACAAAACCCTTCAAAGGCCACAAAGAAGACCCACAAATAACCTGCCCTTGAGAACCTTTAAGATGAATCCTTGTAGTGTTTTGCTAGCAATGGAGACGCCACTAAGTTTGCCAAAACTTAGATAAGTCGATTCAAACTTGAAAAGGGGAATCACTCCCTTACAAGAATTCGGCCATAGCCAAAGCTTTAAGCTTTTTAGTTTTTTTATAAATTTCGTTGTTCCCTTCAAATGAAGAAGAAAGTAAGCTTAAATAGTGTTACAAAAAGAAACCCTAAAGGCATAAAGACAACAATGCCCCTAAAAACGAAAATACACAAATATCAAGTCTTTAAGTCTTCAAATGCCTAGGAAGCTTTATTCTAAACTGATTTGGGCCAAGTGAAATGGTTTTGGGCCCTTTCCATCGAAGCCCACATGCATCTCTATTTGTTTGTTGCAGTCGGCCATAAAACTCTGAACTAATCCCGCCATTGCTTCTCTGAGTCTTTTGGTCCTCTGCCTCGTAATTGGCCCTTCTGGTACTTGTAATGTGTCCTTTGGTTTGTTGTCGGCCTGGATCATGTCATTATTGACGGGTCTGATTTCAGAGGTTACTGGTCAGGGTCTGATTTCAGAGGTTACTTTTCAGGGTCTGATTTCAGAGTCTGATTTTCAGAGGCTAATCTTCAGGGTTTGATTTCAGAGACTAAGTTTCAGGGTCTAATTTCAGAGTCAAATTTCAAAGGCTAAGTTTTTAGAGCCTGATTTCAGAGAGTCTGATTCAGAGGTTAAGTTTCAGGGTCTGATTTAAGACTTCACTAGGGTTTTAGAAACAAATCACACAGCCGCCAAAGAACATGCTTATTTCTTCAACATATGCTAAAGAACAGAAAGTATATGACGAACTTATATGAAGAACGGAACAAAAACCCAGAACTGGAAAATGATAAAAGATGAACTGATATGCAAAACACAACAAAATCAGATCCAGAAATAAACAAAATGAAAACAGAAACAAGATCCAACAAGAACTGAAATGAAAATAACAAAGCACGAATATAAAAACAGAATCAAAAAAAAAAAAAAAGATAGGAAAAATCAGACATTGGAACCCTGAGCTCTGATACCAAATGACAAGAAACCCACTTGGATTCGAAATCCAAGCAAACCCCAAGCAACGGACAAAACGCCAAGAACCGCGAATTTGATTTTGTAGAAACAAAACCCTTCCAAGGCCACAAAGAACTTGCCCTTGAGAACCTTTAAGATGAATCCTTGTAGTGTTTTGCTAGCAATGCAAACGCCACTAAGTTTGCCAAAACTTAGATAAGTCGATTCAAACTTGAAAAGGGGAATCTCTCCCTTACAAGAATTCGACCATAGCCAAAGCTTTAAGCTTTTTTGTTTTACAAATTTCGTTGGTTGTCCAAAAAGAAAAAGAAAGAAAGTTTAAATAGTGTTGCAAAGAGAAATCCAAAAGGTATAAAGACAACAATGCCCCTAAAGGCTAAATTACAAAAATACCAAAGTCTTCAAGTCTTCAAAGGCATGTGAAGCTTCATTCAGAACTAATTTAGGCCAAGTGAAGTGGTTTTTGGCCCTCTCTATTGAAGCCCACATGCGTCTCTATTTGTTTGTTGCAATCGGACAAACACTCTAAACTAATCCCGCCATTGCTTCTCTGAGCCTTTTGGTCCTCTACCTCGTAATTGGCCCTTCTGGTACTTGTAATGGGTCTTTTGCTTTGTTGTCGGCCTGGATCATGTCACCTCCTATCATTCCTCCTATCAAACCTCATATTAGGCCTATCTTGCCCAGGCTGAAATTTCTCCTCCATATCATCAAGACCATCAGAATCATCAAACTCATTTTCAGCTTCCTCTTCATCTGGTGGTACATACTGTGGTGGTACACGTCGAGGTGGCACATCATGAGGTGGTGGTGCATTTTGAGGTGGTGGTATATGTTGGGGTGGTGGTGCTCTAGGTCCACTACCAATTTGAATACTCTCTACATTCTTGGACAATCTCTCCAAAGTAGTATTCATGTTCTCCATCATATCTGTAAATTTTCTATCCAAGGCCTCGAGCTTTTCATCAATGGTTAGACCTGCCATCTCAACCCTAAACAAACAGATTAGAAATAACAAGAAAGTAAAGCAAATATGTAAATCCTCACAATCTCACGTGTTTACACTCGAATGATATCACTCCACTCGTGTTTGCACTCTATTGGCTTTTACCTGATATTGTGCTCACAATCACTGCCTTTTACCACTCTTGAGTTCGTCCTCAATTCCAATGTGAATCACACTCAATCCAAGAATACAAACCAAATGTAGTCCTCAAGCCAGCATGAAACACAAGATCTAATAATATATATGGGACAGGTGGAAACAAAATGCGAACAGGAATAGCAACGACGAAGACTCAATCAATAATACTTAAACTAGAGTATTTGAAATAAGGAAATAAACAATTAGCACAATGTAAAAAAATAAGCATGCATATTCACGGTCGTAAGCAATTTCGGGAGAAAATTTGGCACCTCTGTAGAAATTTTGATGGAATACCCTCCACGGGCACCTAAATGATAATATGGAACAAACCAAAGTCAACCAAAAATTTTCAATTTTTTACTCTTTTTTTTAGGTAATTTCAGATGCTGATATTGTGGTTCTAAAATCAGGGTCTGAGCATAAGTTAAGTTCAGTTCTGATGCTGAGGTTCTGATTTCAGAGGCTGATTTCAGGTTCTGATTTCAGAGGTTGATTTTCAGGGTCTGATTTTAGAGGCTGTGTTTCAGGGTTTGATTTCAAAGTCTGAAGGGGCTAATTTTCAGGGTCCGATTTCAGGGTCTGATTTCAGAGGCTAGTTTTCAAGGTCTGATTTCAGAAGCTAAGTTTCAGGGTCTGATTTCAGAGTCTGATTTCAGAGGCTAAGTTTTCAGGGTCTGATTGCAGAGTATGATTTCAGAGGCTAAGTTTTAGGGTCTGATTTCAGAGTTAAGTTTTAGGGTCTGAATCTGATGGTTTATTTTCTTTTCTCATTTCACTAGGGTTTTAGAAACAAATCACACAATCGCCCAAGAAAATGCTTATTTCTTCAACATATGCTAAAGAACATAATGTATATAACGAACTATATGAAGAACACAACAAAACCCAGGTCCAGAAATAAACAAAGATTACGGACTGATATGAAGAACAATAACAAAAACCCAGAATAGGAAAATGATAAAAGATGAACTGATGATATGCAGAACACAACAAAACCAGATCCAGAAATAAACAAAACGAAAACAGAAACAAGATCCAACAAGAACTGAAACGAAAATAACAAATAACGAAAATAAAAACAGAATCAAACAAAAAGTAAAGATAGGAAAATCAGTCCTTGGAACCCTGAACTCTAGATACCAAATGACAAGAAACACACTTGGATTCGAAATCCAAGCAAACCCCAAGCAACGGACAGAACCCCAAGAACCGCGAATTTGATTTTGTAGGAACAAAACCCTTCCAAGGCCACAAAGAAGACCACAAAGAACTTGCTCTTGAGAACCTTTAAGATGATTCCTTGTAGTGTTTTGCTAGCAATGGAGACGCCACTAAGTTTGCCAAACTTAGATAAGTTGATTTTAACTTGAAAAGGGGAATCCCTCCCTTACAAGAATTCGGCCATAGCCAAAGCTTTAAGCTTTTGTGTTTACAAATTTCATTGATTGTTTCAAAAAGAATAAGAAAGAAAGTTTAAATAGTGTTACAAAGAGAAACCCTAAAGGCATAAAGACAACAATGCCCTTAAAGGCTAAATTATAAAAATACCAAAGTCTTCAAGTCTTCAAAGGCCTGTGAAGCTTCATTCAGAACTGATTTGGGCCAAGTGAAGTGGCTTTGGGCCCTCTCCATTGAAGCCCACATGCGTCTCTATTTGTTTGTTGCAATCGGCCATAACACTCTGAACTAATCCCGCCATTGTTTCTCTGAGTCTTTTGGTCCTCTGCCTCGTAATTGGCCCTTCTGGTACTTGTAATGGGTCTTTTGCTTTGTTGTCGGCCTGGATCCTGTCAACAACACCTCACGAAAATCATATCTGCCCCAAATCTTATGGATAATAGAATAACCACTTTAAAGGGAAGCTTTTTACCAACAAAATAGCCAACCAAAGTAGTTCTCCAAGCTACACTACATTCTTCCGCAACATCTACAAGGGGAAAACCTTGCCATCAATCATATTCGGTTTAATATATTGAAGTGCAACAAAATTTGGAGATGGCACACTTCTACCAGCATCAATAGAATCATTTATCACTTTTGCATAACTAGGGGCCCCAACCGCACCAGAACGTGAGACACCGAAAATTTAGGAGCCAACTTCACACTTCCCCGCATTTCTTCTCTGCCACCCCAAAACTCTCCACCTCCATGACTGTCACCAATTGTGCATTTCTGTACTTTACAATTCCAGGGACTAAATCAACAGCCTGTTCAAGCAAACTCACTACCCCACCAACACAACCCTTACTAAACAAAACATTACCCAGCCTCTTCACCTCCACCTCAACATCATCACAGGTATAACCCATTTTCCTGTTGGGGACATGGTCTGTTGTGTAGCTGGGAACGTTTCAAATAGATATGGAGTTCACTCCTTCTTGCGAGAAGTAGAGGATTACCTTCCTTAAGGGTTGATTCGGTACTTGAACGGTTAGAGCGCTCAACTCTTTCTATTACGAATAGAAAGATTAAAATTCATAATGGTTATGAATAAATCGTTCATTAGATAATCAATGGTACTTAAGATATAAATAATTAGAGGGGTATAACGGACATTATGACCCAGCTCTAATTACGAGATACTCGTGAAGGGTCAATTCGTATGTAGTGACTATATCGATGGACACAGACTCGGTTCGACTTAATATATACCATCAGCGGCAATGAGAGTACAACTTCGGGTTTTTAAAGGAATAACCTGGAGTTAATAATTCGGAATATTTGATTAAGAGCTTAATTGGTATTTCGAGATTATTGGAGCTCGGAACTGTAGGTCCATTTGGTCCCCGTGCTAGCTCGATCTACTATAGTGGATTTAGTATAATTGGATAGTCCAATTATATACTCACAAAGGTATAAATATTATTAATATGATTAATAATACTATTTTGTCACACTTGAAACTTTATATTAAAAGTTAATATATGGTTTTATTAAATATATGAGATTTAAATAAATGTATTAAATTATATAAGATATAATTTAATGTAAGGTTAAATTAGGAATTCCAATTTTTGGGTTTTGGAAACTCTTGGCATTATTTTGGAAGTTAAACCTTTTAATAAGGTATTAACTTTTTATTTTTGTAACATATATTGACTTTATGGAAAGTTAATACAATTGTTACAAAATTAATGAAAATTACATGCTATGGCCGATTATCACACATGGAGAAATAGGAAGGGATTTTTTTTATTTTGGAAACAAATTAACCTAAGTATAAAAGAAAAATTATTTTTCTTTTTGCAAGAATCCTTTTTTGCAACCCTAGCCTCCATCTTCATCTTCTCCAAATCCTCTCACGAGTTGAGAGAAAACAAAATCAAGAAGAAGAAGAAATCAAAATAACAAAAGTTGTTGTGTGACATTAATCTCTAAATAGTTTAGGGATTTATCTTGTGAGTGTAGCTCACACTACTTTCTGTTGGTTATGAGACATAACTCGGAAGACTTTATGGTGTTGAACCAATATTTATTCATCTCATTTTCTTCTCCTTAGACTCACGGCAGTGGGGTGAATTTCTGCCCACTGCTGAGCACTAGTATGGTTGTTTCAGGGCTCGGTTTGATCTCGTATCAATTCAGAATTTTTTGGAAACACATAGGAGACTTTTGGGATTGTGTTGAGGCTATTTTTCTCTGAAAAATTAGACCTGAAAACGCCACTGCAGTTCACAAAAATAGTGGACTTTTTTTGGATAAGGTAAGTATATTAACCAAAAAACTATACAAAAGCACATGGGCATTCCCTCTAGATAACTAGAGAGGACATGCCCTCCTAGCAGAGTTGTAATAGGGTACATTCACCCCCCACAAAAGGCGGAATCTCAGCTAAATCAGCCTCAGAAAGATCCTTGACATGGAGAGTTGTAATAGGGGTACATTCACCCTCCTCCCTCTTACCCTCCACCTCCACAACAACTTCGTTAAAAGTATCAACTAGCACATAAGTAACTACCGAAGTCGATTCCAAATTCTTAGAAGAACACTCACCAAAAACAAAGACCCCATCAGTGGTACCACTCGAAATCACATCACCACTCGGTATTACGGGAGTGGTCAGAGTCGCTGCCTTACCTCTGTTCTTCTTAGAGACCGAAATCCAAGCACCCTCCTTATCCTTAACTGCCTCAATCGGAACAGCTGCACCCAAAGTAGGAGGGGAAGTCTTAGGAACCCAGGTCTGAGAAGGCTTACTTTCCCCCAACTAGGAGCCTTCCTAGGGCAAGAATTCAACGAATGACCAAAAACCTCAGAAGTAGAACATTTCATAGGAACCCACTCGAATTCAGCCCTAACTTGTAACTGAGTACCATTAGGACACTGGAAGTCAATATTCTCTACCAGAGGGTTCCGGGCATCAATTTCAACATAAACTCGAGCAAAACTGAGTATTTTCCTAGAAAGGGTAATATGGTCAGCATTGAGAGGTCTACCAACCGCACTGCCAATGAAACTAAGTCCATTAGCAGTCCAAAACTCAAAAGGCAGATTAAAAAGTCTAACCCACACTGGAACTTTAAAGAGGTCCTCCTTACTCAAAGGTAAACCCGGTTGCCAAAGCTTGAGAACCAACGGCTTATTAGCCATATGCCACGGGGATTTGTCCAACACCTCACTAGCTTCTTGAAAACTATCAAATTTAAACAAAAAGAAGCCATTATCTGAGGTCAAAACCTCCCGCAAACCAAGCCTCCCCCATATCTTATGAGCAATAGAGTATACAATTTGAAACGGTAGCCTTTTCCCCATAAAATACCCAACTAGTGTGCTACGCCAAAACACACTTCCTTCTTTAGCAACCTCTAAAGGAGGGCACACTTTAACTCGTCCATCAATAACATTCGGATTGACATAATGTAAGGTAGTAGAAGTAGACACCGAATCAAGAGTATCTACTCCGCTAGAACCATTTAACACTTCAGCATAGCTCAAACTCACTTTCGGTGGATTAACAACAGAAGCCGGAACTGTCACACCACCAACCGGAACTATCACTACCCTAGAATCACCAACAGTATCCCTCATACATACGGCATCACCATCCACACCAACAAGAGCAGAAATACTCACAACCGACGAAACAACAGCCCCCCAGAAACATTCACCAAAACAACACCCTTCCCTACGGCAACACTAGAATCGACCAACACAGCCCATTCATTGCACACCAATTCCTCACCTATAGGGCGTATAAGAGAAGGACTACCAGGCACTTTCACTGCCTAAAAACCACCAACAGAAGCACTCACTCCCACAGCATCACCATTCACAACAGTATGATCAAAATCACTCACTGCCGTAGCATTCCTAGCCCCCAAAGCCAGTCACAGAACCAACACCCTGACCCACGACAGCATCTGAAACAGCCAAAGTAGCCCCTACATAACATTCCACCTTCTCACCTACATCCACACTCAAAACAAGATCGCACTCATTCAAACCGGTAACCATACCCAAAGTAAACAAAACAAACTGCCCATTACACAACCCTTGTACGCTGGCAAGGCACCCAACACCACCACACAAACTCTCTATCTCACTACAATAAACAACCGACCCAGTAGAGGCACCAAGAAGAACCGGATGAGAGGTAGGAAGACCAGATGCCTGAGGGCGCTCCGAGACACCATCCGAAGAATAAGAAACAATAGGGCTCACCTGATCCGATGAAGGACCAGGATGCACAAAACCAAAACATTGAGTCAGCAAGGCATCACCGAACGAAGGGACAAGGGGTCTGTCGGTCAACAGATCTGACAGCCAAACAACCCCAGCAGAACGACGCGGCATTAAAACCGACAAGTTGGAGACCGGCATCAGTGAAACATAACGGAAATGAGGAAGAATGTGGAAGAAAGGCACGATAATGAGAGGTCAAAGTAATGGGTTTGGAAAAAGAAATTAATTAAAAGATAAAGGTAAAGGCTCACGACGAAGAGAAGGGAATCGCTGAGAGAGTAAAAAGGTTGAGAAGGGAAGATGGCAAATAGGGTTATCGATTTAGAAGAGGAAACCAAAAAGATTAAGGCTCACGATGATCAGAGGAGGGAATCATCGAGAGGGAAGTGAGAGTTGAGTGCATTTTAGGGTTTTCTTTTTTTCTTTGCCTCATCGATCCCTATGATACTATATATCTCTCAAACCACCCATACCTATGACTAAGGCCATCCCAAACCCGTGGGGGTTTAGTTAACTTAAACTATAACTAGTTATTTCTTAAAGATCGCATGAGTTAAAACATAATAGAACTTAGGTTCCATTCCAACGCTGAGAGATCTCGCTGTGATGCACTTCTGTCTTCACTTACTAAGTATTCTTCTCATATTGTCATCGCACTTCGACAGTTCTACTTCTAAATCTTATGATTAGTGTTCTTTTTGTCTCAATCTCTACTCTATTCTATACCTAGAACTTTGGTGGTCTATGTCACTGTCTCTTATTGGAAGGACATATTCTTTTAAATATCTACAGTCATATCTAACGCTGATGCTTTTATATTCCCGTCATTGCCTAACTACTACTCTATCTTTTTATTGCACTATCGAGATAATTTCTTTGCTAAGTCTTTTAATTAGAGCTATCTCTCTCCTATTATGCTCCTACACTAAGTGTGAAAGTTTCATGTTCTGGTCTTCTTCCACTATGCGTTCACTTGTTTATAGGAATATCTTGAGGCAATATTTGAGGTCCATCTTTGCTGCTATAGAGTATTACGAGGGTTGGGAGGGTGGTCTTGTCCTGGAATTTTCTAGTTGCGGTATTCTTACTAGTTACATGTGCTGCAGTTGCGCGTGCTGCTTATCTATGAGCTCAGGACTCTTTTATTTGCATATCTGGTGTTGGCTTCCAAACTGAGGTACTTCTGCTAAAATCCATCTGAATTATCTCATTCAACTTTACTCTTAATTTATCTCCGGCTGTTGGTTATACTACCTCTTACTGAGAACTCCCATAAGGTTCATACTCCCTCAAACTCCTACAATACTTCATCTGTTATTCTTCCTTACTAAGTTTTGCTCTATTACTTGACTTTCCTTCTTATCTTGATTTCTTGATTCTCTTAGGTCACCACTTCCTTAGAAGCTCCACATTTACGACCAATTATGGTATTACTACCGTTTCTTTAGTTTGGGTAATCCATTCTTTTTTGGTATGGTGGGAACTCTGTATAAGTTGGATATCTTACTTCTGTTTTGTTGTCTTTAAATTACGTTATCTCAGCTACTATAGATACTGATCTTTCTTACTGCTTTGTTTTCCCCTATCTTGTCTCTTGACTTTATGATGTACTACTGTTACTGGTGATGGTTCATTCTCATGGGCTATTTTCTAGGTCTTTGCTCTCTGCTCTTGCTATCCATAGCATTTAATTTTTATTTGCTCGTGTTGGTAATCTTGTTAACTCCTGAGTACCTCCAATCTCATGGGTCTGTCCTCTTTAAACTCACGTGGGTTTCTATCGGTATTGGTCTGATATATGAGTTCTACTATATTTGGTATATTCTGTACTATAATGGGTTCTTTCCTTTCTAACTTTGGAGGCTTTCCAGGTTCCTTTCCTGGATGATCTATCTTCTCATGTCCTCTATTTCTGGTTTTTGAATAGACGCTCGTCAGGCTTTCTTACGGTTGCCTTTATCTAAGTTGGGAAATGATGGGGAAAGCCTCTACATCTCGATGGTTATAGTGGTCCTTGTTCTGGTACTCTATGTCCTGGTAGAGTCTATTACTCATATAAGGTAGGTATGAGATAGGCTCCATCAGGACAGCTTCCTTAACCGGTATCACTGAGAGCTGTTAATCCATGTAGTTTAGTGCCGTACCTATATTGGGTTTCTTGGGGTAAGGTAATTTATCATCTCTACTTACGTCTTTCTTTTACTTACTTACGAGCCTAGGTTTGGGGTCTAAAATCTCTTTATCCTTTTTGGAATCTTTTTTTATTGGAGCTCTCACTTCTATTTTTGATTTCTTGTTTCTTTTATATTCCTGTCTATTCTTCATTACTCGGGGAACTTGCTACCTATACGAGGTACTCAAGGACTATAGGGTCTGCTTGGAAAAAAAAATTGAGTATGAAGGGAATATTGCTTGGAGGGAAGGAACTTTACTTGAATCTACTTGGTATTTTACTCTTGCTTAGGTTTGCTATATTCTCATTTACTACAAATTCTGGTGTCATCTTTTAGTATCTAACTCTGTATCTCTGATTCTTACTACTATCTGGTTACTTTAATCATCTGTACGTCCTCTTTTACTTTTCTTATAGATTTCTTTTTCAATTCATTTGAATAACTATTCTGAAACTTTACTCTATGTTCTCATTACTTGTCTTGAACTTCTGTTGACGAGTCAAGATAACTATAGAAGGATTTTCCTGCTAGAGTAACGGTTATGGTTTCTTTATTAGGAAGAAGATTTAGATAGCTTAGGAATTTTACTAACCTGTTTATAGGGCTTGAAGACGAACTCGAGGATCGGATACTGGAGAGGTAGTGCCTTGTATACGGGAATCCCGGACATACTCCGTATATAAAACCCCAGCACTTTGCCCACTGCAATCACTGACTTTCTTTGTGTGGTTTAGTTGAAACTAAGGTGAAGGGTATTAATTTTGTGAGTGTTTCCAGAGCTAATAATCATTTGACATGAGTCCAACCACACTAGAGACATTACAGGATGCAGCTAACAACTTGGAGGAACCCATGCAACTGTTGCAACAGGTCCAATCACTCATCAAAGAGCAAAGAAGATCAGAGAGGCCTTTGCGGGACTATCTTAGAGCTATGTGACCAGTTGCAGCAACCAAGTCAAGTGCACACCAGAGACACATATGGGCATAACCAGAAAGGTTCCCAAGCTATTTCATTTGACCCAGATCAGCTCAGACTGAAGCATAGCACAGCAGCTTCAGCACCAGCACCCTTTTGACCCGATTTCACCCATTTTGGGACTATGTTGAATTCGGCCAAATGGGGGCATTTTTGTCATTTTTGCTCGACATTTTGACTTTATTTATGATGTAATTAGCATGGTTGACTATGCCATTAGGCTTAATTATGCTTAGATTTGTACTTAGCTGGAAGCACGTCAATTTACTATAGCATGTAAGCACCTTAATTAGCTTAAGTGAGATTAGCTTATAATCTTTGTTTTAAGTTTATTTAGGTGCAAAAGGACCTTAATGGTCGTGTTTGAGGTGCTTGACTTAGGGCTTTTGGTAATTTTAGCTCTAGGGTCATTTTAGCCTTTTTACTCTTTTGTAACCCTTATTATATGCCTCTTCTTTGTATTTTTGGACAACCAACATAATATACAGAATTTTGAAAGAAAGAAAAGCTTGACCTTTCCATGGCTATGGCCAAAACCTTGTTGAGGGAGGGATTCCCCTTTTCAAGTTCAAATTGACTTATCTAAGCTTGGCAACTTAGTGGCGTCTCCATTGCTAGCAAAATACAATCTGATTTCATGCTTGTGGTTATCATGGACGTGAGTTTCATGGTGGTTAGGGGATGATCTTGGTTGGGTTTTGTTCCTACAAAATCAGTATTCAAAGTTCTTGGGGTTTTGAGAAAGATGCTTGGGGGTTTGCTTGGTTTCCAACCCAAGTGAGTTCTTGTCATTTGGTATCAGAGCTTAGGGTTCTGAGGTCTGATTTCCTATCCTTTGTGTTGTTTAATCTTGTATTCATCTTTGTTTTTGTTGTTGTGTTGATTTCGGCCATTAAGGAATTTGTCCTCAAGTTTCGGCCATTGGTGTTCTTTGTTGTTTCTTGTTGTTTCTTGCAGATTTGTAATCCTTGTTGCATGAATAACAATCTGTCCTTTAGTAGTTTGTGCTAATTTTGAGTATTTCTCTGAGTTAAGCTTTGGCTACTTAGGTCAAAATTGGGGCTTTTGTGTTCTTTGCTTGAATCAAGTGTTTAGTTGTTAATTGTAAGTTACTAGGACGTGTTTAACATTGTTATTAAGTTATTAGTTTCACAAAAAAAAAAAAAAAAAAAAAAAAAAAGAATCAGATCAGATTCGAACTAGTGAGATTTATTGACATATCTTGTCTTGCTATTGTTGAATACATGCAATTAGAGTTGTTTCCATAGGTATTATTCATATCAACTTTGCAAAAATCAGAATTGACATCATTCATCTTGGTATTTACGTGAGCTTACTTGTTTGCATTCTTGTGAAGTTAGCACAATCTTGTGAGTTTGAGTGAAAAGAAAGAAAGATTGAGTGCATTATTGATGAATGTGAATGTGTAATTGATGAAACAAATCTGAATGCACCAAAGTTGGTGATTGGAGTGAGTTGTATCATTTTATCTTGCTGATTTGTGTTGTTAATGTTGAAGAATCAAGTGAAGCAAGGTTGAGTGCAACAAATTTGCACTAAATTCGTGTGTATCCAAGCAAGTATCACTTGCCACCTCTTGAAATATTGTTATTATAAGTGAAGAGGCAATAAATTCATCATTACCTTGACATGGGAACTTGTGTTAATCATTTGTTTTTAAGGTGCTTGAAGAGGCAAGTAGCTGCATCACCTAGTTGCTTACAAAAACTATTTACTTAGCTTGTAATTTGACTTGGCTGAATTGGAAATTGAGTTAGTTACATTGTAACTAGATCATTTATACTCATTTGCAAGTTGAAGGTAGTAGACATTACCACATTGCTGAATTGATTATATGAGTTACATTGTCATTTGAGTTGTATTTACATGTATTGCAAGTGCTAAGGATATAACTTGAAAATTACCGAATGTGGTAAGCTTGTTATTTGCATTGTATTTCATTTGCTTTGTATAGACTTTGAGTGTGAGAGACAAAAGAAAAGAGTGAAAAAAAAGAGAAAAAAAAAAGAAAAGAAAAGAGTGAGACAAAAACAATAGCGAGTGATCACAAGATTGGCTAAGTGTCACATTGAGTGCTTTTTGTTTGTTTGCGCATTTAGCTAACTCGTCTTTTTCTTATTCCGTGCACTCTAGCTTAAGTCTCTTTGATTGAGTCTTCGTGATTACTATTCTTATTCGCATTATTCCACCTGCACTATATACATTATTGGTTCTTTGTGTTTCTGCTAGCTTGTGGACTACACCTTAGTTGACCATTCTGGGAATTGAGTTGATTTGTAATTGAATTGAGGAAGAACTCAAGAGTGGTAAAAGGCAGTGATTGTAAGCACAGTATCGGGTAAAAGCCAATAGAGTGCAAACACGAGTGGAGTGATATCATTCGAGTGTAAACACATGAGATTGTGAGGATTTACATATTTTTTTTGCTTTTTATTATTTATAATCTGTTTGTTTAGTGTTGAGATGGCAGGTCCAAGTTTAACTATTGATGATAAGATCGAGGTTTTGGATACTTTCAAAAGTGATATCCAAGATATTATGAGTGATTATAGAAAATCTTATGAGAAATGGAAAAAAAGACTTGGAAGGTAACTAAATATGCAGTGAATGAAGATAGTACTCAACAACCAAAAGCTATTGAAGTTGTGTGTAATAAAGTGAGAAGAACTTGTGATGTTGAGTGCATAGCGAATGAAAACACTTGTGAGGCCTTGAATGTTGTGAATTGTGTTATAAGTGACACGGTGAGTGAAAATGCTTGTGAGACCGTGAGCATTGAGGGAGTAAACACTTGTGAGGTAGTGTTCTTTGAGGTTGAAAAACATAGTGAAGTTGACCAGGTGTGTGAGGAGGTCTTTGCAAGTATGGTTGAGATAGTGGCCATGAGTGATGATGAAGCTGTGAGAGCTGGTGAAAAGAAAGTAGATGTGGTAGTGAAGTTTTTCCATAACATTTTCTCTATTGTTTATGCTTTTTCATCGCAGGTACAAGTGGTCAAGTATGATTCTTTTATATTTCAATATCATCGTCCAATTGATTTTGTCATAACTATCTATGATCCGGGTTCGGATTCGAGGACGAATCCATTTCAAGAGAGGGAGAATGACATGATCCAAGGGACAACATTTGACATGAATGCAGTCACCCAAGGAACATTAGAGCCTTTGCAATTGCCAACAGACCCAATCACACGCCAAAGAGCTAAGAAGATCACATACGCAATAGCGGGGCCAGAGATTGCATATAATAGATGCATTCATCCTTCTAGTTTTTACTTGCCTTATGAGATTGATTATGATTCTAATTCTTTAACTCCTATGGATTTATTATCTTTGATTGTTATTAAGCTTGGGAGTATGAATGATAAGGGAAAGGCAGAGTTGGTGAGAATAATAGGTTTCCAACGCATTGTGTTTGACCCCGGCAATTGGGTGTGGCTTTATATACAGGAGGAAAAGATACAAGCATAACGAAGATCCAAGTTGCAACCAAGAGGGGATGTTCTATTTCAAGTCTTGGAACGGATTAACGATAATGCATATAAGCTGGATTTGACAGGTAAGTACAACGTATCTGCTACTTTTAATGTTTCTGACTTAACTCATTTTGATGCAGGTTCAGCTTCGAGGTCGAATCCTTTTCAACAATGAGGGAATGACATGAGTCCAACCACACTAGAGACATTACATGATGCAGCTAACAACTTGGAGGAACCCATGCAACTGTTGCCAACAGGTCCAATCACTCGTCAAAGAGCAAAGAAGATCAGAGAGGCCTTTGCGGGACTATCTTAGAGCTATGTGACCAGTTGCAGCAACCAAGTCAAGTGCACACCAGAGACACATATGGGCATAACCAGAAAGGTTCCCAAGCTATTTCATTTGACCCAGATCAGCTCAGACTGAAGCATAGCACAGCAGCTTCAGCACCAGCACCCTTTTGACCCGATTTCACCATTTTGGGACTATGTTGAATTCGGCCAAATGGGGGCATTTTTGTCATTTGTGCTCGACATTTTGACTTTATTTATGATGTAATTAGCATGGTTGACTATGCCATTAGGCTTAATTATGCTTAGATTTGTACTTAGCCGGAAGCACGTCAATTTACTATAGCATGTAAGCACCTTAATTAGCTTAAGTGAGATTAGCTTATAATCTTTGTTTTAAGTTTATTTAGGTGCAAAAGGACCTTAATGGTCGTGTTTGAGGTGCTTGACTTAGGGCTTTTGGTAATTTTAGCTCTAGGGTCATTTTAGCCTTTTTACTCTTTTGTAACCCTTATTATATGCCTCTTCTTTGTATTTTTGGACAACCAACATAATATACAGAATTTTGAAAGAAAGAAAAGCTTGACCTTTCCATGGCTATGGCCAAAACCTTGTTGAGGGAGGGATTCCCCTTTTCAAGTTCAAATTGACTTATCTAAGCTTGGCAACTTAGTGGCGTCTCCATTGCTAGCAAAATACAATCTGATTTCATGCTTGTGGTTATCATGGACGTGAGTTTCATGGTGGTTAGGGGATGATCTTGGTTGGGTTTTGTTCCTACAAAATCAGTATTCAAAGTTCTTGGGGTTTTTTGAAAGATGCTTGGGGGTTTGCTTGGTTTCCAACCCAAGTGAGTTCTTGTCATCATTCGTGGGAGTTTTTTGCCATTCTAATATTCTCCTTTGGTTGAATTTGGGTTTGTTGGAATCCTAGTGATATTGATGTGAGCATTATTCGTTCTTCTTCTCAAGCTATACACTATCGTATGTCTCATATTTCTACTAATTGGAGTTGTGTAGTTTCTGTGGTTTATGGTGAGTGTGATTATGAGAACCGTCCAGAGCTTTGAGCCGATTTTATTACTTGTGGTAGTGACTTTGATGCTTCTCTTTGGTTAGTTATGGGGGATTTCAACGCTATTCGTTCTACTCTTGAGTATAGTGGTGGTTCTTTATCGTGGCCGTCTTGGAAGGATGATTTGGGTTGCTGTTTGGGTCAGGCTGGTTTTGATGATCTTCGGTTTTCTGGCTGTTATTTTACGTGGTTTAATAAGCAAGTTCATTCTCCTATTTAGCGGAAGCTGGATCGTGTTGTCACTAATTCCTTTTGGGAGTGCCTCTTCCCGGGTTCGGTTGTTAGGTTTCTTCCTCCTAGGATTTCAGACCACTCTCCTATGGTTATTAAGCTTGCTGAGCTCCCAAAGAGGAAAACTCCTTTCAAATTCTTTGATTTCTGGGCTGATCATCCTGATTTCCTTTCTATTGTGGCTAGGGCTTGGGATATTGATGTTTTGGGGTACCCCGATGTTCCGCTTGTGTAGTAAGTTGAAAAGTGTGAAGGTGGCTCTGAAAAAGTTTAATGTTGAGCACTTTTCTAATCTCTCGGGTAGGGTCTTGGAGGTTAGAAGGGAGTTGGATAAGGTGCAGTGTGCTTTGCAAGATAACCCTAGTGACTTGGCATTGTTTTTTTTTTGATAACCGGGGTGTCCGGGCCAGCTTACGCGCACCTCGACTAATCCCCGGGACCTGTGTGACTTGGCATTGTTAACAGAAGAGGTGAGACTTTCTTTACGATATGGTGACCTTAGTCGGGCTGAACAGGGTTTAAATAGACAGAAATCTCGTGTTCAATGGCTCAACCTTGGGGATCAGAATTCGAAATTCTTTTTCCATGCTATGAAGAATCATCATTGTCGCGGTAAGATTACTTCTGTTTCTAAGGAGGATGGGACTCGTTTGGATGATGATGTTTTGGTAAGGGAGGAGATTGTATCTTTTTACGAGACTCTTTTGGGGCCCCAGCCTTGTCTGCAGGATATTGATAGGGATATTCTCCATTTTGCTATTACTAAGCATGTGTCTGTTGAGTAGAGGGAGAGTCTTGCACGAGAGGTTTCTTATGAGGAGATTAAGTCTGTCTTATTCTCTCTGAAGGATAATAAGGCCCCTAGTCCAGACGGGTTTAATTCGGGTTTCTTTAAGAAGGCTTGGAGTATTATGGGGGATGATGTTCTTTTTGCTTTTCATTCTTTCTTTTGTTCGGGCTGACTCTTGAAGTAGGTTAATGCGACGTCTATTGCTCTGATCCCGAAGATCCCCAACCCTTCCCAGGTTAAGGACTTTCAACCTATTTCTTACTGTAACACTATTTACAAGTGTATGTCCAAGCTTATTGCGAATCGAATTAAGATTGTTCTCTCTTCAGTGGCCAGTTCTAATCAATCTGATTTTGTTGCGGGTCGGCGTATTAGCGACAACATTTTATTGTGCCAGGAATTGGTTAGGAATTATCATTGGAGTGGTGGGACCCCGAGATGTGCTCTTAAGATTGATTTGATGAAAGCTTATGATACAGTTTGTTGAGATTTTATGGTTGAGGTTTTGAGAACTATTGGTTTTCCTGAGAGGATGGTGGGCTGGATTCGGGAGTGTATGAATTCTACTATGTTCATTGTGTCTATTAATTAGGAGCTGAATGGATTTTTCTTTGGGGGGCCGTGGTTTGCGACAAGGTGATCGTATGTCTCTTTATCTTTTGTTTTGGCTATGGAAGTTCTCTCGGGCTTACTTCTTAATATGGCTCATGATCGGGGTTTCAAGTTCATTGGCGATGTTCTAAGGACCGTCTAACACATCTATGTTTTGCAGATGACCTTATGATTTATTGTAAGGCGGATGCCTCCTCGGTCTCTCTGATCAAGATTGTCTTCAACAGTTTATGGGCTTATCAGGCTTGGTCCCGAATCTAACTAAGAGTCATCTGTTCTTCTCCGGTATCTCTCTTACTTTTAAGGATCGACTGCTTCATGTTCTAGGTTTCCAAGAGGGTGTTCTTCCAGTTCGGTATTTGGGAGTTCCCTTGATTTCTTCTAAGCTCCAGGCTTCAGATTATGCTTCTCTTGTTGAGCGTATAGTCAGGCGTGCCAAGAGTTGGAGTAGTAAGTTTCTTTCGTATGCGGGGCGTCTTCAGCTCATCAAGTCAGTTTTGTTCTCTATTCAAGTTTATTGGTCTTCTCTATTTATTCTTCCTAAGTCTATTATTATGAAGGTGGAGACGACTCTCAGATCTTTCCTTTGAAAGGGTAGTGAGCTTACTTCCTCAGGGGTGAAAGTGGCTTGGAGTAGAGTTTATTTACCTCAGGAAGAGGGTGGTTTGGGGATTAAGAGTTTGGATACTTGGAATAGAGCAGCAATTGTTAAGTATTTATGGTTTCTTTGCTCGGTCCATGTCTCCTCTTGGTAAACTTGGGTTCAGTCTTACCTGCTTCGGGGGCGGAGCTTTTGGGAGGTGTCTTGTCCTGGACAATCTTGGAGCTGGCGGAATATTTTGGAGCTTCGTTCTTGGGCTCGTCGGAGAATGAGGTTTAGGATTGGGAATGGTGAGAAGACGATGTTGTGGTTTGATAACTGGCATTCTCTGGGTCTGATTGTGGATACATTGGGTGAGAGAGTTACTTGTGACTTTGGCTTGGATAAGATAGCTGCAGTAGCTACTATTATCTCTAGCTCTTCTTGGCGTTGGACCCCAGCTAGGTCTACTGCCCTTGTTGAGTTGGCTTGGTCCCATCAGTCGGATCCTTATAGTATGAGGGAGGATGAGTTGGTTTGGGAGGATGACAGTAGAGGGAGGTTTTCTGTGAATAGTGTTTGGAATGTTATGAGGACGTGGGGCAACTTGATGCATTGGTATCGGGTTTTTTGGTTTCATAAAGCTATCCCGCGCCCTTCCTTTCTGCTTTGGATGACTATTCACGGTGGCCTTTATACCCAGGATCATTTGATGAGGTTCAGTGTCTCTGTTTGCTCGCGATGTGTCCTCTGTGGTTGTTCAGGTGAGGATATTGATCACATTTTCTTCCAATGCTATTTCTCTTCGCGAGTTTGGATGACTTTATTGGTCATGTGTGGGTTAAATTGGAGTTCTCGAGGTTGGCTGCAGACTGTTGAGTGGATGTATCAGTTTACCGATGGCTCTTTATGTCATCTTCTTGTTCGGCTTTTGTTTACTGCGTCAGTTTACCACATCTGGAGGGAGAGGAATGCCCACACTCATGATGTGCCTCCTCCCCCTGTTAGTGCTCTACTTAGTGATATTATGTTTACTGTTCAGACTCGTGCTAGCTTATTGCGGAGGGTGAAACCATCTTATGATAATAAATGGCTTCACCTCTCCTGGTACCTGCCCGACGACATCTTCTGATGATCTTGTTTTTTTTGTAGCCATACAGCTTTTCTGCTAGGAGGGCCTGTCCTCTCTAGTTGTTTGGGTATGCCCCTTTGCTTTTGTACAGTTTTGGTTAATATACTTACTTTATCCAAAAAAACTTTAGTGGCGTCTCTGTGCTAGCAGAACACTACTAGGAATCATCTTAAGGGTTCTCAACGACAAGTTCTTTGTGGGTATTTTTTGTGGCCTTGGAAGGATTTTGTTCCAACAAAATCAAATTCGTGGTTCTTGGAATTTTATCCGTTGCGAGGGGTTTGTTTGGCCTAATCCTCCAAGTCATATTACCTTACACCCACTTACACCAAGGCAAGTCCACGAGGATCAAGTTGAGTTGCAACTCAAGAGAGATAGAGAGAAATAGAGTGCAAACACAGCCTTGGAGAAAACAAGTGAGGATAGTGTGACCAAACTGGTAAAGAAATTGAGGCTAAGGCCGTGAGTGTTCCCAAGGGGTCTGTGAGTGACCTTAAGGGGGAAAGAAAAGGGCGAGTGAAAAAGAGCTTCTACATGGGTGATGGTGAAGTGAAGAGAGCTTTTAAGGCTAGAAAGCTTATGGTTTTGCTAGTCTACATAGATCGCCATGATTGTATTTCTAACACTGACCATTTACTTCCTGTGTCCATTTCATCTCTTTTGCAGGAACTCAGTGATGTGATGACGAAGGACATTCCTAGTTGGCTTTGATGAGTGGTATTTATATCACTATTTCCCACTCATTTAACCAAATATTTTGTATAGTTTCTTGAGTTTTGTGAACATTTTGATGTGTTTTGTGTTATTTTGTAGATAAATAAAGTTTCAGGACATTATGGAGGTGATTTGGGCCAAAACAGTGAAAATTGGACGAAAAGGGCATTTTGGTAAATTCCCGCGTCGCGACGCCAAGACCTTCAGCGTCGCGACGTCTAACATGCGCCGAACAGTGCTAACGTGCGCCGGGTCCACAAATCAGAATCTGAGAAAAGTTTGACTTTGCTAACGTGCGTCGTGCCACGTGTCACCATCACAGCCGATCTGCTAACATGTGTCGTGCCACGTGTCAGCATCCTACGGTGTCGACAGTCATCATCGCCACGTGTGCCACGTGGCATCCTACGTGTCTCCATGTCATCAGCCACGTCAGCAAGTCAACAAGTCAACATTGCCACGTGTCGTGCCACATCATCATCAGCCAATCAGGAAGTGCCACGTGTCGCAATCCTACGGTGCCGACAGTCTCTTTCCCACGTGTCGCCACGTCGTCGCCAAGTCACCGCCACGTCAGCATCAATCATTGAGTATCTAATCCTTATCTGACACGTGGCGGATAAGAATCTCATCGACCAATCAGAAGCCGCCACGTGTCACAATAATTGAACCTCAACCACCTCGCCACGTGTCACCTTATCAGCTTATCCAGAATCTTCAAACCGGCGAACCAGAGCGTGCCACGTCGACAAAATCTGGCGTAGCGACGCTGAAGGCCCTGGCGTCGCGACGCTGGAAGCCTATCGAGGCCTACAAATTTAGCTCGAGATTTCAGAATTCATTGTACCACTCTCTCTCTTATATTCTATCTAAAGAGAGAGTTTCTCTCTCTAGATTCTTTAGTTTTTAGTTTTTTTTTTTATTTTTTTAGTTTTTGTAAATAATTTTAATTACGTTTTGTAATAATAGTAATTTAATTTTTACTTTTTACAATTTTTACTATTTACCATGAGGAGGTAACTTCCCCAACTATGGTGAAAGGTAATTCTCTTACTATTACTATTTAGATTAATCTCCCTTAAAAATAATATATTCACTATTTAAAATATTGACTTAAAAAGGATACCGCCAGATTGGTCGGTTGGTAATTCATTTTAATCTGGTTTAAACCTGACTAATAAAGGATACCGCCAGATTGGTCGGTTGGTAATATTATCACAAGTTTATATATTATTTTATGGGAGATATCTAATATAGTAAATAGTAAAAGTAATTCCTTTTACCTTAGCATTTTATTTTATTTTATTTTACTTTTCAGCTTTTACTTTATGCCTTTTACTTTTCAGTATTTTTATTTTATGTCTTTTACTTTTAAGTTTTTACTAGCCCTAGTTTTGTGTTAGTTATCTAGGGTTGTGATGAATTCTAATATCACCAGTTTATAAGGGGTTATTTTATAGTTTGGGTAATTTAAAGGTTTACTTATTAAGTCTTAAGCTTAATGCTTCTTGTTGTCTGATCACCAATAAGATTGATCTGGTAAATCTAAAATGAACTAGACATAGGGATTTTAGGTTTCAGCCTTAGACTTAATAGTCCACGATCTTCCTTGAGGATAGATAACCCTTTAATAGATTTCCTTACATGATAGACATATACCTGTCGGGTGGGGGTAGCTATAATTGGAACTTAAACTTAATGAATCCAGATAATTTGGTTGACATAGACATATGGTTCAATTGGGTTAAACTGAGTATTTGCGTCTGACCATCGACAGAGGCTTTTGCATAATTTAGTGTTCCAGGTTAGTAAACTGATTTATTACACAAACATAAAATAATCACTTCATCTTTTAAAAGATATTAGAAGGATTCACAACCCTAGATCTTTGTGTCTTTTGTTATTTTCCTTAGTATTTTCTTTTGTTTATTTTATTTATTTTAAATTAAAGAAAACCCACATTCAACCAATCAAACAATCATTCTCTTCACCCTCAATTAGATATCTGTAAATAAATAGATTCAATAATTAATAACAACAGTAGGAATTAAGTCCTCGTGGGATCGATATTTTTATACTACTTGAACGATACGTGCGCTTGCGTTATACGTGTGTGTTTACGCCGGTCAAGTTTTTGGCGCCGTTGCCGGGGACTTATATTTCTTGAGTTGTTAATTTTGAAGCTATCTAATTTACTTATATCTAATTTTCTTTATTTTTATCTGTAATTTTTATCTCTCTTTTGTTTTCAGGTAGTTGAAAAATGGAACATTACTGGGAAATTGAAAGATCAAGAGCTTTACTAGAATATACACCCCAAATCTGGGAGCAACAGTCCGGTTTTCTGAGGCCTGTTGTCCAACCCAACAACTATCATTGGATGCCAGAACCAAGCAATACCACATTTGCTCAACAGAACGCAATGAGGAGATGTGACATATGCAATGGTAACCACCCTATAGATTATTGTGAATACAACTACCATCTAGGGTGGCAGAGCTATCAAAATCCTTCATGGTACGAAAAACCATCACATTTTCCATCTTATCCACCACCCACCTACAATGATCTTCATCAACAATCAGAACAATCAGAAAAAGATCAGATGATTGACATGCTCAAAGATGTGTTCAAGAAACTAGAAGAAAAGATGGATACAATGCTTGAAACATTCCAGAATCAACTCGAAAGTATTCAGAGACAATCAGAATCCATTCAGAGGATAACAGATCAAATGTGACAATTCACAGAAAACCAGAACTACATACCTCAAGTACCAGTTTCAGATGACACTGATGAAGCCTTCGAGTACCAATTATTTCACAATGACACTTCAACAGAGGAGGAGGCTGAGCAGTATCAACAACCAGAGGTATCAGTTCAGGAGCCCGAACCGGCAGAGTCTCAATTTGACTTTTATTGTTCAGATTCTGACGAGGATGAAGCTGATCTATTTGTACCAACTGCACCAACAACGAAGGATCAAACTTTCAATCCTCAAAATGAAGATCTTGGAGCATGCTTTACCATGATGTTTGAAGAAGATCTATCTGAACCATCCATTCCAGTCGTATCAGATGATGAAAACCTAATGTCAGAAACATCTTTGCATCCTCAGGTTGACAATTTTGAAGCATGTATTTCACAGATGACAGATAAAGAGCTGAATACAAAAATTTTACAATACACCTGTGAAGAAAATGTGGAACAAGAAGCATAGCAAATGGAGGAGCAACTATCAGACCAAATTGAAAATCCAGAGCATTCAGGAGAAACATCGCTGTTTTGGGGAGTACAAATCAAAGATATCACCCAGAAGCTTGACAGAATGGAACTTCCATTCTAAGTCAAGCACCATATGAGACCTTCTGATTTTCTTTATTTCTTTACAGGAATCACTGGAACAACAAGGAGCAAAAAGGTGGCACGAGCACTGAATGAGACAAAACTCTTTTTGCCACTTTACCATTGGAAGAGACCCTTCAAAAGCAACGCTCACGGGATTGTCTTTAATCGGACATCCAAAACGACATTGAAACCTCCTTGACATATGGATTTCAGTCACGTCTGGCTGAAGACGAAAAATTTAGCGCTAGCAGAGAGGCAACCCATGCAATTTGTAATATTTGTTTTCATATTTTGTGTGAACTTTTTAATTTTGTGTGTTATTTTATAGGGAAAGGCACAAACGAATCATTTTAAGACAGAAGGAATTATGTTTGGCAATCAAAAATGAGAAACAATTCATTAGCGATGGCTGAGTAAGGAATGAAATCTTGAAACACATCCTAATGAATTTATACTAAGCGAGTGGCGTATTGCGTACACAATTCCGTTGCCTTAATTATTGCTTTGATTCGCTTTTCAGTTGTAATTATCTTTATTTTCGTAGACAAGATCCAGACTTTTTGACCTTTCACGATTTCTTTTGTTGTTTAGCTAACAATCGTCCTTTGGAAGATATTAGTGCTATTATTACTCACCCTTTTTCAGGTACTATAAATTCAGCCCGTCATTGCACTTTTGAAGGCATCCAGAGTTGAGAAAGAAATACATAAAAAATGGAAGCCACTTCAAGAAGACGAGTTGAAAACATATGTGTGTTTTGCGGTACTAGTGTTGGTACTAAGCCACAATACATAGAAGCAGCACAGGAATTGGGTCGAGTCTTAGCTGCAAGGAATATGCACTTAATATATGGCGGAGGCAATCTTGGACTTATGGGGATCGTTTCAAAGGCTGTACAGGAGGGAGGCAGTCATGTTTTGGGAATCATCCCAAAACCCTTGGCAGAGGCAAATCTTATTGGATCATCAAACGGAGAGGAACTGATCGTGCCAGGTATGTCTGAACGACTGGTAGAAATGATTAACCGTGATGATGCTTTTATCGCTTTGCCAGGTGGCTTGGGTACATTAGAGGAAATTTTTATAGTTCTATCTTGGGCGAACCTGAACATACACCAGAAACCAATTGGATTGCTCAACATTGATGGATTTTATGATTTTCTTTGTGTGTTTTTGATGATGCTCGGAGAAATGTGTTCGTGTCAAAACCTTTGAAAGAACTCTTCTTTACTGCCAGAACTGCTCCGGATCTAATTGACCAACTCTTAGCCTATTAACCACAAGTTGACCCTATCCTTTCAAAGATAAATTGGTCCGAGGACGATCGTGGTAAGAGGCGTCGTGTTAATCTGGATCTTAACCTTTAATTTTTTGTAGAATTTCAGCTAACCAGGTACTACCTTCTAAACTCTTCTTCTACTGTTTAAGACATTGGGGACAATGTCTCATTTAGGTTTGGGGGAGGGAATTAGTTGATTAGTACCTTGTTTTTAGTTTGTATGTTGTTTTTATTTTTAGTCCTAAATTTTTCGAAAAATACAAAAAAAATTGAAAATTTTTCAAAAATTACAAAAATATTTTGTGTTTTTGTGTTTTTATTTTGACTAAAAATGTGAAATTGGTAAGAGATAGCTGAGTAAGGAGTTCCACTCCTGAGACGTATCTCAAACCTATTTCGAAACAAGTTAATTTTTATTTATTTTATTTTGAATTATTTAATTTGTGAATTCTCCTTAAAACGGACTAAAATGGATCTTCATATGCTCAATTGACAGATATTATCAACATATATAGTAACATACGGACATGAGCTAAATTGAAAAGTTTGTAATATTCAGTACTCTAGTCTAATTGGAGGAATCATCTCAAAAAGCAATGGAGTAAAAAAAAAAAATCGTCTGAGATCCGAGTTATTAAGTCTGTAGGGGTGTCTTAACACCTGGTGCCCTAAAGCCAACTGGTTTGGGAGTCACCGACCCAACACTCGCTACATAGACGGAAGGTATTGTATATTAGTTTTACTATCTTGTCTTTTCACCTGATTAGTCACTAACTTCTTTATTCTCTTTTCGCTTGTCTTTTTGCTTTTGTGTGCATTAGTTTTACTACCTTTTTACTTTTGTAAAATGTTTGTGGGTATCATTGTTGTAAACCCTCACGAGACTACAACTCGTCCACTAGGGACACCTAGGGGTTTAAAGGCTTGTTGCATAAGCTAAATGCAACTGTGATCCCTACGAAAGTAGCTTAGTTAATTTATTTATGTTATTTTAGTCTATGTTTTGCTCGAGGACTAGCAAAATGTTAGGTTTGGAGGTGTGATGAGTGGTATTTATATCACTATTTCCCACTCATTTAACCAAATATTTTGTATAGTTTCTTGAGTTTTGTGAACGTTTTGATGTGTTTTGTGTTATTTTGTAGATAAATAAAGTTTCAGGACATTATGGAGGTGATTTGGGCCAAAACAGTGAAAATTGGACGAAAAGAGCATTTTGGTAAATTCCCATGTCGCGACGCCAAGACCTTCAGCGTCGCGACGTCTAACATGCGCCGAATAGTGCTAACGTGCGCCGGGTCCACAAATCAGAATCTGAGAAAAGTTTGACTTTGCTAACGTGCGCCGTGCCACGTGTCACCATCACAGCCGATCTGCTAACTTGCGCCGTGCCACATGTCAGTATCCTACGGTGCCGACGGTCATCAAGTCAACATTGCCACGTGTCGTGCCACATCATCATCAGCCAATCAGGAAGTGCCACATGTCACAATCCTACGGTGCCGACAGACTCTTTCCCACGTGTCGCCACGTCGTCGCCAAGTCACCGCCACATCGGCATCAATCATTGAGTATCTAATCCTTATCTGACACGTGGCAGATAACATGCGTCGTGCCACGTGTCAGTATCCTACGGTGCCGACAGTCATCATCGCCACGTGTGCCATGTGGCATCCTATGTGTCTCCATGTCATCAGCCACATCAGCAAGTCAACAAGTCAACATTGCCACGTGTCGTGCCACATCATCATCAGCCAATCAGGAAGTGCCACATGTCGCAATCCTACGGTGCCGATAGTCTCTTTCCCATGTGTCGCCACGTCGTCGCCAAGTCACCGCCACATCGGCATCAATCATTGAGTATCTAATCCTTATCTGACACGTGGCAGATAAGAATCTCATCGACCAATCAGAAGCCGCCACGTGTCACAATAATTGAAGCTCAACCACCTCGCCACGTGTCACCTTATCAGCTTATCCAGAATCTTCAAACCGGCGAACCAGAGCGTGCCACGTCGATAAAATCTGGCGTAGCGACGCTGAAGGCCCTGGCGTAACGACGCTGGAAGCCTACTGAGGCCTACAAATTTAGCTCGAGATTTCAGAATTCATTGTACCACTCTCTCTCTTATATTCTATCTAAAGAGAGAGTTTCTCTCTCTAGATTCTTTAGTTTTTAGTTTTTTTTTTTTTTTTTTTTAGTTTTTGTAAATAATTTTAATTACGTTTTGTAATAATAGTAATTTAATTTTTACTTTTTACTTTTTACAGTTTTTACTATTTACCATGAGGAGGTAACTTCCCCACCTATGGTGAAAGGTAATTCTTTTACTATTACTATTTAGATTAATCTCCTTAAAAATAATATATTCACTATTTAAAATATTGACTTAAAAAGGATACCGCCAGATTGGTCGGTTGGTAATTCATTTTAATCTGGTTTAAACCTGACTAATAAAGGATACCGCCAGATTGGTCGGTTGGTAATATTATCACAATTTTATATATTATTTTATGGGAGATATCTAAAATAGTAAATAGTAAAAGTAATTCCTTTTACCTTAGCATTTTATTTTATTTTATTTTACTTTTCAGCTTTTACTTTATGTCTTTTACTTTTCAGTATTTTTATTTTATGTCTTTTACTTTTAAGTTTTTACTAGCCCTAGTTATGTGTTAGTTATCTGGGGTTGTGATGAATTCTAATATCACCAGTTTATAAGGGGTTATTTTATAGTTTGGGTAATTTAAAGGTTTACTTATTAAGTCTTAAGCTTAATGCTTCTTGTTGTCTGATCACCAATAAGATTGATCTGGTAAATCTAAAATGAACTAGATATAGGGATTTTAGGTTTCAGCCTTAGACTTAATAGCCCACGATCTTCCTTGAGGATAGATAACCCTTAATAGATTTCCTTACAGGATAGACATATACCTGTCGGGCGGGGGTAGCTATAATTGGAACTTAAACTTAATGAATCCAGATAATTTGGTTGACATAGACATATGGTTCAATTGGGTTAAACTGGGTATTTGCGTCTGACCATCGATAGAGGCTTTTGCATAATTTAGTGTTCCAGGTTAGTAAACTGATTTATTACACAAACATAAAATAATCACTTCATCTTTTAAAAGATATTAGAAGGATTCACAACTCTAGATCTTTGTGTCTTTTGTTATTTTCCTTAGTATTTTCTTTTGTTTATTTTATTTATTTTAAATTAAGGAAAACCACATTCAACCAATCAAACAATTATTCTCTACACCCTCAATTAGATATATGTAAATAAATAGATTCAATAATTAATAACAACAGTAGGAATTAAGTCATCGTGGGATCGATATTTTTATACTACTTGAACGATACGTGCGATTGCGTTATACGTGTGTGTTTACGCCGATCAGGCTTCCACCCATTAGAGGTATTGAACACCAGATAAATTTCATACCTAGCGCAATCATTCCCAATAGACCAGCCTACCAGAGCAGTCCCAAGGAAACGAAGGAATTTTAAAGCCAAGTGTGGGAGTTGATGGAGAAAATGGTATGTTAAAGAAAGTATGAGTTCCTGTGCGGTACCCGTTCTTCTATTCCCTAAGAAAGATGGGACGTGGCGTATGTTCGTTGATTGTCGAGCGATCAACAATATAATGGTAAATTATCATCATCCTATTCCTAGACTAGATGATATGTTGGATGAATTGTATGGTTCCAAAGTTTTAGTAAGATTGATTTAAAGAGTGGATACCATCAAATTCGCATGAGAGAGGGAGATGAGTGGAAAACCGCATTTAAGACCAAGTATGGCTTGTATGAATGGTTAATTATGCCATTTGGTCTTACAAACGTACCTAGCATAATCTTAGTTTACAGTAAAATATTAGATGAGCATGTTACGCATTTAAAGCATGTTCTTGATGTGTTAAGACAGGAAAAATTGTATGCTCTCAACTTTTCTTTCTTTTTTGGATAAGGTACTTATATTAACCAAAGAAAAACAAAAGCACATAAGCATACCCTGACAACTAGAGAGGATAAGCCCTCATAGGAAAATGAGCCAGAAGCTATAAAGGAGACAAGTACATCAAAAGATATCATCGGACATGTGCCAAGAAAGTTGAAGCCATTTATTGTCATAAGATGGTTTCACCATTTGTAACAAGCTAGCACGCGTTCGAACAGAAAACACAATATCAATGAGAAGAACACTAGAGGGGCGATGATGCTCATCATGGAGGCGAGCATTTCTATCCCTCCAGATTTAGTAAACTGAAGCTGCAAACGAAAGTCGAATAAGTAAATGACATAAGGAGCCACCAGTGTACTGATCCATCCACTCAACAAACTGCATCCAAACTCGAGAGCTCCAATCTAAATCACACATAGCCAACACAGTTATCCAAACCTGGGAAGAGAAAGAGCACCGGAAGAAAAGATGATCTACGTCCTCCCTAGAACAACCACAAAAGACACATCTCGAGCAGTCAGAATTACTAAAACTCATCAGCCTATTCTGAGTACAAAGGCCACATTGAATAGTCAACCAAAGCAGAAAAGAATGGCGTAGGATAGCCTTACGGAACCATACAATCTGATACCAACGCACCAAATTGCCCCTCATTCTCGTAGCATTCTATGCACTCATAACTGAAAAATACTTCTACAATCGTCCTCCCAAACCAACTCATCCTCCTTCATACTACAAGGAACATAATCCTAAGGAAGGGAACGAACCAACTCAAGAAGGGCTGAAGATCAAGCCGGGGGCCAACACCAAGAAGAGTCTGTGATAATAGTAGCCACTGTAGCCATCATATCCAAGCCATACTCATAAATGCCCCCTTCACCCATCGTATCCACAATTGGACCGAGTGAATGCCAATTATCAAACCAACTCAAAGCCTTTTCACCTTTCCTAATCCTAAATATCATTCTCCGACGAGCCCAAGATCGAAGACCCAAAATCTTCTGCCAGCTCCACGAACAATCTCCAGGACAAGAAACCTCCCAAAAGCTTCGTCCATGCAACAGGTAAGACTAAACCCATGTAGACTAATGAGAGATTTGACCAGAGCAAAGAAACCATAAATGCTTAACAATGGCCGCTCTATTCCAAGTTTCCAAACTCTTAATCCCCAAACCCCCTTCTTCCAAAGGCAAGCAAACTTTACACTAAGCCACATTCACCCCCGAAGATGCAAGCTCACTACCTGATGCGGAACTCACTTGGATGATTAGGTCAAGCAAACCCCTCGCAATAGATAAAATCCCAAGCACTGCGAATTTGATTTTGTAGGAACAAAACCCTTTCAAGGCCACAAGGAAGACCACAAAGAACTTGTCTTTGAGAACCCTTAAGATGATTCCTTATAGTGTTCTACTAGCACAGAGATGCCACTAAGATTGCCACGCCTTAGATAAGTCGAAACTGAAACAAATGAGAATCCCTCCCTTAAGCTTGAAATTCAGCCATAGCCTTTTTCTTTGATTAAAATTCGAAAATGGTAAGTTTTTTATTGAAGACGAAGTTTACAATATATGTGACAAAGCAAATTTACTAAAATTCCCTTAAAAGGTAAAAAGATAAAAAAATCCTAAAATTACCCAATGGCTACATAAAGCTAAAGCCCTACGTAGTCATTTACTTAATTATTACAAATATCTAAGCTAAGATATTTAAAAACAAATTGTAAAAATATCAAAGGAAAAAGTCAACAAAAGACATAACTTTTACAATAATGCCTATTGGGTCATTTTTGCTAACTATTTGGTTCTAATCAATTCTAACTAAATGACTTAGCATATATTAGTTACAAATGATCTAACTAAGTCAACAAAACTATGAAAAAGCTAAAAAGTCAACAAATGAGGCAACTTTTTCCAAAATGATGAAATTGACCTTTTTGCACAAAATTACCCAAATTTCATGGGCCTTCATATATATAGGCCCAATAATGTGTTTTGAAGCCCATTAAGTCTTGTCTTGGTTGAATATTTGATGTTGGACTTGATTAGGCTTGATTCGTCAAAATGCTCAAATTGTGTCATTGTCGCAGTTGGGAATGTATTTATGAGCTGAGTGATTCTTATGCAATGAGAATCATGTCATTCCCTCAACCCTCGATAGGATTCATCCTCGAATCAAAAATTAGATCAAAGATAAATATTAGAAATACCCATGGTCGATTGAAAATTTCACTTGCCACCATGATGAATAGGCGGCCTAGACTGGCTCGTGTCATTCTCCCACTCTTCAAAATGATTCGCCCTCGAATTCGATTTAGCGAACTAGGACTATCACTGTCGGGGATGAAGTCAACATCATGCGCAATTCCATCCGCAAAGAGGGAGTTCAGTAAAAACTTCACTACCACCTCCACTTTCTTTTCACTCACACTCATTACTTCATCATAACTAATGATCCTTATCTCAACCATACATTTTTTTTTGGATAAGGTAAGTATATTAACAAAAAGAAATAAACAAAATCACAGGGGCATTTCCCAGACAGCTAGAGAGGACATGCCCTCCTAGCAACATAACTAAAAGCTATAAAGGAAACAAAAACATCAAAAGATATCATCAGACAGATTCCAAGAGAGGTGAAGCCATTTATTATCATAAGATGGACTCACATTTTGTAACAAACTAGCACGTGTCCGGACAGAAAACACAATGTCAGTGAGAAGAACATTCGAAGGCCGATGAAGCTCATCATGAAGGTGAGCATTTCTTTCCCTCCATATGTAGTAAATAGAGGCTGAAAATGAAAGACGAACAAGAATATGACATAAGGAGCCTCCAATGTACTGATCCATCCCCTCAACTGTCTGCAACCAAACCTAGGAGCTCCAATCTTTTTTTTTGGATAAAGTAAGTGTATAACCAAAAGAAAACTATACAAGAGCAAATGGGCATACCCCAGATTACTAGAGAGGACAGGCCCTCCTAGAAGAAAAGCCGAAAGGCTACAAGCAAAAGAAGATCAACAGAAAATGTCATCGGGCAAGTACCAAGATAGGTGAAGCCATTTATTGTCATAAGATGGATTCACCTTCCGTAAAAAGCCAGCACGATTCCGAACATCAAAAACAATATCACTAAGTAGGACAGAAACAAGCCGAAGAGGCGCATCATGAGTGCGGGCATTCCTCTCCCTCCATAAATGGTAAATTGACGCGGCAAAAGACAGCCGAACAAGAAGATGGCGTAAAGAGGCGTCAAAAAACTAATGTTCTTTTCAGCCTCTATTTACTACATATGGAGGGAAAGAAATGCTCGCCTTCATGATGAGCTCATCGGCCTTCAAGTGTTCTTCTCACTGACATTGTGTTTTCTGTCCAATGTGACACGAATCCTTCCACTCAAAGAACATTAGATGTCACAATTAGTAATATGGTAGAGCCTTTGCAAGTGTCAACAGGGCCAATCACACGCCAGAGAGCTAAGAAGATCAGAGATGCAATGGCGAGGCTAGCACAAAATGCCATGGCCGAGTGTGATAGACAACTCCAAGGCATAATGGAAACACATGAGGGCTTCTATGGAGTGGGTCCAAAGCTATTTCACTTGACCTAAGTCATACCAGATATTCGGAAGTGAAGTACCTTTTTTGACGAATCAAGCCGAATTAAGCCCAACACCAAATATTCGGCAAAGACAAGACTTATTAGGCTTCAAAACACATCATTGAGTCTAAATACATAAAGGCCATGAATGTTTGGGGATTTTATGTCAAGGAAACAATTTGGCTATGGCTTTGAAAAACTTGCCACCTTTGTTGGATTTTTGTGATTTTATTATTTTTCCTTTTTTGACTTTTTTGGCAAATGTTTTTATTAAGTCTTTATTACTTTAAACTTTTATGGTAAGTTGTATAGGTTGTTAAATGACTATTAAGGGCATAGTCTTTCTTTCTTTTTTGCTCATTTTATGTCAATTAGGGTTTCTTTCTTTCTATTAAGGATATTTTGCTCATTTTAGTTAACTAGTAGCCATTAGTTAACTATTAAGGATATTTTGCTCATTTTATGTCAATTAGGGTTTCTTTCTTCTTTTTTTTTTTTCTTTTTTTTTTTTTTTGGAAAGTTACAGTTTTATATCCAAAAATGGTTTGTACAAAAGTACAAGGGGCATATCCCAGGAAAGGGATATCAAACTTAAGACAAAGCCAAACATAGAGAAGAATCCAAACAGAATATCAAAAAGATACAAAACTAAAACGAAAATGCAAAAAAAAAAAAGACCACCAGTCCACAGCATAAAAAAACCACATATAAACCAGGGTTTCTTTCTTTGTATGATACAAACTCTTATCTTTTTAATGGAAAAAAAACACATATTTTCGATTCTGCTTCATCTTGAAAGCTTGGCTATGTCCAAAATTACTTAAGGGAGGGATTCCTCTTATTTCATGCAATTGACTTATGTATGGTATGGAAACCTTAGCCTTTTCCAAAAAAAAATGGTATGGAAACCTTAGTGGCGTCTTCGTGCTAGCAGAACAATACAAGGAATCATCTTAAGGGTTCTCAAAGACAAGTTCTTTGCGGGTCTTCTTTGTGGCATTGGAAGGGTTTTTGTTCCAACAAAATCAAATTCGCGGTTCTTGGGGTTCTATCTGTTGCGAGGGGTTTGTTTAGCCTAATCCACCAAGTGAGTTCCACGTTATTTTGTATCAGAGCTTAGGGTTCCAAGGTCTGATTTGTCTATCTTTACTTTGTGTTTTTGATTTAGTCTTTATTGTGTTTGTTGGTCATCAAGATACTTGTTCATCTTGATTCTTGGTTTTTGTGTTATTAAGTATTTTTGCATTTTTGATATGTCGGTGACCGATATACTGATCTCATACCGGTCTCAGAATACCATTGAAACAGCTACTGGAACCGGGCTAGTATCATACCGGCCTACATATCGGTCTCCATACCGGTTTACCTGGAGATAACATAACTATTAGAATTGGTCTAGTTTCATATCGGTCTCATGCCGGTCTCCATATTGGTTAAACTGTGAGTAAAATATAGCTATTGGAACCGGCAAGAAACCATACCGGTCTCATACCGGACTCCAAACGGTCAACACTTAGAATTTTTTTGAGAGCTCAAAAAAGAGTAAAAAAGTTCCAAAATTTGTTTGAATTTGGTTGGTTCCATTTTATCATTTGGGTGTCCGTGAAGGGTAATTCAATAAAATTTCTATCGAGGCACCAAATTTCCGTCCGAATTTTCATACGTCTACAATTGTTTGCATGCTTGATTGCTTGTTGTGCTAATTTATGATTTATATATTCCAAGTATTTTAGCTCTAGGTTTTCATTGAATTGAGTTTGCGTATTTGCTAATTCTTATTTGCATTACTCTGTTTGCCATATATTGGTTTCTTAATGTTTATGCTGCTTGAAGATTACACATTGTTGTGAACTTCTTTGGTAAGTCATATTCACATTATATTGAGTGTAAACACGAGTGGAGTGTAATGATACATATTTGAGTGCAAACAAAGGTGATAATTGTTCCCAAAATGTCTAAAGTTATCTCCTTGCACCAAAAGCTCCTAAATTCTGTGGCCTTCATGTAACAAGGCCCAAATTATGTGTCTCAAGCCCATTAAGTCTTGTCCTGGCCCTAGTATTATGCTTCTATATTAGGCTTGCGTCATTCTCATCTATTTCAATCCGAGTCTTTAGGTTTGAAAGTTATCTTAGACTTGAAGATTGCATAAAAGTTAACCCACAATAAGCTCAATTGAACTCTATCGTCGAGGACCCTCTGGAGGGTACCTTGGATCATATCAGGTGAGGGTGAAGCGAGGAGAGCTTTTAAGGCTAGCAAGCTTATGCTTTTGCTAGTCTACAAGGATCACAGTGTTTGTGTTGCTAACGCTGACCCTTTTGCTTCCTGTGTCTATTTCATCTCTTTTGTAGGAATTCAGTGATATGCTAACACATGACATTCTTAGTGGGCCTCCACCCATTAGAGGTATTGAGCACCAGATAGATTTCATACCTGGTGCAGTGATTCCTAACATACCAGCCTACCTAAGCAATCCCGAAGAAACGAAGGAACTTCAGAGGCAAGTGCAGGAGTTGATGGAGAAATAATATGTCAGAGAAAGCACCTAGCATATTTATGAGGTTAATGAATCATGTTATGCGTGAATTTATATGTGAGTTTGTTGTAGTTTATTTTGATGACATCTTAGTTGACAATAAAACATTAGATGAACGTGTTACACATTTGAAACATGTTCTTGAAGTGTTGAGGCAGGAAAAACTGTATGTTAACTTTGGTAAGTGCACTTTTTGTATGGATATGATTGTTTTCCTTGGTTTTGTTGTAAGTGAAGATGTCATGGAAGTTGATATAGGGGAGGTAAAGGCAATTCAGGATTGGCCTACACTGACAACTATGACAGAAGTCAGAAGCTTCCATGGATTAGCAAGCTTCTACCGCATGTTTGTTAGAAACTTCAGCAGTATTGCAGCACCACTGACTGAAGTAGTGAAGAAAAATGTTGGCTTCAAATGGGGAGAAAAGCAGAAGCGTGCATTCCAAGATCTTAAAATGAAATTGTTCAGTGCACCAGTTTTGGAGCTACCCAACTTTGAGAAGGCATTTGAGATTGAGTGTGACGCATCTGGGATAAGCATTGGAACAGTTCTTATGCAATAAAAGCAGTCAATAGCTTACTTTTGTGAGAAGCTGAGTGGAGCATATTTGAGGTACCCCACATAGGACAAGGAGTTGTATGCGCTAGTGAGAGCCCTTGAGACTTGTCAGCATTATCTATGGCCTCGAGAGTTTATGATCCCTACAGATCATGAATCATTGAAGCATTTGAAGGGCCAAAGTAAGCTGAACAAACGACACGCACGATGATTAGAGTTTTTTGAGACATTTCCAAATGTAATTCGCTACAAACAAGGAAAACAATATTGTCGATGCACTATCACAAGGTATGCTTTACTTACTTCATTGAGTGCAAGAATGCTTGGGTTTGAATTTATTAAAGAACTTTATGCAAGTGATACTGACTTTAGTATTATTTATGCTGCATGTGAAAAGTTAACCTTTAGTAAATTCTACCAACATGATGGGTTTCTGTTTAGGGATAATAGATTATGAATTCATGTTTGTAGTATGCGTGAGCTGTTAGTTAGGGAAGCGCATGGGAGAGGTTTAATGGGGCACTTTGGCATTGCTAAGATCTTATGTGAACATTTCTATTGGCCTAAAATGCGGAGAGATATTGAGTGTTTGTGTGATACATAATTTGTAAAAAAGGCTAAATCTAATGTTATGCCTCACGGGTTGTACATACCATTACCTATACATAGTGAGCCATGGGTAGATGTATCAATAGACTATATATTGGGCTTACCTAGGAGTAGGTAGGGTAGAGATTCCATCTTTGTAGTGGTTGATAGGTTCAGTAAGATGTCACACTTTATAGCGTGTCATAAGACTGATGATGCCAATAACATTGCTGACTTGTTCTTTAAGGAAGTAGTACGGCTCCATGGAATTCCACGGAGTATAGTTTCATATCGTGATGTTAAATTCCTTAGTCATTTTTGGAAAGTTTTATGGGGTAATTTAGGAACTAAGCTTTTATATTCTACTACTTGCCACCCCCAAACTGATGGGCAGACCGAAGTGGTTAATAAGACTTTGACTTAGTTATTGTGTACTATTATCACTAAGAACTTAAAAACTTGGGAGGATTATTTGCTTTTTATTGAATTTGCATATAACCGTAGCATTCATTCTTCTACATCTTATTCACCATTTGAAATTGTTTATGGTTTTCAGCCACTAACTCCATTAGATTTGTTACCATTGCCTCATATTTATTTTACTAACACTGACCTTTTGCTTCCTGTGTCTATTTCATCTCTTTTGCAGGATTACAGTGACGTACTGACATAGGACATACCTAGTGGGCTTCCACCCATTAGAGGTATTGAGCACCAGATAGACTTCATACCCGGAGAAGTCATTCATACTAGACCGGCTTATAGGAGCAATCCCGAGGAGACAAAGGAGCTACAAAGGCAAGTACGAGAGTTGATGGACAAAGGGTATGTAAGGGAAAGCATGAGTCCTTGTGCAGTACCAGTGCTTTTAGTCCCTAAGAAAGATGGGACATGGCGAATGTGTGTCGATTGTCGAGCAATCAATAATGTAATGGTAAAGTATCGCCACCCTATTCCTAGGCTAGATGACATGTTAGATGAATTGCATGGTTCCAAGGTATTTAGTAAGATTGATTTAAAAAGTGGATACCATCAGATTCGCATGAGAGAAGGAGATGAGTGGAAAACCGCATTTAAGAATAAATATTGATTATATGAGTGGTTAGTTATGCCATTTGGTCTTTCAAACGCACCTAGCACATTTATGAGATTGATGAATCATGTTATGTGTGCATTTTTAGGTAAGTTTGTTGTGGTTTATTTTGATGACATCTTAGTTTACAGTAAAATATTAGATGAGCATGTTATACATTTGAAGCATGTTTTTGATGTGTTAAGGCAGGAAAATATGTATGATAACTTTGATAAGTGCACTTTTGGTATGTATAGAATTGTTTTCCTTGGATTTGTTATGAGTGCAGATGGCATCGAGGTAGATTTGGAAAAGGTGAAGGCAATTCAGGATTGGCCAACACCAACAGTGACAGAAGTCCGAAGCTTCCATGGATTAGCAAGCTTCTACCCTAGATTTCTTAAAGACTTCAGTAGTATTGCAGCACCACTGACTGAAGTAGTGAAGAAAACTGTTGGCTTCAAATGGGAAGAAGAGCAGGAGCGTGCATTCCAGGATCTTAAAATGAAGTTGTGCAGTGCACCAGTCTTGGCACTACCCAACTTTGAGAAGACATTTGAGATTGAGTGTGACGCATCCGGGATAAGCATTGGAGCAGTTCTTTTGTAAGAAAAGAGACTAATAGCCTACTTTAGTAAGAAGCTGAATGGAGCAGTTTTGAGGTACCCCACATATGACAAGGAGTTGTATGCGCTAGTGAGAGCCCTTGAGACTTTGCAGCATTATTTGTGGCCTCGAGAGTTTGTGATCCATACAGATCATGATTCATTGAAGCATTTGAAGGGCCAAGGTAAGATGAACAAACGACACGCAAAATGGTTAGAGTTTGTTGAGACATTTCCATATGTTATCCGCTACAAACAAGGTAAGGAAAACATTGTCACCGATGCACTATCGCCAAGGTATGCTTTACTTACTTCATTGAGTGCAAGAATGCTTGGGTTTGAATTTATTAAAGAACTTTATGTTAGTGATACTGACTTTAGTACTATCTATGCTGCATGTGAAAAGTCTGCTTTTAGTAAATTCTACCAACATGATGGGTTTCTGTTTAGGGAGAATAGATTATGCATTCCTGTTTGTAGCATGTGTGATGACAAGAACTCACTTGGGTTGGAAACCAAGCAAACCCCAAGCATCTTTCTCAAAACCCCAAGAACTTTGAATACTGATTTTGTAGGAACAAAACCCAACCAAGATCAGCCCCTAACCACCATGAAACTCACGTCCATGATAACCACAAGCATGAAATCAGATTGTATTTTGCTAGCAATGGAGACGCCACTAAGTTGCCAAGCTTAGATAAGTCAATTTGAACTTGAAAAGGGGAATCCCTCCCTCACAAGAAATTTAGCCATAGCCAAAGCTTAAAAGCTTGAAATTTTCTCAAAATGTCGTGTATGTTATTGCAAAGAAGAAGAAAACAAAGTTTAAATAGGTTACAAAGAGAAACCCTAAAGGTGTGAATGGACAAAAATGTCCCAAAAGTGAAATTATCAAAAGACCTAAAAACTACCCAAAGCTTTCACTCACGCACGTCCCCAAAAGTCTTTTCCCACCTAAAGTAGCTTAAAACAATGATTAGAAACTAATCTAACTTAAGCTAATTTGAGGTGCTTACATCAAATAGTAAATTGACGTGCTTACTCAATAAGCAAGGTTCTAAGCATAATTAACCCTAATGACCTAGTCAACTATCTTAATTACATCATAAATAAAGTCAACATATCGAGCAAAAATGACAAAAATGCCCCCATTTGGCCGAATTCAACATAGTCCCAAAAAACGTCAAATAGGGTCAAAAGGGTGCTGGTGCTGAAGCTGCTGTGCTATGCTTCAGTCTGAGCTGATATGGGTCAAATGAAATAGCTTGGGGACCTCTCTAGTTATGCCCATATGTGTCTCTAGTGTGCACTTGACTTGGTTGCTGCAACTGGTCACATAGCTCTGAGCTAGTCCCGCAAAGGCCTCTTTGATCTTCTTTGCTCTTTGGCGTGTGATTGGACCTGTTGGCAACTGCATGGGTTCCTCCAAGTTGTTAGCTGCATCCCGTAATGTCTCTGGTGTGGTTGGACTCATGTCATTCCCTTCTTGTTGAAAAGGATTCGACCTCGAATCTGAACTGGCATCAAAATGAGTTAAGTCAGAAACATTAAAAGTAGCAGATACGTTGTACTTACCTTGCAAATCTAGCTTATATGCATTGTCGTTAATCCGTTCCAAGACTTGAAATAGACCATCCCCTCTGGGTTGCAACTTGGATATTCGTTATGCTTGTATCTTTTCCTCTTGCATATAAAACCACACCCAATTGCCGGGGTCAAACACAATGGGTTGGAAACCTATTATTCTCACCAACTCTGCCTTTCCCTTATCATTCATACTCCCAAGCTTAATAACAATCAAAGATAATAAATCCTTAGGAGTTATAGAATTAGAATCATAATCAATCTCATAAGGCAAGTAAAAACTAGAAGAATGAATGCATCTATTATATGCAAACTCTGGCCCCGCTATTGCGTCTGTGATCTTCTTAGCTCTTTGGCGTGTGATTGGGCCTGTTGGCAATTGCAAAGGCTCTAATGTTCCTTGGGTGACTGCATTCATGTCAAATGTTATCCCTTGGATCATGTCTTTCTCCCTCTCTTGAAATAGATTCGTCCTCGAATCCGAACCCGGATCATAGATAGTTATGACAAAATCAATTGGACGATGATATTGAAATATAAAAGAATTATACTTGACCACTTGTACCTGCAATGAAAAAGCATAAACAATAGAGAAAATGTTATGAAAAAAATTCACTACCACATCTACTTTCTTTTCATTAGCTCTCACAGCTTCATCATCACTCATGGCCACTATCTCAACCATACTTGCAAAGACCTCCTCACAAACCTGCTCAGCTTCACTATGTTTTTCAACCTCAAAACACACTCCCTCACAAGTGTTTACTCCCTTAATGCTCACGGTCTCACAAGCATTTTCACTCACCATGTCACTTATAACACAATTCACAACATTCAAGGCCTCACAAGTGTTTTCATTCGCTATGCACTCAACATCACAAGTGTTTCTCACTTCATTACACACAACTTCAATAGCTTTTGGTTGTTGAGTACTCTCTTCATTCACTGCATATTTAGTTACCTTCCAAGTCTTTTTCCATTTCTCATAAGATCTTCTATAATCACTCATAATATCTTGGATATCACTTTTGAAAGTATCCAAAACCTCGATCTTATCATCAATGGTTAAACTTGGACCTGCCATCTCGACACTAAATAAACAGATTAGAAATAATAAAAGCAAAATAAATATGTAAATCCTCACAATCTCACGTGTTTACACTCGAATGATATCACTCCACTCATGTTTGCACTCTATTGGCTTTTACCCGATATTGTGCTCACAATCACTGCCTTTTACCACTCTTGAGTTCGTCCTCAATTCAAATGTGAATCACACTTAAACCAAGAATGGTCAACTAAAGTGTAGTCCACAAGCTAGTAGAAACACAATGTATATATAGAGGAGGTGGAATAAAGCAAATAAGATAAGTAATCACGGAGACTCAATCGAAAGAAACATATAGCTAGAGTGCTCAGAATAAGAAAGAATGACGAGTTAGCTAAATGCAATAAATAAGCAAGCAAGCAATCAACGTGTCACTGAAGCAATCTTGTGGTCACTCGCTATAGTGTTTGAGCTCACCTTTCTTTTCTTTTCTTTTCACACACACTCACAAGTGTTTACACTCCAATGAAACACAATGAAGCACAAAGGATTTCAATTCGGCTATAACACAAATATAGTCTTTCAAGCTCAAACCAATACAAACCAAATCAAATATCAATGTAACTCATATAAAGCAATCCAATCAACTTGCAAATGGTATAATCAAACTAAGCACAATGCGGCCAATTTTTTTTTTTTTTCAAAACAAGTAGGTGACTCAGCTGCTTACGTAAGTAGCTTACAAGTAGGTCAAGTAAGCATGTCAATTCGGCAATGGTAAGTTACAAACCAACTAAACACTTTTTCCAACTAACTTGGTGATGCAGCAGCTTGCCTCTTCAAGCACCTCTCAAATGCAATGATGGCTACTCAAGTTTCCATGTCAAGCTCATGAGTGCTTCCATTTTCAATGTCATGCTAATGATTTCAACACAAATTCAATGTCAAGCTAATGATAGCTCACGCAAATCAGCAAGCACATTTGTTAATTCATGCTTCAACATAAGCACATCAAGCATCTTACTCACGGCAATATGTGTAACAAAGCAACCAGACTTGTCTCATAAAGTTAACAACACACAAGCATAAGTAAACTTCAAGAGTAAGTCACGGCCTCAACAATCCATAAGCATTTCATTTTGTTTCAACACTCATTCACTCAAATGCCTCACCACACAGCACTTAAACACACTTGTTTTCCTCACACTTCACAAGATTGCAACAACTTCACAAGATTGCAAACAAGCTAGTTCACGCAATGCTAGGAGTAATGAAGTGCAATCTGATTTTCTCAAAGTAGATATGAACAATACCTATTGAAAAAAAGCTAAGTGACATGCATATGGCAAGAACAAAGCAAGGGTGGTGATGGTTCTTCCTTGGCCGAATCTGACCTGATGCATTTCTTTTTTCTTTTTTTGTTTTTTTTTTGAAACTAATAACTTAATAACAATGTTAAACACGTCCTAGTAACTTACAATTAACAACTAAACACTTGATTCAAGCAAAGAACACAAAAGCCCCAATTTTGACCTAAGTAGCCAAAGCTTAACTCAAAGAAATACTCAAAATTAGCACAAACTACTAAAGGACAGATTGTTATTCATGCAACAAGGATTACAAATCTGCAAGAAACAACAAGAAACAACAAAGAACACCAATGGCCGAAACTTGAGGACAAATTCCTTAATGGCCGAAATCAACAACAACAACAAAAACAAAGATGAATACAAGATTAAACAACACAAAGGATAGGAAATCAGACCTCAGAACCCTAAGCTCATGATACCAAATGACAAGAACTCACTTGGGTTGGAAACCAAGCAAACCCCAAGCATCTTTCTCAAAACCCCAAGAACTTTGAATACTGATTTTGTAGGAACAAAACCCAACCAAGATCAGCCCCTAACCACCATGAAACTCACGTCCATGATAACCACAAGCATGAAATCAGATTGTATTTTGCTAGCAATGGAGACGCCACTAAGTTGCCAAGCTTAGATAAGTCAATTTGAACTTGAAAAGGGGAATCCCTCCCTCACAAGAAATTTAGCCATAGCCAAAGCTTAAAAGCTTGAAATTTTCTCAAAATGTCGTGTATGTTATTGCAAAGAAGAAGAAAACAAAGTTTAAATAGGTTACAAAGAGAAACCCTAAAGGTGTGAATGGACAAAAATGTCCCAAAAGTGAAATTATCAAAAGACCTAAAAACTACCCAAAGCTTTCACTCAAGCACGTCCCCAAAAGTCTTTTCCCACCTAAATTAGCTTAAAACAATGATTAGAAACTAATCTAACTTAAGCTAATTTGAGGTGCTTACATCAAATAGTAAATTGACGTGCTTACTCAATAAGCAAGGTTCTAAGCATAATTAACCCTAATGACCTAGTCAACTATCTTAATTACATCATAAATAAAGTCAACATATCGAGCAAAAATGACAAAAATGCCCCCATTTGGCCGAATTCAACATAGTCCCAAAAAACGTCAAATAGGGTCAAAAGGGTGCTGGTGCTGAAGCTGCTGTGCTATGCTTCAGTCTGAGCTGATCTGGGTCAAATGAAATAGCTTGGGGACCTCTCTAGTTATGCCCATATGTGTCTCTAGTGTGCACTTGACTTGGTTGCTGCAACTGGTCACATAGCTCTGAGCTAGTCCCGCAAAGGCCTCTTTGATCTTCTTTGCTCTTTGGCGTGTGATTGGACCTGTTGGCAACTGCATGGGTTCCTCCAAGTTGTTAGCTGCATCCCGTAATGTCTCTGGTGTGGTTGGACTCATGTCATGTGAGTTGTTAGTGAGGGAAGCACATGGGGGAGGTTTAATGGGGCACTTTGGCGTTGCCAAAACCTTATGGGTATTGAGTGAATATTTTTATTGGCCTAAAATGCGGAGAGATATTGAGCGTTTATGTGATAAATGCTTAACTTGTAAACAGGCTAAATCTAAGGTTATGCCTCATGGGTTGTATACACCATTACCTATACCTAGTGAGCCATGGGTAGATGTATCAATAGACTATATATTGGGCTTACCTAGGAGTAGGCAGAGTAGAGATTCCATCTTTGTAGTGGTTGATAGGTTCAGTAAGATGTCACACTTTATAGCGTGTCATAGACTGATGATGCCACTAACATTGCTGACTTGTTCTTTAACGAAGTAGTACGGCTCCATGGAATTCCACGGAGTATAGTTTCATATCGTGATGTTAAATTCCTTGGTCACTTTTGGAAAGTTTTATGGGGTAAGTTGGGAACTAAACTTTTATATTCTACTACTTGCCACCCCCAAACTGATGGGCAGACCGAAGTGGTTAATAAGACTTTGACTCAGTTATTGCGTACTATTATTACTAAGAACTTAAAAACTTGGGAGGATTATTTGCCTTTTATTGAATTTGCATATAACCGTAGCATTCATTCTTCTACATCTTATTCACCATTTGAAATTGTTTATGGTTTTCAACCACTAACTCCATTAGATTTGTTACCATTTCCTGTTGATGAGCATGCGGGGTTAGATGGAAAAAAGGAATGCTGATTTGGTGAAACACATACATGAGAAAGCAATAGAGCACATACAACGGAAGAATGAGCAGTATGCTTCTCATGCCAATAAGGGAAGAAAGCGTCTGGTATTTCAGCCTGGAGATTGGGTTTGGGCACATTCGCAATGAGATATTTCCTGAACAATGTAAATCCAAGTTACAACCGAGAGGGGATGGTCAATTTCAAGTATTGGAACAGATTAATGACAATACGTACAAGTTGGATTTACAAGGTGAGTATAATGTGTCAGGTACATTTAATGTTTCTGACTTAACTTTGTTTGATGCTAGTACAGATTCGAGGTCAAATCATTTTTAAGAGGGAGGGAATGACACAAATCTAGCCACACAAGGAACATTAGATGTCACAACCAGCTATATGGTAGAGCTTTTACAAGTGCCAACATGGCCAATCACACGCCAAAGAGCTAAGAAGATCAAAGACGCAATGGCGGGGCTAGCACGGAATGCCATGGTCGAGTGTTACAGACAAGTCCAAGGCATATTGGTGTCACATGAGGGCTTCTATGGAGTGGGTCCAAAGCTATTCCACTTGACCCAAGTCATACCTGATAAACGCACCAAAAATCCGGAAGTCAAGTATTTTTTTGACGAATCAAGCCGAATTAAGTCCAACACCAAAAATTCGGCCAAGACAAGACTTATTAGGCTTCAAAACAAATCATTGGCCCTATATACATTAAGGCCACGAATTTTGGGGATGTTTTTGTCAAGGAGACAATTTAGATATGACTTTGAAAAACTTGCCACCTTTGTTGGATTTTTGTCAATTTGTTTTTTTTCCTTTTATTGACTTTTTTTTGGTAGAGTTGTTGATGACTTTAGCCACCTTGTTTGACATTTTTGTTATATTGTCTAGATTATTTAATGAATATGAAAAGCATAGCCTTTAAATAGCCATTAGTTAGCCATTAAGGGTGTTTTGGTCATTTTAAACTCTTTTCTTCTTAATGGAAAAGTAATCATCAATTTTCGAATTTGCTTCTTCTTGAAAGCTTGGCTATGGCCAACATTTCTTAAGGGAGGGATTCCCTTTATATCACGCAATTCGATTTATCTAAGTTGTAGTAACCTTAGTGGCGTCGGCTCTCGACTCTCTCTTCTTCCTCGGCGATTCCCATCGTCCCTGGTTGTCGTGAGCCTTAATTTTTAAACCCCTTTGTTGTTCTCAAATCTATTTTCCCTTTTCATCTCTCCACCGTCTTCTTTCGCCTTTGTTGTTAGACTTACCTTGACCTCTATCCCCAATTTTCTTTGGGTTTTGCTCATTGCCCTCGTCACCCCCCTCAATCTTCCTCGCTTTCCTTTCTGTTTCTTTGATGTCTGTCTCCAGCTTACTGGTTATGGGGCCGCGCCGCCCTGTTGTGGGTCGTATGGCTGTCAGATCTGTTGACCATGAGCCCTCTTTAGCCCATTTACCCGATGTTGCCTTGCTGTTTCTGGGTCATTGTTTTGTTCTTTCCGGTCTTTATCGGGTCAAGTGAGCACACTTGTTTCTTGTTCTTCGGCAGTTGACTTGGCATGCCCTCCCAGCGTTCCAATACCTGGTCCATCTCACTCTTTCGGTTCCAGTTGGTGCCTCTGCTGGGTCAGGTCTTGTTCTTGAATTTGGGTTTTCAGACTATGACTCATGATCGAGGTTTCAAGTTTCATTGGCGTTGTTCTAAAGACCGCCTCACACACATTTGTTTTGCAGATGACCTTATGATATTTTGTAAAGCGGATGCTCCCTCGGTCTCTTTGATCAAGGATTGTCTTTGGCAGTTTATAGGTTTATCAGGCTTGGTCCCGAATCCAGCGAAGAGTCATGTTTTGGGTTTCCAAGAGGTTATTCTTCCAGTGCGCTATTTGGGCGTTCCCTTGATTTCTACCATGCTTCGGGCTTCATATTGTGCTTCACTCGTTGAGCGTATTGTCAGGCGTGCCAAGAGTTGGAGTAGTAGGTTTCTTTCGTATGCAGGGCGGCTTCAGCTCATCAAGTCGGTTTTGTTCTTTATTCAAGTTTATTGGTCTTCTTTATTCATTCTTCCTAAGTCTGTTATTAGGAAGGTAGAGACGACTCTCAGATCTTTCCTTTGGAAGGGTAGTGAGCTTATTTCCTCAGGGGCGAAAGTGGCGTGGAGTACAGTTTGTTTAGCTCTGGAAGAGGGGGGTTTGGCGATTAAGAGTTTGGAAACTTGGAATAGAGCGACAATTGTTAAGAATTTATGGTTTTTTTGCCCTGGTCAGATCTCCTCTTGGTCGAATTGGGTTCAGTCTTACTTGCTTCGGGGGCGGAGCTTTTGGGAGGTGTCGTGTCCTGGAGATTATTCTTGGAGTTGTCGGAAGATTTTGGAGCTTCGTTCTTGGGCTCGTTAAGGGAACACCCAAATACCGAACTGGAAGAAAACCCTCTTGGAAACCCAAAACATGAAGCAGCTGATCCTTAAGAGTAAGAGAGATACCGGAGGAGAACAGATGACTCTTAGAAGGATTCGGGACCACGCCTGATAAGCCCATAAGAAGAACACTTCATTAGAACCCACTCAAATTATGCCCGAACCTGAATCCACATATCGTTAGAGCACTGAAAATCTAAGTCTTCAACCAATTCATCCTTCACATCAATTTCAACACAAACTCGAGTAGAACTCAACCTTGTACAAATAAGAGTAATATGGTCCGCATGAAGAGGGCATCCAACCACACTAGTCACAAAACTCAGCCTCTTTGACGCGGAACTCACTTGGATGTTTAAGGCCAAGCAAACCCCTCGCAACAGATAGAACCCAAAGCACCGCGAATTTGATTTTGTAGGAACAAAACCCTTCCAAGGCCACAAAGAAGACCCACAAAGAACTTGTCTTTGAGAACCCTTAAGATGATTCCTTGAATTGTTCTGCTAGCACGGAGACACCACTAAGGTTGCCACGCCTTAGATAAGTCGATTGAATGAAATAAGGGGAATCCCTCCCTTAAGCAATTTTTGGACAAAGCCAAGACTTCAAAATGAAGATGAAATTCGAAATTGATGATTCTTTTCCTTAAGAAAGAAATGTTACAATATATAGTACAATAAAAGAAACCCTAATAGGTGTAAAAAGACCAAAACACCCTAACTTGCTAACTAATGGCTGTTTAAATATACCCTTAATGGTAATTTAATAAACTAGACAACATAACATAAATGTCAAACAAGGTGGCTAAAGTCATCAACAACTTTGCCAAAAAATTCAACAAAAGGAAAAATAACAAAACCACAATAATCCAACAAAGATGCCTAATAAGTCAACAAATGTGGAAAACTTTTCCCAAAATGTCTAAAGTTGTCTCCTTGCACCAAAAGCTCCTAAATTTCGTGGCCTTCATGTAACAAGGCCCAAATTATGTGTCTCGAGCCCATTAAGTCTTGTCTTGGCCGAATTTTTGGTGTCGGACTTGATTCGGCTAGATTCGTCAAAACTGCTTCTATATTGGGCTTGCGTCATTCTCATCTATTTCAATCCGGTTCTTTAGGTTTTAAAGTTTTCTTGGACTTGAAGATTGAATACAAATTAACCCACAATAAGCCCAATTGAACTCTGTCATCGAGGACCATCTGGTGGGTACTCTGGATCATATCACCATTAGCAGTCCAAAACTCAAAAGGAACATTATAAAGACGGACCCAAACTGGAACCTTATTAACGTCTTCTTTAGCAAGAGGCAAACTAGGTTGCCAATGTTTGAGAACCAATGGCTGATTTGCCATATGACATAGACCACGCTCCATAACTACACAAGCATCTTGGAAATTCACAAATATAAAGAAAAATAAATCATTGTCCGAGGAAAACTGACAAGAAACACACTTGGATTCGAAATCCAAGCAAACCCCAAGCAACAGACAGAACCCCAAGAACCGCGAATTTGATTTTGTAGGAACAAAACCCTTCCAAGGCCACAAAGAAGACCCACAAACCTCCCTCATGCGCTTCCCTTACTAACAACTCACGCATGCTACAAACAGGAATGCATAATCTATTCTCCCTAAACAGAAACCCATCATGTTGGTAGAATTTACTAAAAACAGACTTTTCACATGCAGCATAGATAGTACTAAAGTCAGTATCACTAACATAAAGTTCTTTAATAAATTCAAACCTAAGCATTCTTGCACTCAATGAAGTAAGTAAAGCATACCTTCGCGATAGTGCATCGGCGACAATGTTTTCCTTACCTTGTTTGTAGCGGATAACATATGGAAATGACTCAACAAACTCTAACCATTTTGCGTGTCGTTTGTTTAGCTTACCTTGGCCCTTCAAATGCTTCAATGATTCATGATTTGTATGGATCACAAACTCTCGAGGCCACAAATAATGCTGCCAAGTCTCAAGGGCTCTCACTAGCGCATACAACTCCTTGTCATATGTGGGGTACCTCAAAAATGCTCCATTTAGCTTCTCACTAGAGTAGGCTATTGGTCTTTTTTCTTGCATAAGAACTACTCCAATGCCTATCCCGGATGCGTCACACTCAATCTCAAATGCCTTCTCAAAGTTGGGTAGTGCCAAGACTGGTGCACTGCACAACTTCATTTTAAGATCCTGGAATGAACGCTCCTGCTCTTCTTCCCATTTGAAGCCAACAGTTTTCTTCACTACTTCAGTCAGTGGTGCTGCAATACTACTGAAGTCTTTAAGAAATCTACGGTAGAAGCTTGCTAATCCATGGAAGCTTCGGACTTCTGTCACTGTTGTTGGTGTTGGCCAATCCTGAATTGCCTTCACCTTTTCCAAATCTACCTCGATGCCATCTGCACTCACAACAAATCCAAGGAAAACAATTATATCCATACCAAAAGTGCACTTATCAAAGTTATCATACAGATTTTCCTGCCTTAACACATCAAGAACATGCTTCAAATGTATAACATGCTCATCTAATATTTTACTGTAAACTAAGATGTCATCAAAATAAACCACAACAAACTTACCTAAAAATGCACGCATAACATGATTCATCAATCTCATAAATGTGCTAGGTGCGTTTGAAAGACCAAATGGCATAACTAACCACTCATATAATCCATATTTATTCTTAAATGCGGTTTTCCACTCATTTCCTTCTCTCATGCGAATCTGATGGTATCCACTTTTTAAATCGATCTTACTAACCTTGGAACCATGCAATTCATCTAACATGTCATCTAGCCTAGGAATAGGGTGGCGATACTTTACCGTTATATTATTGATTGCTCGACAATCGACACACATTCGCCATGTCCCATCTTTTTTAGGGACTAAAAGCATTGGTATTGCACAAGGACTCATGATTTCCCTTACACACCCCTTGTCCATCAACTCCCGTACTTGCCTTTGTAGCTCCTTTGTCTCCTAGGGATTGCTCCTATAAGCCGGTCTATTAGGAATGACTTCTCCAGGTATGAAGTCTATCTGGTGCTCAATACCTCTAATGGGTGGAAGCCCACTAGGTATGTCCTCTGTCAGTACGTCATTGTAATCCTGCAAAATAGATGAAATAGACATAGGAAGCAAAGGGTCAGTGTTAGTAAAATAAATATGAGGCTCCTTATAGACTAACAATAGCATAAGCTTGCTAGCCTTGTATGCTTTCCTCGCTTCACCCTCACCGATGTAGAAACTCTTTTTAACTCTCCTTTTTGTTTCCCTCTCACGTGCACTCACACTCCCCTTGGGAACTCCCACGGCCTTGGCCTTATTTTTCTCACCAGACACACCACTCTCACTAGTCTCACCAAATGTAGTGTTTTCCTTCGCCCTCTCTTTGTCACGCTCAAGTTGCAACTTAACCTGATCTTCATGGACTTTTGCAGGTGTAAGTGGGTATAATGTAATGGGTTTTCCCTTATGCTGAAAGGAATATTTTTTCTTGAACCCATCATGAATAGCTTTCTTATCAAACTGCCACGGTCTGCCCAAAAGAATATGTACAGCATGCATCGGTATCACATCACATAGGACATCATCTGTGTATGGCCCAATGGTAAAGCTCAACAATACCTGCTTTGTCACACTTATTTCCCCACAATCATTTAACCACTGCAACTTGTAAGGCTTCGGGTGTCTCAAGTAACTCAACCCCAATCGCTCAATCAAAGATGTGCTAGCAACATTAGTACAACTACCCCCATCTATGATCATACTACACCCTTGCCATTCACACGACACCTAGTATGAAATATGTTCTCCCTCTACTGCACACTCTCATCCTCTACAACATGTGCACTCAAAGCACGCTTGACAACTGAGGATAAGTTATTCAGCGGGTATGCAGCTCCCTCATGGTCACTAGCATCCTCCAACTCTGGCATCTCCTCCTCAACCTCACTATCGGTAGAGTACACCTCTCCACTCTTTTTATCAATAACTAAGGTACGCCTATTGGAACATTGTGAAACATAGTGTCCCATGCCCAAACATTTGAAACATTTTACATCATTAGTTCTAGTAGCTGAAACCTCAGGTTTTGGTCTAGTTTTGCTCGGTTCTGCAGCCTCTTTACCCTTGGCACTAGGTTCGGCCCTAGTCTTATTAAAGCCTCCACTAAACTCGCCTCTAGGCTTGTCAAATCCTCCATCTCACTTCTCATTCGGAACCCATTTTCCCTTCCATGCAGAAGTAGCCTGAGTACCAAAGCTGGATGTTGACCTTTTCTTGAGTTGCCTTTCTACCTTGATAGCCATGTGAAGCATATCCTCCAAATCAACATAGTGATGCAACTCCACCATGTTTGCAATCTCTCTATTCAAGCCCCCTAGAAACCGTACCATAGTAGCTTCTGCATCCTCAACTACATTTGCCCCGATCATGGCAACTTCCATCTCGGTGTAATAGTCCTCAACACTCTTGGTCCCCTGATACAGATGTTGTAGTTTCTGATATAATTCCCTATAGTAATGGCTGGGTATAAATCTCTTTCTCATGAGACCTCTAAGTTCTGCCCATGTCTGAATCGGTCTCTCATAATTTCTCCTATGAGTAGAGACAAGCTGATCCCACCAAATCATAGCATAATCGGTAAAGTCAATTGATGCCAGATTGATCTTCTTCTCGTCTGAGTAGTGATGATAGTTGAAAATTAATTCTATTTTCTTTTCCCATTCTAATTAAGCTTCAGGATCATTCTTGCCGTGGAATGTTGGTATCTTAATCTTGATGTTACCTAGATCACCATCTACATCTCCTTGTCTACCATATCCCCTCCTATCATAATCTCCTCTTCTGGCATCAAATGCACCTCTATCATCAAACCGTCTATCCCTCCTATCATTCCTCCTATCAAACCTCCTATTAGGCCTCCTATCTTGCCCAGGCTGAAATCTCTCCTCCAGATCATAAGGACCATCAGAATCATCAAACTCATTTTCAGCTTCCTCTTCATCTGGTGGTACACGTCGAGGTGGCACATCATGAGGTGGTGGTACATTCTGAGGTGGTGGTATATGTTGGGGTGGTGGTGCTCTTGTTCCACTACCAGTTTGAATACTCTCTACATTCTTGGACAATCTCTCCAAAGCAGTATTCATGTTCTCCATCATATCTGTAAATTTTCTATCCAAGGCCTCGAGCTTTTCATCAATGGTTAGACTTGTCATCTCAATAATAAACAAACAGATTAGAAATAACAAGAAAGTAAAGCAAATATGTAAATCCTCACAATCTCACGTGTTTACACTCGAATGATATCACTCCACTCGTGTTTGCACTCTATTGGCTTTTACCCGATACTGTGCTCACAATCACTGCCTTTTACCACTCTTGAGTTCGTCCTCAATTCAAATGTGAATCACACTCAATCCAAGAATACAAACCAAATGTAGTCCTCAAGCCAGCATGAAACACAAGATCTAATAATATATATGGGACATGTGGAAACAAAATGCGAAGAGGAATAGCAACGACGGAGACTCAATCAATAATACTTAAACTAGAGTATTTGGAATAAGGAAATAAACAATTAGCACAATGTAAAAAAAATAAGCATGCAAATTCACGGTCGTAAGCAATTTCGGGAGAAAATTTGGCACCTCTATAGAAATTTTGATGGAATACCCTCCACGGGCACCTAAATGATAATATAGAACAAACCAAAGTCAACCAAAAATTTTCACTTTTTTACTCTTTTTTTTTAAGGTAATTTCAGATGCTGATATTGTGGTTCTGAAATCAGGGTCTGAGCAGAAGTTCAGTTCAGTTTTGATGCTGAGGTTCTGATTTCATAGGCTGATTTCAGGTTCTGATTTCAGAGGCTAATTTAGGTTCTGATTTCAAAGTTTGATTTTCAGGGTCTGATTTCAGAGGCTGTGTTTCAGGGTCTGATTTCAGAGTCTGAATAGGCTAATTTTCAGGGTCCGATTTCAGAGGCTGAGTTCAGGGTCTGATTTCATGGTCTGATTTCATGGTCTGATTTCAGAGGCTAGTTTTCAAGGTCTGATTTCAGAGTCTGATTTCAGAAGCTAAGTTTCAGGGTCTGATTTCAGAGGCTAAGTTTCAGGGTCTGATTGCAGAGTCTAATTTCAGAGGCTAAGTTTCAGGGTCTTATTTCAGAGTTAAGTTTCAGGTCTGATTTCAGAGTCTGAATCTGATGGTTTATTTTCTTTTCTCACTTCACTAGGGTTTTAGAAACAAATCACACAGCTGTCCAAGAACATGCTTATTTCTTCAACATAGACCCGGCCAAGGTTCCGGTTCGAAACCGGAACCGAACCGGTTGGAATTGGAAGGTTCCGGTTCCAACCAGTTTCGGGACCGAACCGGAACCTAACCGGTTCGGTTAGGATTCCTCCCCTAGTCGAACCGGTTGGAACCGTTGGAACCGGTTTGAATTTATACAATAATATATTTTTTAATTTTTTAGATAAGAATTTTATTTGTAATTTAGTGTAATTATGTAATGTAATTTAACGTAATTTGTAATTTACATAATTTTATTTGTAATTATGTAATTTTATTTGTAATTATTTTTTAAAAAAAATAATTTAATGTAATTATTTGTAATTTAACTTTTATTTTCAAAAAAGTAAAAAAAAAAAAAACCGAATGGAACCGGAACCGAACAGTTCGGTTCCGGTTCCGGTTCCATTTTAGTGTGGAACCGGAACCGAACCGAACCGAACCGCCGGCCCGGTCTACTTCAACATATGCTAAAAACAGAATGTATATGACGAACTATATGAAGAACACAACAAAACCCAGGTCCATAAATAAACAAAGATTACGGAGTGATATGAAGAACAACAACAAAAACCCAGAACGGGAAAATGATAAAAGATTAACTGACATGTAGAACACAACAAAACCAGATCCAGAAATAAACAAAACGAAAACAGAAACAAGATCCAACAAGAACTGAAACAAAAATAACAAAGAACGAAAATAAAAACAGAATCAAACAAAAAGTAAAGATAGGAAAATCAGACATTAGAATCCTGAGCTCTAGATACCAAATGACAAGAAACACACTTGGATTCGAAATCCAAGCAAACCCCAAGCAACAGACAGAACCCCAAGAACCGCGAATTTGATTTTGTAGGAACAAAATCCTTCCAAGGCCACAAAGAACTTACCCTTGAGAACCTTTAAGATGATTCTTTGTAGTGTTTTGCTAGCAATAGAGACGCCACTAAGTTTGCCAAACTTAGATAAGTCGATTTTAACTTGAAAATGGGAATCCCTCCCTTACAAGAATTCGGCCATAGCCAAAGCTTTAAGCTTTTGTGTTTACAAATTTCGTTGATTGTTTCATAAAGAAAAAGAAAGAAAGTTTAAATAGTGTTACAAAGAGAAACCCTAAGGCATAAAGACAACAATGCCCCTAAAGGCTAAATTACAAAAATACCAAAGTCTTCAAAGACCTGTGAAGCTTCATTCAGAACTGATTTGGGCTGAGTGAAGTGGCTTTGGGCCCTCTCTATTGAAGCCCACATGCGTCTCTATTTGTTTGTTGCAATCGGCCATAACACTCTGAACTAATCCCGCCATTGCTTCTCTGAGTCTTTTGGTCCTCTACCTCGTAATTGGCCCTTTTAGTACTTGTTATGGGTCTTTTGCTTTGTTGTCGGCCTGGATCATGTCAACAACACCTCACGCAAACCATATCTACCCCAAATCTTATGGATAATAGAATCAACCACTTTAAAGGGAAGCTTTTTACCAACAAAGTAGCCAACAAAAGTAGTTCTCCAAGCTACACTACCTTCTTCCGCAACATCTACAGGGGGAAAACCTTGATTCGGCCATCAATCATATTCGATTTAATATATTGAAGTTCAACAAAATATGGAGAAGGCACACTTCTAACATCATCAATAGAATCATTTAGCACTTTTACATAACTAGGGGCCCCAACCGCACCAAAACGTGAGACACTGAAAATTTAGGAGCCAACTTCACACTTCCCCGCATTTCTTCTATGCCACCTCAAACTCTCTACCTCCATGACTGTCGCCAATTGAGCATTTCTGCACTTTGCAATTCCATAGACTAAATCAACAGCCTGTTCAGGCAAACTCACTACCTCACCAACACAACCCTTACTATGCAAAACATTACCCAACCTCTTAACCTCCACCTCAACATCATCACATGTATAACCCATTTTCTTGTTGTTGGGATGTATGCCATAGAGCTACATGTAATGTAAACGGCTTTATATGTTTTGAAATAAAATGATGCATTATTCATTTATCAAAGTGTTTGTTTAAACTTCGCATATTATAAATTATCTTGAATACCCTAGATTACTTATGTACCTTCAGACTTAGTGTATGAGTGTCATACACAAGAGGATTTAAGTCTAAAGTTAGTAATCTTAAATAGTCCATAGAGAGCAAACAAAACGGGTACTTTGTTTACCAAACACCACCACACAAACTCCCTATCTCACTACAATAAACAACCGACCCAGTAGAGGCACCAAGTAGAACCGGACGAGAGGTAGGAAGACCAGATGCCGAGGGCGCTCCGAGACACCATCCGAAGAATAAGAAACAAGAGGGCTCACCTGATCCGATGAAGGACCAGGAGGCACAAAACCAAAACCTTGAGTCGGCAAGGCATCACCGAACGAAGGGTCAGGGGGGTCTCTCGGTCAACAGATCTGACAGCCAAACGACCCCCAGCAGAACGACGCGGCATTAAAACCGACAAGCTGAAGACCGGCATCAGTGAAACAGAACGGAAATGAGGAAGAAAGGCACGGGAAGGAGAGGTCAAAGTAATGAGTTTGGAAAAAGAAATTAATTAAAAGATAAAGGTAAAGGCTCACGACGAAGAGAAGGGAATCGCTGAAAGAGTAAAAAGGTTGAGAAGGGAAGAGGGCAAATCAGGTTATCGATTTAGAAGAGGAAACCAAAAAGATTAAGGCTCACGATGATCAGAGGAGGGAATCGTCGAGAGGGAAGGGAGAGTTGAGAGCATTTTAGGGTTTTCTTTTTTTGTTTGTCTCCTCGATCCCTATGATACTATATATCTCTCAAACCATTCATACCTTTGACTGAGGTCATCCCAAACCCATGGGGGGTTTAGTTAACTTAAACTATAACTAGTTATTTCTTAAAGATCGCATGAGTTCAAACATAATAGAATTTAGGTTCCATTCCAACGCTGAGAGATCTCGCTGTGATGCACTTATGTCTTCACTTACTAAGTATTATTCTCATATTGTCATCGCACTTCGACAGTTCTACTTCTAAATCTTATGATTAGTGTTCTTTTTGTCTCAATCTCTACTCTATTCTATACCTAGAACTTTGGTGGTCTATGTCATTGTCTCTTATTGGAAGGACATATTCTTTTAAATATCTGCAGTCATATCTAATGCTGATGCTTTTATATTCTCGTCATTGCCTAACTACTACTTTATCTTTTTATTGCTCTATCTAGATAATTTCTTTGCTAAGTCTTTTAATTAGAGCTATCTCTCTCCTATTATGCTCCTACACTAAGTGTGAAAGTTTCATGTTCCGGTCTTCTTCCACTATGCGTTCACTTGTTTCTAGGAATATCTTGAGGCAATCTTTGAGGTCCATCTTTGCTGCTATAGTATTACGAGGGTTGGGAGGGTGGTCTTGTCCTGGAATTTTCTAGTTGCGGTATTCTTACTAGTGACATGTGCTGCAGTTGCGCGTGCTGCTTATCTATGAACTTAGGACTCCCTTATTTTCATATCTGGTGTTGGCTTCCAAACTGAGGTACTTCTGCTAAAATCCATCTGAATTACCTCATTCAACTTTACTCTTAATTTATCTCCGGCTATTGGTTATACTACCTTTTACTGAGAACTCCCATAAGGTTCATACTCCCTCAAACTCCTACCGTACTTCCTCTGTTATTCTTCCTTACTAAGTTTTGCTCTGTTACTTGACTTTCCTCCTTATCTTGATTTCTTGATTCTCTTAGGTCACCACTTCCTTAGAAGCTCCACATTTACGACCAATTATGGTATTACTATCGTTTCTTTAGTTTGGGTAATCCATTCTTTTTTGGTATGGTGGGAACTCTGTATAAGTTGGATATCTTACTTTTGTGTTGTTGTCTTTAAATTACGTTATCCCAGCTACTATAGATACTGATTTTTCTTACTGCTTTGTTTTCCCCTATCTTGTCTCTTGACTTTATGCTGTACTATTGTGACTGGTGATGGTTCATTCTCATGGGATATTTTCTAGGTCTTTGCTCTCTGCTCTTACTATCAGTAGCATTTAATTTTTATTTGTTCGTGTTGGTAATCTTGTTAACTCATGAGTACCTCCAATCTCATGGGTCTGTCCTCTTTAAACTCACGTGGGTTTCTATCGGTATTGGTCTGATATATGAGTTCTACTATGTTTGGTCTATTCTGTAGACTATAATGGGTTCTTTCCTTTCTAACTTCGGAGCCTTTCTAGGTCTTTTTCCTGGATGATCTATCTTCTCATGTCCTATATTTCTGTTTTTTTAATAGTCGCTCGTCGAGCTTTCTTACGGTTGCATTTATCTAAGTTGGGAAAGGATGGGGAAAGCCTGTACATCTCAATGGTTATAGTGGTCCTTGTTCTGGTACTCTGTGTTGAAAATCTCTAAGTCCCAAGGATCGATTAAAGCATAGAAACATAAGTGCGAATACACGAGGAAGTTGCGGAATACTTACATTGAGCGGTTGAGCGATGCGATGAAGAACAAAAGCTTCTTTTTCTCCTCCTCTAAGGCTCGGCAGTCCACTGCTATTTGTCCTCCAATAATCGGTCCAAGCTCCAAGCTTTTGGGTGGTGATTCCAAGCTCACGTGTGCGATTCCCTATCACCTTCGCGTGACTTCGAATATGTGCTAGCACTTGGTGATTTTTGCCACAAAAATCACTTTCCTACCTCTCCTTGAACTCACGGCAAAGTGCAGTGAAGGAAGAAGAAAATCAGCCTCTTATAGGCGTGAGAGAGAGGGAGAAGAGTTGAGAGAGAGAGATGTGTTGTGTTAGTTCAAATTGATTTCTAAAATCAATTAAAAACATATACCAAATCTTGTAAAAGCCTTCCAAAAGTCAACACAAAATTTGGAGGCAAAAATGCAATAAATGCATTCCAACCACACACATCAACTATTCATATCACTCTATCAATCAAGTGACAAGTTGTCACATCACTCAAAGTGACTAATGATTTGACGTTTGATGTGACTAATGATTTGACGTTTGATGTGACTTGCGTGCTGCACTCGAATTCGAAATGCGAATGTGCTCACAAACACTCTCGGGCTCGGGTTCGCTAATTCCAAATTAACGAATTTTCTGTTGCGATGAAATTAAATCTAATTTAATTAAATAACTTTACCTAGCAAAATTACTATCCATGTCGCTAACGAATTAACTCTAAATTAACTCGTTCGCCCGAATTAAATTCTAAATTTAATTTCGCGTCGAAATCCAATTTTGTTTAATATATCGAATATATTAATTTATCGATTAATTCCAAATTAATCATTTTCTCTCTTTAAATGATATTTTATCCCAGATAAAATATCTCCGCAATTAATCCTAGATTAATAAAGTGCGAGTCATACGTCATCGACGAATCTTCGGGAAACGACCCATGAGATCCCCAGATATGTTGGCAGTAAATCTGGTAGTCGGAATATCTGAACACGTAAGTACCTAGTACTACGTTTGTACCCATTTACAAGACAAGGTTGGCTTCTAGCAAAGCGCCATGCCTACCTAATTCTCCAGAAATATCCTTACAGGAATATGTGATCTATATCAGGCGTAGTATACGTAGTATTGCATATCTCGATCCAGTATCGGATGTCACGTGCTAGGCCTGGGGCTGGAATCGTGTATGTCCCGTACGAAGCACATATAAGATCTCTGGTAACTAGTCTCTATAATCGGATAAACATGACCTAGTCATTTTATCCCGAAGACTGCAGTACATAAGAGAACCAGTTTCGTATCCTATGTGACCATCATCTCCACTATGACTGGAGTGATACTTCCGTCTTGACATCACACCCAACACACTACGATTCTCAATATACCCAGCAGAAGCGTACACAGAACCTGTTAAAGCCCTGGACGACCTAAAACCAAAGTATATTGATTGTCGCAAGTATTAGCGGTGCAAGTCTCAGGTTAAGACCAAATACACCTACCCTGATTTCGGACTTCCATAGACAAATAGTCATACTACCAATGGAATTCCGAGGGGTCTATCCAGAGCGAAGCTGTTTTCCGTACCATCGGTAAAACACAACCTCCTACTACACTTGCATGAGTATCATATACCCAAATATATGAGAACTATGCCGTTATGCCCTCACAACGCGCACAAGTGTAATGCTAGTCTTTTACGCATTATCGATGTCCAATCTCGATAATACTCTGACTAGGGGTTTTTTAATGATTAATCCTTCGTGGATTGATACTGTCTCATATCATCTCAATCCATGAACTAATCATAAGGACCTCCTATTATTTATACATCTTGGTGATCTAATCACAAATGATAAGAGAGTAATTTCCTTTGTCACATAGTTAATTTGTACAACAACACCATGATCTGTACAAATAGTGACGCTATGGGTCATAACTGTCCAACAATCTCCCACTTGGCCTATAGGCAGTCACTCGAGTGTCATATACCCGAACTATGTACGGTTCACTCAATTACTGAGAAAAGACTTTAGTCAGCGGATTTGCATGATTATCATCTGATGCGATTTATACGATCATCATATCACCACGATGTATGATCCGAACGAATCAGATGAATATCGAAGTATATATATGGATCGTTGATGAGACCATTAATTCTTTAGCCTGTGCTGTAGCCTAGCTCAGCTACTAACAGAACTATTCTAATCCAATTAGATTTATTATTGATCCAAAAAGGCTTCTATTGCTGCCTCAGCTGCAGCAATAATCCACTTTTGTTGTTTATTCGGTAACAATATCTTGCTTGGAAGATTTCCAGCTCACTGTTCCGTTATTCAAACTTTATAGTACCGTTTTGCGACTTACAGTCGTTATATCGGTTAGGAAACTTGCAACAGTGATCCTAGTGACTTCAAGTTCTCCTTCTCCATAGTATAAGACAGCATCCTTAGATCTCTAAGATACTCAAGAATGTTCTTAACATCAATCCAATGACTATCATTTGGATTGGCCCGATTATGAATCCATATGCTCAAAGTGTATGAGACACCAGGTCGCGTACATTTTTTTCAATGTACGGTTTCTCGGAGAATGTTAACAACTTTTAGATCTATCCCAGTAGATCTTTATTCCTAGAATAAAGGTTATTTCTCCCAACAATTCTACGAAAAATTTTCTTGAAAGCCAAGCTTTCACCGATTGTAATTTTGGGAATGTCATTTCCAAGAAATGATATGTCATTATTTTATAGGACATTTATTGTCAGTGCGCTCCCACTAACCTCCTTATATACACAAGAATCATTTTTTTTTGAATTAAATCATACACCATTATGATTACATCAAAACGACAGTTCCAAGAACGATATGCTTGCTGCAATCCATCCATGGATCGAATAACCTGCAAACCTTGTTTGCTAGTTTTGGTACGACAAAACCGTCAGGATGTTGTAAACATCCTCCAAAAGGTTTCCTTTAAGGAAAGCGGTTTTGACGTTCAGCTGACATATTTCATAAATGAAACATGCAGCATCAGCAAGCATTATCCAAATGGATTTATCTTGGCAACAGTTAAAAAAGGTTTCGTTGTAATCAACACAATGTTGATAACGATACCTTTTCGCTACAAGCCTAGCTTAGTACGTTGGTATGTTGCCTTCCATGTATGTCTTCCTTGAAGACTTATATGGTACCAGTAGGCACAATGCCTTGCGGTACAACAACTAGTATCCAAACTTAGTTGGTATACATGAGATCCATTTCGGATGTTATGGCACTTTGTCATAATAAGGAGTTGATACCTTGTATCACTTCCTCATACGTAGTCAGTTCGTATTCCTCAATAAGATTGACATCTTAACGATGTGAGATCAGAAACCCATATCCCAGGTTGTTTTCTGACTCTCTCCGACTTACATGATTCTTGTGTATTCGAAGATTACTGGTATAGTTTCATCCTTGATGAACTATTTGTGTTCCATTAGGAATCAGTGCTTTGAATAGTATTACTCCGATTTTCATCGAGTTTTACTATCCTCCCACTTACCACTGCATATAGGTATTCCTCTTAGGAAAACCGCATGGCGAGCAACAATTACATTGTTCTCTAGTGAGTTGTATAAGTACTATACTTTGGTATCCCTAGGATAACCCATAACTTGGCACTTATCCAATTTGGGTTTTAGTTTGGTATCATCCAAACATATGCCTAACATACCCAAATCATCAGGAATAAAAAAACCCGGTTTCTTTCCTGTTCATATCTAATATGAAATCTGTCAAACAGATTTTTATGGAACCTTATTCTAAATAAGTTCTGCACTATTCATGCGTATCCGTTGAAGGAAATGGTAGCTCAGAGTGACTCATGATTAACCTTATCATGTCCAACAAAATTCGGTTTCTCCGTTCGGACACACCGTCAAACTGACGTGTTCCGGGAGGAGTCCTCATTGAAAGAATACTATACTCTTTCAAGTATTTAAGAAACTTATTGCTTAAGTATTTTCATTACGGTCTTACCGTGACGATTTAATACTTTAGCCGATCTGTTTGTCTATTTCGTGTCGAAACTCTAAAAGTTTCCGATTTGTGTTTCAAAAGAAATACATAACCATAACGCGATGCCACATCCGTAAAGGTCACAAAATATTCATATCCACCTCTAGCCTAGCTAGATATGGGCCCACCTACGTCACTATGAACCAGGGCTAACAGATCGGTGGTACCTACACTTTTACCAAGTAAATAGTGTTTTAGTCACTTTGCAAATAAACTAGATTCATAGACTTTATTTGAGTAGAATCAAATTTGTCCTAGTACCCACTCTTCGAAAGTGTGGATATACGAGTCTTGTTTAATTGTGTCCCAGACAACGATGCCACTTTTAAGTTTCTTCTGATCAAATCAGTTTGAGTTATTTGTTTGTCATATTATACGTTTGAGATTTATTTATATTCAAAATATAAATACTGTTATTCACATCTAATGTGTTTATCTCAATATCATCTTTAAAAAATAAAACACTTTAGTGTTCTAGAATATAAAGGTATACTCGCAACGAGTTATACTAAATATAGAGATAATGTTCCTAGTCAAACTAGTTACATTATAACAGTTTCCTAATTTAAGTACACACCCAAAGGGTAGTTCCTAAACTTAGGTTTCTACGGTTGAAACAGCGACTGTCGTCCCGTTTTCGATTCGCAGATTAATCTCATCTGAAGTCAGTATCCTGCTCAAAGCAGATTCTGCACATCAATGCATATTTATGTATCACACTAAGTATCTAAAATCCAATTTTAATACTAGTAGTGAACATTTTTCTGACAAACATATTTGAAGTCAGAGTCTTGCCCCGTCTTCGATTCCTTCATGTCTGCCATGTCCAAACGGCAGTCACGCTTCCGCGATTCCATTTGCCACAATTTAGGCAGATATTTTGGGATATGTCATTTATCTTCCTAGAAGATTATATTGACTTTTCCTTTGCCATTTTCCACATTCCAGAAGCCTTCGGCCTAGCCTTGGTCTTCTGGGATGTTGAAGTAAGGTGCGCCTTGCGCTTCTTGCCATATTGCAAACATTGGCTTTGTCTCCTTGAGAATAACCATTAACTCTCCAAGAGTTTACTATTACAATTTAGTACTTCAACGATCTATGAATAGATCTATGAAGATCCTTCAATTTCATTATCATACTTTAAGGATCTAATCCTTTGTTCTGATTAAGAAATTAATGAGTCTATTTGCGGCAAGCTTAATGGATTAAGCACTAAAGTTATCATCACATGAATATTCCAAAGATCATGCTCTTACTATTTGCATAACTCCGGGCTTAGGCCTAATATGTTATTTTATCAAATAAAGTAACTTATTAGTTTCCAGGACCATCCTGAAATTTTATTCCCAATTTGAAAATTAAAGTCGTTTAAATACATTTTCCCTAGGATTATGTTTAAAATCCTAATCTTTCAATTTATCTTGATTCTAATAGTCCAACTATTTAATCAACGATTTAGGTACTATTTATTATAATGATTACTATAGTCTAACTATATAATCAACTATAATTTAATAGATTAAATTCAATTATATTGATTACTATAATCCAATTATAAAATCAACTATAATTAATTAAATCAAATATATTGATTACTATAATCCAATTATATAATCAACTATAAATGAATAGTTTGAATACAGTCCAATTGTTTATTTAAAACAACGATTAAATATTAGTTCAACTAATATAAATTAATTTATTTGACGTAATATTTGATATGAGCGCGTATGGCAAGTTACTAAACGAATATTGCAAATTCAATACTTGCCTCCCACTATTTTTTGGCGAGCCTCTAACCCTCTGTCGAGTACTCGGGAAACCGTGTTTCCTAGTGGGCTATGATCCCGTTAAATGTCACACAATCTTGACTTTGGCCAACAAATTGTATGATAATTAACTAGGTAGATCTCTAAGATCAATTGGATATCATCCAATTCCTAGATCCAGTAGGGGGACATCCAAGTCCGAAACATATATCTTATATATGCCAATATATCCAATATATTACCTAACCTTTTTCCTCTGAATCAACTAAGCCTTGGCTTTGGCACAACAAACTTAGTGATCCCAGTTAAGCGGAACCTATTGACCATGGAAAGCTTCATAATCAATGTTGATGGACAAGAAGTGGTCTTGACTTTGGCCAACAAACCACAACTTGGACAAGACACCGGTATGGAACAAAGCTCTCGTGATTCAAACACATCCTCGACGGACAAAGGCCTTGACTTTGGCCAAAAAACCAATGTCAGTCTTAGATCTTGAGTAAGAATCACTCAATGGAAGGAAAAACGCTTAATATTATTTGAAGGTTTTTCGCATGCAAATTGGCAACCAATTTATTATCTTTGCTAAGGTCTCATCATCATACACCCTTAAACATGCATTCTAAACACATAATAAGGCGCGTAAAATAAATAATAATGATATGCGGATGGATACTTAACACATTGATCCTAGATCAAATCTCTCCCTTTCCTCTCTCCCGCTAGCACAAGTATATCTTCTACCCGTTATATAACACTTCTAAAGAAACCTCATTTACATTGAGGGGAATAGGTGAGAAGAGAAATACATAGAGTAAGGAGGTGACAAGAAACTCACTTGGGTTTGAAACCAAGCAAACCCCTAAGCATCTTTCTCAAAACCCCAAGAACTTTGAATACTGATTTTGTAGGAACAAAACCCAACCAAGATCAGCCCCTAACCACCATGAAACTCACGTCCATGATAACCACAAGCACGAAATCAGATTGTATTTTGCTAGCAATGGAGACGCCACTAAGTTGCCAAACTTAGATAAGTCAATTTGAACTTGAAAAGGGGAATCCCTCCCTCAACAAGGTTTCGGCCATAGCCATGGAAAGCTCAAGCTTTTCTCTCTTTCAAAGGTTGTATATTACGTTGGTTGTCTCCAAAATACAAAGAAGAGTCACATAATAAGGGTTACAAAAGAGTAAAAAGACTAAAATGACCAAAAGCCCTAAGTCAAGCACCTCAACCACGACAATTAAGGTCCTTTTGCACCTAAATAAACTTAGAACAAAGATTAGAAGCTAATCTCACTTAAGCTAATTGAGGTGCTTACATGCTATAGTAAATTGACGTGCTTCCGGCTAAGTACAGATCTAAGCATAATTAAGCCTAATGGCATAGTCAACCATGCTAATTACATCATAAATAAATTCAAAATGTCGAGCAAAAATGACAAAAATGCCCCCATTTGGCCGAATTCAACATAGTCCCAAAATGGGTGAAATCGGGTCAAAAGGGTGTTGGTGCTGAAGCTGCTCTGCTATGCTTCAGTCTGAGCTGATCTGGGTCAAATGAAATAGCTTGGGGACCTATCTGGTTATGCCCATATGTGTCTCTGGTGTGCACGTGTCTTGGTTGCTGCAACTGGTTACATAGCTCTGAGCTAGTCCCGCAAAGGCCTCTCTGAACTTCTTTGCTCTTTGGTGTGTGATTGGGCCTGTTGGTAATTGCAAAGACTCTATTGTTCCATGGGTGACTGCATTCATGTCAAATATTGTCCCTTGGATCATGTCATTCTTCCTCTCTTGAAATAGATTCGTCCTCGAATCCGAACCCGGATCATAGATAGTTATGACAAAATCAATTGGACGATGATATTGAAATATAAAAGAATCATACTTGACCACTTGTACCTGCCATGAAAAAGCATAAATAATAGAGAAAATGTTATGGAAAAACTTCACTACCACATTTACTTTCTTTTCACCAGCTCGCAGAGCTTCATCATCACTCATGTCCACTATCTCATCCATACTTGCAAAGACCTTCTCACACACCTGCTCAGATTCACTATGTTTTTCAACCTCAAAGCACACTACCTCACAAGTGTTTACTCCCTCAATGCTCACGGTCTCACAAGCATTTTCACTCACCATGTCACTTATAACACAATTCACAACATTCAAGGCCTCACAAGTGTTTTCATTCGCTATGCACTCAACATCACAAGTGCTTCTCACTTCATTACACACAACTTCAATAGCTTTTGGTTGTTGAGTACTCTCTTCATTCACTGTATATTTAGTTACCTTCCAAGTCTTTTTCCATTTCTCATAAGATTTTCTATAATCACTCATAATATCTTGGATATCACTTTTGAATGTATCCAAAACCTTGATCTTTCGTCAATGGTTAAACTTGGACCTGTCATCTTAACACTAAACAAACAGATTAGAAATCATAAAAGCAAAACAAATATGTAAATCCTCACAATCTCACGTGTTTACACTCGAATGATATCACTCCACTCGTGTTTGCACTCTATTGGCTTTTACCCGATATTGTGCTCACAATCACTGCCTTTTACCACTATTGAGTTCTTCCTCAATTCAATTACAAATCAATTCAATTCCCAGAATGGTCAACTAAGATGTAGTCCACAAGTTAGCAGAAACACAATGTATATATATAGAGCAGGTGGAATAAAGCAAATAAGATAAGTAATCACGGAGACTCAATCGAAAGAAACCTATAGCTAGAGTGCTCATAATAAGAAAGAATGACGAGTTAGCTAAATGCAATAAATAAGAAAGCAAACAATCAACGTGTCACTAAAGCAATCTTGTGGTCACTCGCTATAGTGTTTGAGCTCACCTTTCTTTTCTTCTCACACACACTCACAAGTGTTTACACTCCAATGAAACACAATGAAGCACAACGGATTTCAATTAGGCTATAACACAAATATAGTCTTTCAAGCTCAAACCAATACAAACCAAATCAAATATCAAGTAACTCATGTAAAGCAATCCAATCAACTTGCATATGGTCTAATCAAGCTAAGCACAATGCGACCAATTCTCTTTCTTTTTTTTTCTCTTTTTTTTTTCAAAACAAGTAGGTGACTCAGCTGCTTACGTAAGTAGCTTACAAGTAGGTCAAGTAAGCATGTCAATTCGGCAATGGTAAGTTACAAACCAACTAAACACTTTTTCCAACTAACTTGGTGATGCAACAGCTTGCCTCTTCAAGCACCTCTCAAATGCAATGATGGCTACTCAAATTTCCATGTCAAGCTCATGAGTGCTTCCATTTTCAATGTCATGCTAATGATGGCTCACGCAAATCAGCAAGCACACTTGTTAATTCATGCTTCAACATAAGCACATCAAGCATCTTACTCACGACAATATGTGTAACAAAGCAACCAGACTTGTCTCACAAAGTTAACACACAAGCATAAGTAAACTTCAAGAGTAAGTCACGGCCTCATCAATCCATAATCATTTCATTTTGTTTCAACACTCATTCACTCAAACACCTCACCACAACACTCAAAAACACTTGTTTTCCTCACACTTCACAAGATTGCAACAACTTCACAAAGATTGAAAACAAGCTAGTTCACGCAAATGCTATGAGTAATGAAGTGCAATCTGATTTTCTCAAAGTAGATATGAACAATACCTATTGAAAACAAGCTAAGTGACATGCATATGGCAAGAACAAAGCAAGGGTGGTGATGGTTCTTCCTTGGCCGAATCTGACCTGATGCATTTTTTTTTTGAAACTAATAACTTAATAACAATGTTAAACACATCCTAGTAACATAGAATTAACAATTAAACACTTGATTCAAGCAAAGAAAAACAAAAGCCCCAATTTTGACCTAAGTAGCCAAATCTTAACTCAAAGAAATACTCAAAATTAGCACAAATTACTAAAGGAAAGATTGTTATTCAAGCAACAAGGATCACAAATCTGCAAGAAACAACAAAAAACACCAATGGCCGAAACTTGAGGACAAATTCCTTAATGGCCGAAATCAACAACATAAAAAAAAAGATGAATACAAGATTAAACAACACAAAGGATAGGAAATCAGACCTCAGAACCCTAAGCTCATGATACCAAATGACAAGAAACTCACTTGGGTTTGAAACCAAGCAAACCCTCAAGCATCTTTCTCAAAACCCCAAGAACTTTGAATACTGATTTTGTAGGAACAAAACCCAACCAAGATCAGCCCCTAACCACCATGAAACTCACGTCCATGATAACCACAAGTATGAAATCAGATTGTATTTTGCTAGCAATGGAGACGCCACTAAGTTGCCAAACTTAGATAAGTCAATTTGAACTTGAAAAGGGGAATCCCTCCCACAACAAGGTTTCGGCCATAGCCAAGGAAAGCTCAAGCTTTTCTCTCTTTCAAATGTTGTATATTACGTTGGTTGTCTCCAAAATACAAAGAAGAGTCACATAATAAGGGTTACAAAAGAGTAAGAAGACTAAAATGACCCTAGAGCTAAAATGACCAAAAACCCTAAGTCAAGCACCTCAACCACGACCATTAAGGTCCTTTTGCACCTAAATAAACTTAAAACAAAGATTAGAAGCTAATCTCACTTAAGCTAATTGAGGTGCTTACATGCTATAGTAAATTGACGTGCTTCCGGCTAAGTACAGATCTAAGCATAATTAAGCCTAATGGCATAGTCAACCATGTTAATTACATCATAAATAAATTCAAAATGTCGAGCAAAAATGACAAAAATGCCCCCATTTGGCCGAATTCAACATAGTCCCAAAATGGGTGAAATCGGGTCAAAAGGGTGTTGGTGCTGAAGCTGCTCTGCTATGCTTCAGTCTGAGCTGATCTGGGTCAAATGAAATAGCTTGGGGACCTCTCTGGTTATGCCCATATGTGTCTCTGGTGTGCACGTGACTTGGTTGCTGCAACTGGTCACATAGCTCTGAGCTAGTCCCGCAAAGGCCTCTCTGAACTTCTTTGCTCTTTGGTGTGTGATTGGACCTGTTGGCAACTGTATGGGTTCCTCCAAGTTGTTAACTGCATCCTGTAATGTCTCTGGTGTGGTTGGACCCATGTCATTCCCTCCTTGTTGAAAAAGATTTGACCTCGAATCTGAACCTGCATTAAAAATAAAATAAGTCAGAAACATTAAACATTGTAGGAATGCCAAACTCACCAGGAAGATCAAGCTTGTAAGTATTGTCGTTGATCCGCTCCAAGACTTGAAATGGACCATCTCCTCTTGGTTGCAACTTGGATCTTTTCCTCTTGCATATAAAGCCACACCCAATTGCCGGGGTCAAACACAATGCGTTGGAAACCTATTATTCTCACCAACTCCGCCTTTCCCTTATCATTCATACTCCCAAGCTTAATAACAATCAAAGATAATAAATCCATAGGAGTTAAAGAATTAGAATCATAATCAATCTCATAAGGCAAGTGAAAACTAGAAGGATGAATGCATCTATTATATGCAAACTCTGGGCCCGCTATTGCGTCTGTGATCTTCTTAGCTCTTTGGCATGTGATTGGGCCTGTTGGCAATTGCAAAGACTCTATTGTTCCTTGGGTGACTGCATTCATGTCAAATATTGTCCCTTGGATCATGTTAGGAGGTAATAGGCTGGACGCGCATGTCCAATTAATAAATTCTAAATTTATTACAACAATTTCCAAAATTACCCCACCCATCTAATATCCATCCGATATACATTATTCATGCATCGCAACCATGTATTCACACAAGCATGTTATCAATCAATCTAATCCAATTAATTAATCTAATAATTAATGACCATCCAATGTTCAAACAACGATTTAATTTTGCGCGAGTCCAACTCGTTTTACGAATAAGTACTCAAAGTACGAATTCTTGAATTAAATTAAACTACAACATTAAATCCAATTTAATATGTATTTAATACTAATTCACTTATTTAATTCCAAATTAAATTATCACACTTTATAAATAAACCTTTACAACTTAAATTCCAAATTTAATCGTTACGGGTCTCAAAGCCCGATTAACGTCCAACGTTAATTTAATTAAAGTCCAATGGGATTTTAATTAATTTCTTTAAGGCGTAGACTTTTGGACAACTTTGGTCAAACCCAATAACCAAAGCCCAATCAAGGAATAACCCCATAAGCCTAGAAATCAATTTAGGCCCATTAGGCCCAATTAAATAATTAAGGTCCATTAGTCATAATTGGACTTTATGAATTCGGTTTTGGGCCCAATTGGATCCAACCAATTTACCTAAACCAATCTTGGTACAACCAAGCCCAATAAGCCCAATAACAACTTTTAAAGCCCAAATCCAATTTAAGCCCAAATAATTAAATTACCAAAAATCCAATTTCACAATTTAATTACTCAAAGTGTATAGCATAATTAATTACCCAAATCAATATTTCCAAAACACCAATTAGCCTAATTAATCATGCTCATTAACAAAAAAACATGTCCAACACATTTTATCAAAAATCAAACCCATTTCATGCTCATATATGTCTCGGCAATGGTGGGATTTTGTCCAATTTCAAATTCAATCCAATTAATTCTCAAATCAACAATTCCCAACATGATTCCAACTCATCCAATGAATCAAAAATCAAAAAAATCCAAGCCATTAGGGCAAGTAGTGTATTCGGCCAAGCCTCACATTTTGGGGAAAATTGTTCCAAACCAATTTTCATGAAATTGATCCAATCAAACTTCAATTAAACTACATTTAAGCATACTCAATCATCCAATTTCATCAAATCATGCTCAAATACAATTTACCTAATTTTAACCCTAAATCAAGTTTCATGCTTTTACTCGCTCTTATACCATTGTTGGGAAATCTCTAAGTCCCGAGGATCGATTAAAGCATAGAAACATAAGTGCGAATACACGAGGAAGTTGCAGAATACTTACATCGAGCGGTTGAGCGATGCGACGAAGAACAAAAACTTCTTTTTCTCCTCCTCCAAGGCTCGGCAGTCCACTGCTATTTGTCCTCCAATAATCGGTCCAAGCTTCAAGCTTTTGGGTGGTGATTCCAAGCTCACGTGTGCGGTTCCCTATCACCTTCGCGTGACTCTGAATGTGTGCTAGCACTTGGTGATTTTTGCCACAAAAATCACTTTCCAACCTCTCCTTAAACTCACGGCAAAGTGCAGTGAAGGAATAAGAAAATCAGCCCCTTATGGGCGTGAGAGAGAGGTAGAAGAGTTGAGAGAGAGAGATGTGTTGTGTTAGTTCAAATTGATTTCTAAAATCAATTAAAAACATATACCAATTCTTGTAAAAGCTTTCCAAAAGTCAACACAAAATTTGGAGGCAAAAATGCAATAAATGCATTCCAACCACACACATCAACTATTCACATCACTCTATCAATCAAGTGACAAGTTGTCACATCACTCAAAGTGACTAATGATTTGACGCTTGATGTGACTTCCGTGCCATACTCGAATTCGAAATGCGAATGCGCTCGCAAACACTCTCGGGCTCGGGTTCACTAATTCCAAATAACGAATTTTTCGTGCGACGAAATTAAATCTAATTTAATTAAATAACTTTGCCTAGCAAAAGTACTATTCACGTCGCTAACGAATTAACTCTAATTAACTTAACAATTATCTCCCGAATTAAATTCTAAATTTAATTCCGCGTCGAAATCCAATTTCGTTTAATATATCGAATATATAATTATTGATTGATTCCAATTTAATCGTTTTCTCTCTTTAAATGATATTTTATCCCAGATAAAATAACTCCGCAATTAATCCCAGATTAATTTTCTCTTTCATCTAATTAATCTCAGATTAATAAAGTGCGAGTCATACGTCATCGGTGAATCTTCGGGAAGCGACCCATGAGATCTCCGGATATGTTGGCAGTAAATCCGGTCGTCAGACTATCCGAACACGTAAGTACCTAGTACTACGTTTGTACCCATTTACAAGACAATGTTGGATTCTAGCAAAGCGCCATGCCTACCCAATTCTCCAGAAATATCCTTACAGGAATATGTGATCTATATCAGGCGTAGTATACGTAGTATTGCATATCTCGATCCAGTATCGGATGTCACGTGCTAGGCCTGGGGCTGGAATCGTGTCTGTCCCGTACGAAGCACATATAAGATCTCTGGTAACTAGTCTCTATAATCGGATAAACATGACCTAGTCATTTTATTCCGATGACTGCAGTACATAAGAGAATCAAATCCGTATCCTACGTGACCATCATCTCCACTATGACTGGAGTGATACTTCCATCTTGACATCACACTCAACACACTACGATTCTCAATATACCCAGCAGAGGCGTACACAGAACCTGTTAAAGCCCTGGACGACCTAAAACCAAAGTATATTGATTGTCGCAAGTATTAGCGGTGCAAGTCTCAGGTTAAGACCAAATACACCTACCCTGATTTCAGACTTCCATAGACACATAGTCATACTACCAATGGAATTCTGAGGGGTCTATCCAGAGTGAAGCTGTTTTCCGTACCATCGGTAAAACACAACCTCCTACTACATTTGCATGAGTATCGTATACCCAAATATATGAGAACTAAGCTGTTATGCCCTCACAACGCGCACAAGTGTAATACTAGTCTTTTACGCATTATCGATGTCCAATCTCGATAATACTCTGACTAGGGATATTTAATGATTAATCCTCCGTGGACTGATACTGTCTTATATCATCTCAATCCAGGAACTAATCATAAGGACCTCCTATCATTTATACATCTTGGTGATCTAATCACAAATGATAAGAGAGCAAGTTCTTTTGTCACATAGTTAATTTGTACAACAACACCATGATTTGTACAAATAGTGACGCTATGGGTCATAACTGTCCAACACTCTGTGTCCTAGTAAAGTCTATTACTCATATAAGGTAGGTATGAGATAGGCTCCATCAGGACAGCTTCCTTAACCGCTATCACAGATAGATGTGAATCTATGTAGTTTAGTGTCGTACCTATATTGGGTTTCTTGGGGTAAGGTAATTTATCATCTCTACTTAAGTCTTTCTTTTACTTACTTACGAGCCTAGGTTTGGGGTCTAAAATTTCTTCATCCTTTTTGGCATTTTTTTTATTAGAGTTCTCACTTCTATTTTTGATTTCTTATTTCTTTTATCTTCCTGTCTATTCTTCATTACTCGGGGAACTTGCTACCTATACGAGGTACTCAAGGACTATAGGGTCTGCTTGGAAAAAAAATTTGAGTATGAAGGGAATATTGCTTGGAGGGAAGGAACTTTACTTGAATCTACTTGGCATTTTACTCTTGTTTAGGTTTGTTATATTCTCATTTACTACAAATTCTGGTGTTATCTTTTAGTATCTAACTCTGTATCTCTGATTCTTACTACTATCTGGTTACTTTAATCATCTGTACGTCCTCTTTTACTTTTCTTATAGATTTTTTTTTCAATTCATTTGAATAACTATTTTGAAACTTTACTCTATGTTCTCATTACTTGTCTTGAACTTCTGTTGATGAGTCAAGATAACTATAGAAGGATTTTCCTGCTAGAGTAACGGTTATGGTTTCTTTATTAGGAAGAAGATTTAGATAGCTTAGGAATTTTACTAACCTGTTTATAGGGCTTGAGGACGAACTCGAGAATCGGATACTAGAGAGGTAGTGCCTTGTATACGGGAATCCCGGACATACTCCGTATATAAAACCCCAGCACTTTGCCCACTGCAATCACTAACTCCCTAAACCAGGCTCTGATACCATCTTTGTAACATCCCCCAATCTGAAAACTTTCCTTTCTAGAAAACTTCTCTGGAAACCATCTCTGAAATCTGTATCTGAAAACTGTTTCTGAAAACTAATATATGTCTCTGAAAACCTAACGTATGGGGGCGTTACGTATCGTCATCCCCCCATTCACCTAACTACAGCCAGGAGTGCAAATCCATGACATTGGGGCGTTTTGTATCACCGTCCCCCAAAGCATGCCACTACCTCTCCCTGAAACTAATGGTCTTGGGGCGTTACGTATCGCCTTCCCCTAAGCCACTGAACTAGAACTTCGGGTGCGAATCTATGCTACCCTCCAAGTTCTGAATCTAGGATCTAGGGGTATTTGTCATCCCTAGTCCTGAATTAGGATATGGGGGCATTACGTATCACTGTCCCCTCAGTCCTCTATATGTGCACATGTTCTCTCCGTCAATTCCATATCTGAATCAAGTTACATACTGAGGTGGGTTTTTCCCTCATACCTCGAAAACATACAACCATGCTTTTTTTTTTGGAATTTGGCTGGCATTACTCACTTGCTGAAGAAAAATCTGGTTCTTACGATGATCTATAATTGATAACTTTGATTAGAAAGTTGGCTGGGGAATATATTCTGAATTAACTAAATTTATCCACTCAAGCACTTTTATTATTATCTAAAGGCATATCGTACTTATCATCATGATGTAAGATGTATACACGAACTGATACGAGGCCCTTAGGGTGGCCTCTAACACGCTAGGGGCGAAGCTGGAATGATTTGGGGAAATTTTTTATCACGCATCATGATGCCTCCATTTGGGCGTTGCGATGCGCACATACACGATGAATCCAGTGAGCAACTATGCATTCGCGTCGCAACGCAAGGCCTTCTTACCACCCGAGCTCTTCTTAGGCTTACTTCCATAATCTAATTTATTCTTCTCCAGAGAGTCTTTAGCCTTAACAGCTAGCATGTTATCATTAGAAGGTAGTGAATCACAATCAGTTGCAAGTGGAGTCTCAGCCAAACCATCCTCAGATAGATCCCTAAAAGCCATTGTAACAATATGAGTTCATTCCCTCTCCTCAATCTTTTCCCCACTCTCCACAACAACTTCCTCAGAAATACAACGTGTCCCAGAAGCAACCACCGGAACCAAGTCCAAAACCTTGGTAGAGAACTCACCCAGAATAATAACCTTATCAATGGCATCGCCCAATATCACAGCCCCATTCGACTTAACCGAAGTAGCCAGAACCGCAGCCTTACCTTTCTTCTTCTTAGGGATCGAAATCCATTCACTCTTGCTATCCTTAACTATCAAATCTGAAACATATGCAAACCGTAGATGGAGTGGTGGTCTTGGGAACCTAAGTTTGTGAGGGCTTACTCTCCTCCCTCTTGGGAGCAATCCTAGGGCACGAACTCAGAGAATGAACAAAAACCTCACACGAAGTGCATTTCACAGGTATCCATTCATATTCAGCCCTCACTTTTAACCACATACCATTAGAATATTGGAAGTCAAAATCCTCAACCAGTGCCTCCCTAACATCAATTTTAACACAAACCCGGGCAAAACTAAGTCATTTCCTAGAAAGAGTAATATGGTCAGCATGGAGAGGGCAACCAACTACACTAGCCACAAAACTAAGTCCCTTAGTAGTCCAGTACACAAAGGGATATTGTAGAGGCCAACCCACACCAGAACTTTGTTGATGTCCTCTTTGGTCAAAGGTAAGCTCGCCTATTAGCCATATGCCAATGAGCTTTGTCCAAAACCACACACGCTTCTTGAAAGCTAGCAAATCTGAATAGAAAGAAACCATTATCTGAGGTCAAAACCTCACGCAAGCCAAACCTCCCCAATATCTTGTGAGCAATAGAGTCAATAATTTGAAACAGGAGTCTCTTACCCACAAAATAACTAACTAATGTACAACGCCAAAAGACACTCCCTTCTTCAGCTACCTCCAAATGAGGACTCACCTTAACCCGTCCATCAACTAAATTCGGTTGAACATAATGCAAGGCATTTGAGTTAGAAACTAGATCAAGGTTATCTGCCCCGTTGGAACCATTCAACACATTTGCATAACTCAAGGTAACATCTGCACCCAAACAATGAGATTTGGATAGATTGGGGGCTGCCCTGATAGCTTCTTTACCATTGTTGACTACTTCCCCATTACCCCCATGGCATTAGGAGTGACAACGGCTTCTTGAGCACTCAAACTCACGGCATAAGGAGTAACAATAGTAGCAATATCAGACACATTCACTGCCTTGGTCACGCTATAGATAAACGACATCACAGTCCCCATATTCCCAAACACATAAATTATGTATGGACACATATACACTCATGAAATGACCTTGGGAACAATCGGTATATTCCTCGAAATTCCGATACGAAATTGTATGATGTTCCACTCCGGATAGCCCATGGTATTTGGGTCGTAACTTTCTCATACAAACTCTGATTCCTATGAACTTTATATCGTCGGAAATCTGAAATCGTGATATACAACTTCCATGTTGGACGTTTTTCCAAATTCGAACTAGAAATAGGTCAAAAATACAACTTAGAAATTTAGATGAATAATAACTGCGGACCTATCTAGAGAATTCCATATTTTTCTCAAGAATTCTGATTTTTCTTCAATTAAAAATATTGCAAATTGGTCAAACAAGCCCCTAATATAAATAAGGAGGAATATTCATCTATCCTAAAAAATTTTTGAGAGAAAGAGAGAGTGACGTGAGAAGGAGAAGAAGATGAAATGGGAAGAAGCAGAAGAAAGAAGAAGGAAATAAGAGGAAAGCAAAATCAAATCCTTTTGTGACAAGATAGAAGTGAAGAAAACAACCATGAGAGACTTGTTGGATGATGGAAATCCAACAAAAATGAGGTAAGGTCATTTGACCCAAATCTTGGATTGAGAAGTTTTGTTGATACAATGGTATATGAATGTTAGGAGCACATTAAATATTGTATTTAGTGACTTATGAGCATGGAAATTGATTGTGTTGTGTAAAAACCAAATACTTGGAAACCCTAAGTATTAAGCTAATTGGAACTATGAGATTAAAGAGTTAAGTTGGGTTTATGAATGTTGGTTTAGCAAGTATTTATAATAAAATTTAAAGAATTGATGAATAGAAATTGTTGTACGGAAGTGTGGGATGAATGTTGAGCAAACTACGTATGGAAGGTTAAAGTTGGGCCCTGAATTTATCCTTACGTCGTGACGCAGAACTCACAGCGTCGCGACGCGTCCTGGAAATTGTTTCCGGGAATGTTTCTGGAATCGTGCACGTTGTGATGCACAAAGAAACGTCAATCCCCGCGACAAGGTAGGCGGAGATGATTTGATTGTTTGGGTTTCTCCCTTTTTGTCTGTTCTTATGTTTATTGGTTGTTGGAATATCCGAGGTCTCAATGATCCTATGAAACAAGATGAATTTAGGAGGATTTTTGGTGACAATAAGCTTTTCTTTTTATGGTTTAGTTGAAACTAAGGTGAGGGATGCCAATTTTATGGGGGTTTTCGGTGTTGTTAATCCGTCGTGGAAGATTTTTTTGCCACTATGATGTTCTTACTTTCGGTCGTATATGGGTTTGTTGGAACCCGAGTGATGTTGATGTTAGCATTATTTGCTCCTCCCCTCAAGTTATCCATTGTCGTATTTCTCATATATCTGCCCTTTGGAGCTGTGTAGTTTTTGTGGTTTATGGTGACTGTGATTGTGAGAGACGTTGGGAGTTGTGGACTGATTTGTAGGCTAGTTGTTGTGATTTTGATTATTCTCTGTGGTTGGTTATGGGTGATTTTAATGCTATTCGTTATCCTTCTAAGCATAGTGGTGGTGGATGAACACTAAAAAGTGCATATTTATTATACGCAAAATCAATCGTTTTACACTTGTAGTTTCACTAATCCCCTTAATTTAGCACGTCTGTGAAATAATATTCTAAGTTATATTTTGTATATTTTTATTGTGTATTTTTGTTATTTAGTAGGTAAATCACTGCTCAGAAGCTCGACAGTAAAAACAAGACTTGGAAAAGGGCAAAAATAGAATTTTAACAGGCGCGTCGTGACACGCAAGTCCTCAGCGTCGCGAGGCTCCCATAAGGACAACAACACCGTGGGCACCGCCTTTCGCGTCACGACACGCAAAGCCTCAGCGTCGCGACGCCCTAATCTTTCAACACGTGTCTCCCAGCTGGTAGACGCGTCGCGACACGGCCTTGGCTTCGCGACACGCGGACCTTTCTCAGCCTATAAAATGAAGCTTACGGCAGAAGAAATTTTCATACTTTCTTTCCGATTTCGATATAGATTTTGGGAGAATGTGTCTTGTGTGTTTATTTATTTAAGCTTTCTATAATGTCCTTTTCTTTCAGTAATAAAATTACGAGCATTTTTAATTACAAAATGAGTAGCTAGTTTCTTTCTGTTGGGGTAAAGGGTGAAGCTTTTATAATGAAAACTTAGATCAATCTTGCCTACATTATAATAAATAAATTATAATCTAATGATTAAAACTTGATATAGATCTAGATTAATTATTGACAAAATTGGCTACCGCCTATATGAATGGTTTTATACGATTTTGGCATAATTGAGTACCTTTGCAGCACTTATTATAGACAAACGGTATCACTACCTATATGGCTGGTTTTATACGGTATCACCGCCTATATGGCTGGTTTTATACGGTATCACCGCATATATGGCTGGTTTTATACGGTATCACCGCCTATATGGCTGGTTTTATACGGTATCACCGCCTTTATGGCTGGTTTTATGTTTTTGGCATATTTAGTACCTTGGTAGGAATAGTTATCGACAGAAATAACTACCGCCTTTATGGCTGGTTCTATATATTGGCATAATTAATTCTTGAGATAAATTAATTAGGTAACAACGACATTTTATATATTATAATTAAGCGAGATTTCTAGATTTGAAATATTAAAAGTGGATCCCCTAACTCCAGTATTTCATTTTATTATTGTATTTTAACTTAAAAGTTTCCAACAACTTCAACAAATCAAACATTTTTCTTTTCGCTCTACTTATTGTTCTATTTTACTAAATCTATTCCATGTGGATCGACCCCGGATTTACCGGTTATTTTATTACTTCGACACTCTTATACTTGGGAGTGAAAGACCACTTTTTGAGCGTGTCAAGTTTTTGGCGCCGTTGCCGGGGAATTATTATTTAGTAGATAGAATAATTTTTCTTTTTCTTTATTTTATTTTTATTTTCATTTTTTATCTAGTTTATTTTTTTATCTTGTCATTTATTTCCTTTTTGTAAATATTGCATTTATTTTTGTTTTATTTTTTTTTTGTTTAGGTTGCATGAGACACTGATCTCGATCATCCAGCGGAAGACTAAACAGAGAATCTCCATCACTTTCATCATTCGTCAAAATGACCGAGAACCAAATCGAAAATTTAGCTGAAAATCCACCTGTCCGAGTTGAAAACCCAATTAATTAGGAAGAAAATGAGTCTCAGTACGGAGATCCTAATCATCCTAGGACACTCAGACAATTCATGAATCCCACTAGGACAAGATCACTATCTTGCCATTTTTCCTCCAGATGCAACATGTTTCAATTTTAAATCAAGTATCATCCATCTTTTACCCATATTTTACGGTATGGAAGCAGAAAATCCTTATCAGCACTTAAGGGAGTTTGAAGAGGTATGTAACACTTACACATACCAAAATTGTAGCATGAATTTAATTCGTTTAAAGTTTTCTCCCTTTTCTTTAAAGGATAAAGCTAAAATTTGGCTGCAAAACCTTAGGTCGGGATCTATTAAAACATGGGATGATTTACAAGAACAGTTTCTTAAAAAGTTCTTTCCCCCTCATAGAACAAATTCCTTTAAGAGGAGAATCATAACCTTCACACAAGAGTCGGGGGAAACACTTTACCAATATTGGGAGAGATTTAAAGAGATGTTAAATGTTTGTCCACATCACGAGTTTGAAACATGGAGGTTGGTCTCCTATTTCTACGAGGGGCTAACACCCCAAGGTAGACAAGTAGTGGAGATTATGTGTAATGGTGAGTTTAGGGTTAAAGATCCCGGAGATGCACTAGATTACCTAGAACACATAGCAGAGAATGCACAACAATGAGACACAGTAGGAACCTATGAGTCATCTGTAAAACCACAACCATCTGGTAGAGGTATATTTAACCTTAGGTAAGACCATGACCTTGCTGCAAGTATGCATCTCTATCTAAAAAAAATTGAGGCTTTAGAAGCAGAGAAGAGTGATCATGTCAAGTCAGTTCAGGAAGTCTTATGTCAAATCTGTAATTCAAATGAACATGGCACACACGTTTGCCCATCTTTGCCAACCTTGCAAGAATGTCTCCATGACCAAGTCAGTTCCATAAACACATTCAATAGACCAAATCCAAACCCATACTCACAGACCTACAATTCTGGTTGGATTTCCATACAAACTTCGATTTGAGGAATGATAACTAAACACAATCCTCACAACAACCTCCCCAAATTAACCATAATTTCTGATATTTCCAGAATTATGCACCATATGTCCCACCACATAGGAAAATCTTTGAAGATACCTTGAATGCATTCATGGAAAAACATGAAGCTATTAATAACCAAAATGCACAAACGATGAATGATTTGAGAGAAAATTTTGCTAAAATTACATCTGCATTAACCATTAATGAGAAAGGAAAGTTTCATGCACAACCACAGTCAAATCCCAAGAGTCATCTAAATCCTCACGAGGGTAGTTCTGGAAATCAACACTTAGACCAAGTCAGATGTGTTATTACTTTTCGTAGTGGTAAACACATCCACATACCTATTCTTAAACCTCACGGAGATGAGAATAAAACATATTCAGAGGGTAAAGAAAGGGTTAATGAACCATTACCCGTCGTTGATAATAATAATTTGTCATATGCACCTCCATTTCCTTAAGCATTAAAAACAAAGAAATTGAACCATTCCCCAGAGATTTATGAAATATTAAAACAGGTAAAAGTCAATATTCATTTGTTAGATTCCATCCAACATATACCATCTTATGCCAAATTTTTGAAAGATCTGTGTACCGTTAAAAAAAAACATCAGGTAATAAAGAAAGCTTTTCTAGCTGAACAGGTAAGCTCCATTCTATCAACTACTAATGTATTAAAATACAAAGACCCTGGTTGTCCAACTATTTCTTATATTATTGAAAATCAAAACATTGAACATGCTTTGCTTGATCTCGAAGCCACTATCAATTTGCTTCCATTTTTGATTTACCAACAACTTAATGTTGGTGAGATAAAACCAACCTCAACTACTCTTTTGATTGTCGATAGATCAATTAAGGTATCGAAAGAAATTGTGGAAGATGTGTTATTACAAGTCGATAAATTCATATATCATGTGGATTTTATTATCTTAGAAACACAACCTGTGGCAGACAGTTATAAGCCAATCCCTGTAATACTTGGTCGCCGATTTTTAACAACAGCTAACGCTTTAATTAATTACAGTAATGGAATCATGAATCTGTCTTTTGGCAATATGACATTAGAGCTAAATATTTTTAACATGTGCAAACAACCATATGATGATGATGATGAAAACGAAAGCAAAATCAATTGAGCCAATTGTGGATGAGCATATTCAGGGGAGTTTATCGGATCCCATGAAAATTTGGACTGCTAATTTTATTGAATCAAGTACAAAAATGGATTCAGATATTACTAATGATTTTCTACTTGACTCTACGCAGGTATTGGAAGATGATGGAGAGATACAAAACTTGGACGAACTGGGAACACTGGAAGAAGAAAAACACGAGGAAGCACCCAATTTGGAGTTAAAATATACATTTCTAGAAGATAAATAAACTTATGTTGTGGTAATTTCTTCTTCTCTCACAAGTGATCAAGAATGTAAGCTTTTAAATGTATTGAAAGAACATAAATTGGCAATTGGATGGACTTTAAAAGACATAAAAGGCATTAATCTATTAATTTTCACACAAAGAATACATTTAGAAGATAATGCTAAGACATATCATCAACCCCAAAGAAGATTAAACCCTCACATGAAAGAAATAGTAAAAACTGAGGTCCTTAACTTCTTGATGTAGGCATTATCTACCCTATCTCTGATAGTAAGTGGGTAAGTCCTACACAAGTTGTACCTAAAAAATCGGGAATTATTGTTATAAAAAATGATAAAGGAGAATTAATCCCAACTCACATTCCATCTAGTTGGCGTATGTGCATTGATTATAGAAAACTAAATGACGCAACCAGAAAAGATCATTTTCCTTTACCATTTCTTGACCAAATTTTGGAAAGAGTAGCTAGACATCCATACTATTATTTTCTTGATGGTCACTCGGGTTATTATCAGATTCCCATTGCTTTAGAAGACCAGGAAAAGACCATATTCACATTCCCCTTTGGAATATTTGCATTTAGGAAAATGCCTTTTGGACTTTGTAATGCACCTGCAACATTCCAATGATGCATGTTAAGCATATTTAGTGACATGGTTGAACACTGTTTAGAGGTCTTTATGGATGATATAACTATTTTTGGGAATTCATTTGATAATTGCTTGAATAATCTGGAAAATATTTTGAAAAGATGTGAAGAAAAATGACTTGTGTTAAACTGGGAAAAATGCCATTTCATGACTAATTCAGGAATTATTTTGGGTCACGTTGTGTCATCTAAAGGTATTGAGGTTGACAAGGTAAAAATAGAAGTAATCTCTAAATTGCCATCACCAAAAACAGTCAGAGAAATCTGTTCTTTCTTAGGACATGCATGATTTTATAGGAGGTTCATTAAAAACTTTAGTACCATATCCAGACCCTTATGTAACCTCATATTAAAAGATGTAACATTTGAATGGACAGAAGAAAGTCAAAAATCATTCGAAAAAATTATCAGTCTTTTGACTTCTGCTCCTATTATGCAATCCCTAGATTGGTCTTTGCCTTTTGAGCTAATGTGTGATGCTAGTGATTATACAGTTGGTGCAGTGCTAGGACAGAGAAAGAAAGGTAAGCCGCATGTAATATATTACACAAGTAGAACTTTAAACAGTGCACAAATGAATTATACTACCATAGAAAAAGAACTACTTACTGTAATATTTGCATTGGATAAATTTCAATCATATTTAATTGGTTCTTCAACAATTGTCTATTCTGATCATGCTATTGTTAGATATTTGATGTCTAAATATGATACAAAGCCAAGATTAATACGGTGGGATGGTGACCTTAGTAGGACTGAAGAGGGTTTTAATAGACAGAAATCTCGGGTTCAATGGCTCAACCTTGAGGATCAGAATTCTAAATTATTTTTCCATGCTATGAAGAATCATCATTGTCGCAGTAAAATTACTTCTATTTCTAAGGAGGATGGTGTAGGAAACGACTTTCCTTAGCGCGGCGGAAGTTGCTTGTGGTGGCACCGGGTCCGGTATGGATCTTCAAAATTTTCTTTGCCTTCTCCCTTTGTTATAGTAGCTAAGATCAATCCTTTGGTGTCCAACACTTAGATCAACCACTCGATCTTCCGAACTATGACTCGAAACCAACAAACCGAAGTGTGGGCTTCTCTCACAAAGATTAAACCTCTAAACTATTTAGAGATTTAAGATGTCACAATGGTGTTTGGCTTTAGGAATTTCACAACACTTGTGAATGTTATAACTCTCTTTATTTTCTCTCAAATCTTTTCTCACTACAATTGTGTGAATGAATGCAAAGTGTTAACCTTATGAAGTGAGAGAAATGGTAGAGATTATATTCTCTTACACAAGCCAAATAACCTTGTCATTAAGCATCTAATGCTTTCTTGCAATGGCCAACACAAAAATGTGAATGCCATACCAAAACATAAGAAATGTTAAGCTAAAGACAATGGCTTTGTCATTAAGCATTCAATGCTTTCTTTCAATGGCAAACACATAAATGTGGAGGTCATACCAAAGCATAAAATGCATTAGCTAATGACAAAACTATTAGGTGTATCTAAGCCACCTAATAGACATAATTGCTTGGATGACATGGTAAGCCATATGGCTTTGTCTCCAATGGTAAATAAAAATCAATATATTAATAATGATTTATTTACCTTCAATCATGTTGTAGTAATTATCTCATAATTATTACTAATTTGATTGTCTCATTAACAAGACTTGATTATCTCATAATTAAAGAATTCTAGAAAACATTAAGTTAAACTAATTTAACATAGTTTTCATTTGTGACAATAAATATTATTAATCTTATTAATAATATATAAATAAATATAATGTGAGCATATAATTAGACAATATAATTATATTAGGTTTGCTACAGTTAATCGAGCTAGCACGGGGACCAAATGGACCTACGGTTCCGAGCTCCAATAATTCCGAAATATTAATTAAACTCTTTAATAAAATATTACGAATTATTAACTCTGCATTATTCCAATAAAAACTCGAAGTTGAACTCTCGTTACCGTAGATGGATTAAGTAAACCAAACGTTTTCGGTGTCCATCGATATAGTCATTACATATGGATATAGCCCTTCACGAATATCTCATAAATAGAGCCGGGTCATAAGTCCGTTAAACCCCTCTAAATATTTTGTCTCTTAAGTACCATTGATTCTATAATGAACAATTAATTCATAACAATTATGAATATAAAATACTTTCTATTCGTAATAGAAAAGTTGAGCGCTCAAATTATTCAAGTCCCGAATCAACTCTTAAAAGAGATATTCATCTGCTTCTCGTAAGAATGAGTGAATTCCATATATATGTAAAACTTTCCCAGCTACATACCAAACCATATCCCCAAAATATGTAGTTATTGGCCGGGAATGCAACACCAACCTCACCATAGTAAATCAAAGGACATAGTCTGTCATGCAGGAGTTCGTAATACACTCAGGATTAAGATCGAATCCATAAATGACCATCTATTAGATAAAATGAATTTCTTTGGTTAACGGATATTAAAAGAAATTCGTATTTATCTGAGTCCAGTCCTATATGATCTTATCATACAAGGTGACTCCATTCCCATGTCACTACATGAACGATCCCGGATCAAGATCGTCATACAAGTATAGAATGGACCACAACTATAGATAAACCACAAACAAAGTACCTTCCTTGTTCGCTCTCTATGGACTATTTAGATTACTAACTTTAGACTTAAATCCTCTTGTGCATCAAACATACACTAAGTCTAAAGGTACAATAGTAATCAAGGTAAACAAGACAATTGGACAATATGCGATATAAATCAAACAACTTTGATAAAATGAATAATGCATTTATTATTATTACAATAATCAATTCCGTTTACAATACATGAAGCTCTATGACATAAATCCCAACATTCTCCCACTTGGACTAGAGCAAATGAGACATGTCATGTAATCCTAAACCATTTAGGTGACCTTCAAATATTTTAGCCGATAAGGTCTTTGTAAACGGATCAGCCAGGTTGTCTGCGGATGGAATCTGCGTGACAGCGACATCTCCTCTATGCACTATCTCTCTGATGAGGTGATATTTCCTCTCAATATGCTTATCCCTCTTGTGACTTCTTGGTTCTTTGGAGTTCGCCACTGCGCCACTATTATTGCAATAAAGTGTGAGTGGTTTATCCATATCTGGAACAACTTCCAGATCTGCCAAGAACTTACGGAGCCAGACTGCTTCCTTAGTTGCTTCACAAGCTGCTACATATTCAGCCTCCATGGTGGAGTCAGCAATACAAGATTGCTTAATGCTCCTCCATACTATAGCCCCACCACCTAGGGTGAACACTGATCCAGATGTTGATTTCCTAGAATCGACATCCGTCTGAAAATCAGAGTCAGTATATCCTCTCAGAATCATATCCTGACTTGTATATACAAGCATATAATTTCTCATTCTCCGAAGATACTTGAGACTATGTTTCACCGCTACCCAATGATTTAATCATGGGTTGGATTGAAACCTACTGACTACTCCCACTGCAAAACAGATGTCTGGTCTCGTGCATAACATAACATACATAAGACTTCCAACTGCTGAAGCATATGGTATATGTCTCATCTCCTCAATTCCTTGAGGTGTCTTAGGAGACTGTTCCTTAGACAAATGAATCCCATGCCTGAAAGGTAAATTACCTTTCTTGGAATTTTGCATACCAAATCGCACAAGAATCTTGTCGATATAGGTTGCTTGAGACATTGCTAACAGTTGTTTCTTGCGATCCCGAATGATCTGGATCCCAAGTACATAACTCGCCTCTCCCAAATCTTTCATTTGGAATTGGTTAGCTAGCCAGATTTTCACGTCCGATAATATATTTACATCATTCCCAATGAGTAAAATATCATCAATGTATAACACAAGGAAAACCACCTTCCCATCAATGATGCGCTTGTAGACACAAGGCTCATCGATGTTCTGCTCAAAGTTATAAGACTTGATCGTAGTATCAAACCTTATGTTCCAAGATCTAGATGCTTGCTTAAGTCCATAAATGGACCTTTGCAACTTGCAAACTTTTTGCTCTTGACCTTGGGTAATAAACCTGACATGATCCAGGCCGACAACAAACCAAAGGACGCATTACAAGTACCTGAAGGGCCAATTACGAGGCAGAGGACCAAAAGACTCAGAGAAGCAATGGCGGGATTAGTTCAGAGTTTTATGGCCGACTGCAACAAACAAATAGAGATGCATGTGGGCTTCGATGGAAAGGGCCCAAAACCATTTCACTTGGCCCAAATCAGTTTAGAATAAAGCTTCCTAGGCATTTGAAGACTTAAAGACTTGATATTTGTGTAATTTCGTTTTTAGGGGCATTGTTGTCTTTATGCCTTTAGGGTTTCTTTTTGTAACACTATTTAAGCTTACTTTCTTCTTCATTTGAGGGTAATCAACGAATTTATAAAACAAAAAAGCTTAAAGCTTTGGCTATGGCCGAATTCTTGTAAGGGAGGGATTCCCCTTTTCAAGTTTGAATCGACTTATCTAAGTTTTGGCAAACTTAGTGGCGTCTCCACTGCTAGAAAAACACTACAAGGATTCATCTTAAAGGTTCTCAAGGGCAAGTTCTTTGTGGGTCTTCTTTGTGGCCTTGGAAGAGTTTTGTTTCTACAAAATCAAATTCGTGGTTCTTGGGGTTCTGTCCATTGCTTGGGGTTTGCTTCGATTTCGAATCCAAGTGGGTTTCTTGTCATTTGGTATCTAGAGCTCAGGGTTCCAAGGTCTGATTTTTCTATCTTTCCTTTTGTTTGATTCTGTTTTTATTTTGTTCTTTGTTATTTTCGTTTCAGTTCTTGTTGGATCTTGTTTCTATTTTTGTTTTATTTATATTCTGGATCTGGTTTTGTTGTGAAGCATATTCTGGATCTGGTTTTGTTGTTCTGCATATCAGTTCATCTTTTATCTTTTATCAGTTCGTCATAGTTGCATATCAGTTCATCTTTATCATTTTCCAGTTCTGGGTTTCTGTTATGTTCTTCCTATCAGCTCGTCATAGTCATTCTGTTCTTCAGCATATGTTTAAGAAATAAGCATGTTCTTTGGCGGCTGTGTGATTTGTTTCTAAAACCCTAGTGAAATTTGAAATCTGATCCTGAAATCAGACCCTGAAACTTAGTCTCTGAAATCAGACCCTGAAGATTAGCCTCTGAAAATCAGACTCTGAAAACTAACCTCTGAAATTAGACCCTGACCAGTAGCCTCTGAAGTCAGACACTGAATAATAGTAGCCTCTGAAATCAGACCCTGAAAATTAACCTCTGAAATCAGACACTGACTAGTAGCTTCTGAAATCAGACCCTGACCAAAAGCCTCTGAAATCAGACCCTGAAGATCAGCCTCTGAAATCAGAACCTAAATCAGCCTCTGAAATCAGAACCAGAATATCAGCATCTGACGTTATCAAAAAAAAAAAAAAGTAAAAAGTGAAATTTTTTTGGTTGAATCTAGTTTGTTCCATATTATCATTTAGGTGCCCGTGGAGGGTATTCCATCAAAATTTTTATAGAGGTGCCAAATTTTCTCCCGAAATTGCATACGACCATGAATTTGCATGTTTATTTTTTTTCCATTGTGCTAATTGTTTACTCCTTATTTCTAATTACTCTAGCTTAAGTAATATTGATTGAGTCTCCGTCATCACTATTCCTGTTTGCGTTTTGTTTTCCGCCTGCCCTATATATATATATATTGTTGGGTCTGTTGTGTTCATGCTAGCTTGAGGACTACATTTGGTTTGTATTCTTGGATTGACAGTTCACATTTGAATTGAGGACGAACTCAAGAGTGGTAAAAGGCAGTGATTGTGAGCACAGTATCGGGTAAAAGCCAATAGAGTGCAAACACGAGTGGAGTGATATCATTCGAGTGTAAACACGTGAGATTGTGAGGATTTAGATATTTGATTTACTTTCTTGTTATTTCTAATCTGTTTCTTTAGTGTTGAGATGGCAGGTCTAACTACTGATGAAAAGCTTGAGGCTTTGGATAGGAAATTTACAGATATGATGGAGAACATGAATACTGCTTTGGAGAGATTGTCCAAAAGTGTAGAGAGTATTCAAACTGGTAGCGGTCCCAGAGTACCACCACCTCAGAATGTACCACCACCTCACAATGTGCCACCTCGCCGTGTACCACCACAGTATGTACCACCAGATGAAGAGGAAGCTGAAAATGAGTTTGATGATTCTGATGGTTTTGATGATGTGGAGGAGATATTTCAGCCTGGGCATGATAGGAGGCCTAATATGAGGTTTGATAGGAGGAATGATAGGAGGGATAGACGGTTTGATGATAGAGGTGCATTTGATGCCAGAAGAGGGGATTATGATCGGAGAGGATATGGTAGGCGAGGAGATGTAGATGGTGATCTAGGTAGCATCAAGATCAAGATACCAACATTCCAAGGCAAGAATGATCCTGAAGCTTATTTAGAATGGGAAAAGAAAATAGAATTGATTTTCAACTGTCATCACTACTCAGATGAGAAGAAGATCAGTCTGGCAGCAATTGAGTTTACCGATTATGCTATGATTTGGTGGGATCAGCTTGTCTCTACTCAGAGGAGAAACTATGAGAGACCGGTTCAGACATGGGCAGAACTTAGGGGTCTCATGAGAAAGAGATTTATACCCAGCCATTACTATAGGGAGTTGTATCAGAAACTACAACATATGTATCAGGGGACCAAAAGTGTTGAGGACTATTACACAGAGATGGAAGTTTCCATGATCAGGGCAAATGTAGTTGAGGATGCAAAAGCTACTATGGCACGGTTTCTAGGGGGCTTGAATAGAGAGATTGCAAACATGGTGGAGTTGCATCATTATGTTGATTTGGAGGATATGCTTCACATGGCTATCAAGATAGAAAGGCAACTCAAGAAAAAGTCAACATCCAGATTTGGTACTCAGGCTACTTCTGCATGGAAAGGGAAATGGGTTCCGAATGAGAAGCGAGATGGAGGCTTTGACAAGCATAGGGGCGAATTCAGTGGAGGCTTTAATAAGCCTAGGACCGAACCTTGTACCAAGGGTAAAGAGGCTGCAGAACCGATCAAGACTAGACCAAAACCTGAGGGAGCAACTACTAGAACTAAGGATGTAAAATGTTTCAAATGTTTGGGCATGGGACACTATGCTTCACAATGTCCCAATAGGCGTACCTTAGTGATTGATAAAAAGAGTGGAGAGGTGTACTCTACCGATAGTGAGGTTGTGGAGGAGATGCCAGAGTTGGAGGATGCTAGTGACCATGAGGGAGCTGCATACCCGATGGATAACTTATCCTTAGTTGTCAAGCGTGCTTTGAGTGCACATGTTGTAGAGGATGAGAGTGTGCAGCAGAGGGAGAATATATTCCATACTAGGTGCCGTGTGAATGGCAAGGGGTGTAGTATGATCATAGATGTGGGCAGTTGTACTATTGTTCTAGCACAGCTTTGATTGAGCAATTGGGGTTGAGCTGCTTGAGACACCCGAAGCCTTACAAGTTGCAGTGGTTAAATGATTGTGGGGAGATAAGTGTGACAAAGCAGGTACTGTTGAGCTTTAACATTGGGCCATACACGGATGATGTCCTATATGATGTGATACCGATGCATGCCGGACATATTATTTTGGGCAGACCGTGGCAGTTTGATAAGAAGTTTATTCATGATGGGTTCAAGAACAAGTACTCTTTTCAGCATAAGGGAAAACCCATTACATTATACCCACTTACACCTGCACAAGTCCATGAAGATCAGGTTAAGTTGCAACTTTAACGTGACAAAGAGAGAGTGAAGGGAAACACCACTTTGGGAGAAACTAGTAAGAGTGTTGTATCTGGTGAGAAAAATAAGGCCAAGGCCGTGGGTGTTTCCAAGGGGGGTGAGTGCACGTGAGGGGGAAACAAAAGGGAGAGTTAAAAAGAGTTTCTACATGGGTGAGGGTGAAGCGAGGAAAGCGTTCAAGGCTAGCAAGATCATGCTATTGTTAGTCTATAAGGAGCCTCATATTTATTTTACTAACGCTGACCCTTTGCTTCCTGTGTCTATTTCATCTCTTTTACAGGATTACAGTGACGTACTCACAGAGGACATACCTAGTGGGCTTCCACCCATTAGAGGTATTGAGCACCAGATAGACTTCATACCTGGAGCAGTCATTCCTAACAGACCGGCTTATAGGAGCAATCCCGAGGAGACAAAGGAGCTACAAAGGCAAGTACGTGAATTGATGGATAAGGGGTATGTAAGGGAAAGCATGAGCCCTTGTGCAGTACCAGTACTTCTAGTTCCTAAGAAAGATGGGACGTGGCGTATGTGCGTTGATTGTCGAGCTATCAACAATATTACGGTAAAGTATCGTCACCCCATTCCTAGACTAGATGACATGTTGGATGAATTGCATGGTTCCAAAATTTTTAGTAAGATTGACTTAAAGAGTGGATACCATCAAATTCGCATGAGAGAGGGAGATGAGTGGAAGACTGCATTTAAGACTAAGTATGGCTTGTATGAATGGTTAGTTATGCCATTTGGTCTCTCAAACGCACCTAGCACATTTATGAGATTGATGAATCATGTTATGCGTGCATTTTTATGTAAGTTTGTTGTGGTTTATTTTGATGATATCTTAGTTTATAGTAAAACAGTAGATGAGCATGTAATGCATTTGGAGCATGTACTTGATGTTTTACGAAAAGAACAATTGTATGCTAACTCTGACAAATGCACATTTTGCATGGATAGAATTGTTTTTCTTGGCTTTGTTGTGAGTGCAGATGGCATCGAGGTAGATGTGGAGAAGGTAAAGGCAATTTAGGAATGGCCTACACCAACTACAGTGACAGAAGTCCGAAGCTTTCATGGGTTAGCGAGCTTCTATAGTAGATTTGTCAAGGACTTCAGTAGCATTGCCGCGCCATTGACTGAGGTAGTAAAGAAGACAGTTGGTTTTCAATGGGGCGAGGCGCAAGAGCGAGCATTCAGGACCTTAAAGCGAAGTTATGCAGTGCACCCATTTTAGCACTACCCAACTTCGAGAAGACATTTGAGATTGAGTGCGACGCATCAGGGTTAGGTATTGGAGCAGTTCTCATGCAAGAAAAGCGGCCAATAGCCTATTTTAGTGAGAAGCTGAATGGAGCAGCTTTGAGGTACCCCACGTATGACAAAGAGTTATATGCGATTATGAGAGCACTTGAGACATGGCAGCACTACTTGTGGCCTAAAGAGTTCGTGATCCACACCGACCATGAATCATTAAAACACTTGAAGGGTCAAGGTAATATGAATAAGCGACACGCAAAATGGATGGAATTCGTTGAGTCATTTCCATATGTTATACGCTACAAGCAAGGTAAAGAAAACATAGTGGCCGATGCATTATCTCGCAAGTATGTTTTACTTACTTCAATGCATGCACGGATGTTGGGATTTGATTTGATTAAGGAATTATATGAGTGTGATTCTGATTTTGGTGAGATTTTTGCTACTTGTGCAAAGTCATCTTTTGGAAAGTTTTAAATTCATGACGGATTCTTATTTAAAGCGAACAGGTTGTGTGTTCCTGCTTGTAGTATGCGTGAGTTGCTTGTGAAGGAAGCGCATGGGGGAGGTTTGATAGGGCATTTTGGGATTACTAAGACTTTAGCTATTTTACATGAGCACTTTTATTGGCCTAAAATGAAACGTGATGTTGAGCGTATTTGTGATAAGTGTCTAACATGTAAGCATGCTAAATCTAAATTAATGCCACATGGTTTGTATACTCCTTTGCCTGTACCTAGTGAACCCTGGGTTGATATATCGATGGATTTTGGGTTAGGTTTGCCTAGGACAAAGAGGGGAAGGGATTCAATCTTTGTTGTAGTTGATAGGTTTAGTAAAATGGCTCATTTCATTGCATGTCATAAAATCGATGATGCTACAAACATTGTAGATTTATTTTTCAGAGACATAGTGCGACTCCATGGTATACCTAGGAGTATTGTATCTGATAGAGATGTTAAGTTCCTTAGCCATTTTTGGAAGGTGTTGTGGGCTAAACTAGGCACCAAACTATTGTATTCTACCACATGTCATCCACAGACTGATGGACAAACATAGGTAGTTAATAGGACTTTTTCACAATTATTGCGCACTATAGTTGGCAAGAATTTGAAGAGTTAGGAAGATTGTTTGCCATTTATTGAGTTTGCATATAATCGTAGCATTCATTCTTCTACATCATTTTCACCTTTTGAAATTGTTTATGGTTTTCAGCCACTAACTCCATTGGATTTGTTACCTTTGCCTGTTGATAAGCATGCGGGGCTAGATGGAAAACGGAAAGCCGATTTGGTGAAGCACATACATGAGAAAGCAAGAGAGCAAATACAATGAAAGAATGAGCAATATGCTTCTCATGCTAATAAGGGAAGAAAGTGTGTGGTATTTCAGCCTAGAGATTGGGTTTGGGTACACATGCGCAAGGAGAGATTTCCTGAACAACGTAAATCTAAGCTACAACCGAGAGGGGATGGTCCATTTCAAGTTTTGGAACGGATTAATGACAATGCATACAAGCTGGATTTACAAGGTAAGTGTAATGTGTCTGCTACATTTAATGTTTCTACTTAACTCTTTTTGATGCAGGTACAGATTCGAGGTCGAATCCTTTTCAAGAGGGAGGGGATGACATGATCCAGGCCGACAACAAACCAAAGGACGCATTACAAGTACTAGAAGGGCCAATTACGAGGTAGAGGACCAAAAGACTCAGAGAAGCAATGGCGGGATTAGTTCAAAGTTTTATGGCCGACTGCAACAAACAAATAGAGATGCATGTGGGCTTCGATGGAATGGGCCCAAAACCATTTCACTTGGCCCAAATCAGTTTAGAATAAAGCTTCCTAGGCATTTGAAGACTTAAAGACTTGATATTTGTGTAATTTCGTTTTTAGGGGCATTGTTGTCTTTATGCCTTTAGGGTTTCTTTTTGTAACACTATTTAAGCTTACTTTCTTCTTCATTTGAGGGTAATCAACGAATTTATAAAACAAAAAAGCTTAATGCTTTGGCTATGGCCGAATTCTTGTAAGGGAGGGATTCCCCTTTTCAAGTTTGAATCGACTTATCTAAGTTTTGACAAACTTAGTGGCGTCTCCACTGCTAGCAAAACACTACAAGGATTCATCTTAAAGGTTCTCAAGGGCAAGTTCTTTGTGGGTCTTCTTTGTGGCCTTGGAAGAGTTTTGTTTCTACAAAATCAAATTCGTGGTTCTTGGGGTTCTGTCCGTTGCTTGGGGTTTGCTTCGATTTCGAATCCAAGTGGGTTTTTTGTCAGAACCCCTCTGGTTGTACCATATAAATACTCTCATCAAGATTACCATTCAAGAATGCAGTCTTGACATCCATTTGCCAAATCTCATAGTCATAATATGCGGCAATGGAAAGAAGAATCCTGATGGATTTAAGCATGGCTACTGGCGAGAAAGTTTCTTCATAGTCAACTACCTCTTTTTGGGTATAACCCTTTGCCACTAGCCTAGCCTTGAAAGTCTATACTTTCCCATATATTCCTCTTTTTCTCTTGTAGATCCACTTGCAACCTATGGGTTTTACTCCATTAGGTTGGTCTACAAGTTCCCAGACTGAGTTAGAGTACATAGACTCCATCTCGAGGTTCATGGCTTGGATCCATTCCTCTTTATCAGTATCTTTCATTGCACTTTGATAGGTCAATGGATCATCTATACCATCACAAGATGCAATAACTTGCACCTCACCATTTTCTAGATAGCGTTCAGGTTGTCTTACAACCCTCCCACTACGTCTAGGTGGTATGGTATCCTGATAAACTTGCATCTGACTTTCAGATGTAGAAGGTGTTATGTCTTTGTCAACATTTGACAATGGTGTACTGGTCGTACCAGCAAGTAACTCCTCAAGTAACACTTTACTTCGAGGTTTGAACTCTCTCATATAGTCCTCCTCAAGAAATATAACATTTGTCGACATAAATACTTTATTATCTTCTGGACTATAAAAGAATCCACCCCTAGTTTCCTTAGGATAGCCTACAAATAGGCACACATGTGAACGTGGTTCTAATTTAGTAGTCTTGTTCTTTAGCACATGTGCCGGACACCCCCATATGCGAAAATGTCGCAAACTAGCTTTACGACATTTCCACAACTCTAAGGGAGTCTTAGAAATAGACTTAGAAGGAACTACATTCAGGATATACATTGCAGTTTGCAATGCATACCCCCAGAATGAACTAGGTAGAGTGCTATAACTAAACATTGATCTTATCATGTCTAGTAGAGTTCGATTTCTCCTTTCTGCAACACCATTTTGTTGTGGTGTTCCAGGTGCTGTGAGTTGTGAAACAATTCCATGTTCAACTAAGAATTCCTCGAAATCTCTATCAAGGTATTCTCCTCCACGATCTGATCGTAGAATTTTGATGCTTTTACCTAACTGGTTCTCAACCTCAGCACGATACTCTTTGAACTTTTCAAATGTATCTGACTTGTGTTGCATTAGGTAAACATACCCATATCTGGAATAATCGTCAATGAAAGTGACGATGTATTCAAAACCACCTCGGGCTTTTACATTCATCGGTCCGCAAACATCCGAATGTATTAGCTCAAGAGTTTCTTTGGCTCTTATCCCTTTTCCAGTAGAAGGTCTCTTGGTCATTTTGCCTTCTAGACAGGATTCACAGACAGGTAAAGTACCAAGTTTTAACTGATTTAAAACTCCGTTCTTAATTAGTCTATCTATCCGGTCAAGGTTAATGTGACCAAGTCTAAGGTGCCATAAATAGGTATCATCATGAGAAATCTTTTGCCGTTTAGTTGTAGATCTTTCAATCTTAAACATTTCAGTATTAAGCAGTGATTCATGCATTAACGGCCTTAATACATATAGATTATTTTCGGAGTTTCTCGTGTATATATTTAATCAATTTCTACTAATAATAACTGACTTATTATTAAACGAAACAGAAAAACCACATTCCATAAGTTTTGTTACAGAAATCAAATTCTTGTGAAAACCAGGAATATATAGCACACCATTCAGACATAAATAACTTTTATTAAAATTCAAATTTGAAACTCCCACTGCTCTTGCTGAAATGGCATCCCCTGTCCCAACTCTCATGGTAAAGCTACCTTCATTAAGGTCCCTCCATGAGTCAAGTAGCTGCAAAGAACAACAAACATGGTTAGTGGCACCAAAATCAACAATCCATATGGATTTATCATCCTCCACCAAAAGAGACTCAATGACAAGTAAATCATATTTACCTGTATTCTTCTTCTCTTTAAGCTCTGCAAGGTATTTTAGACAATTCCTTTTCCAATACCATTGTTGTTCACAATGGAAACATTTTCCTTTGGTATTGGTTCCTTTGGAGCTTTTATTGTTCTTCTTTTTCATTGGTTTTGCCTTTACCTTCCAATTGCCTTTCTTCTTCTTCTTTGCAGATTTAGAAGATTCGGCAACATTTGCCTCGGCATTGGGCCTACGAGGACCGTTCATAACGGACTCGTAATTGGTGAGCTCATTCAGCAGTTCAGTCAATGTGAAAGTCAACTTGTTCATAGAACAATTGCTCTTAAACTACAGGAAACTCTTCGGAAGGGTTTCCATGATCATTGTCACCTGGCTTTGCACATTAATACGTGCACCATGGGTTTCAGCCATATTAAAATGAGCCATCATCCTTAACACATGGTCTCGGACTGATGTGCCTTCCTTTATTTTAGCGGTCAATATAGAGGCAATTGCCTCATATTGTTGCCGGTCTGAAGGTTGCCCAAACATGTTCTGTAATGACTGCATAATCATTGATGTTGTCGCCATAGGCTCATGCTGTACAGCAAGAACCTCGGACATGGATGCTATCAAATAGCTATGGGCTTTCTCATCAGCTTTAATCCAATTATTATAGGCATTACGTGCAGCTCTGCCAGCATTAGGTGCTGGCTCAGGAGGACATTCCTCCATTAGGAAAAATTTAAGGTCTTCACAGACCAAGATAGCATTCATGTCACTTTTCCATTTAACATAATTATCCCCGGTTAATTTTTCTTATTGTTTGATAATGGAAATTATTGCATATGCCATGGCTGAAAAATAATAAACGTGCATTCAATATTCATTCGTCGCATATTAAAATTGTCAAACATTTAGGCATAAAATTAAACATGATGCATGATCAATGTATAATGAATTAGAAACCTAAAAGAATTACTATGCCACGGTTATCTATCATCCCACAAATAAGTGCCGCCGTAGGGTAGGTCAAGTATTTGCATGATAGATTGAGACATTCTCAATTGATTAATATATCTGAAATAACTCTTATTCCTATATTAATCAACTACCGTTATTTTGATCAAGGAAGCTTTGATTAACAACTTAATCATTCCTTTTTTAGTGTGACCCATTATTTCGGAACCCTTGGACTTAACTAGTGAAGTGCCGCCGTAGGGTAGGTCAAATCACCAGATACATCTAGAGTCCCTATCCTTTCGGAATCCAAACCTGATATTGACCCAAAAAGGACACCATCCGTAGGGGGACGAAAGCAAAGCCATCTCGAGGCGCCTATTGAATCTCACATTTTTGGATAACAATGGAGATCGTGGGATATATTGTGGTATATCCCTCTCCCACTCACTATTTTGAAGTTTAAGGTTTCTATCTCACTAGTTTCTAATGTATTAAGATTATGCTCGGCTAAAACATATCTTTATTAATACTAGTAGTGGATTATTAGTGATCTAACTAATTTTAACACTTAAAATTTTATTCACTAATTCTTATTAGTCTCTACTAATCATTAACTTAATTAAACTAATTTAATCAAGTTTGCTTAAGTGATCTAATTAATTTTAACAATTAAAATATTAGTTCACTTATAGGTTTTAAAATTTTAGAATTCAACTAATGGACTATATGTCATTAAACCATTTAATAGATAAAAGTACGTTATTTACTCCAAAGGTACGTGGAATTGTATCCCGAGTGCAAACCAAATTACCGTCCATTCGGAAGCGGCTATGGAATTTATATCCGGGTTTCCATCCGATATACCAAGGAAAATAATGTACTCATAATGTCCATTTATTCTTAAACTTGTATTCCTAATTTTTAAACCTTTAAACCAATTAATCTTATTAATTCGTTTACATGCATCTTATATTCTAATTTAACTTTTAAATTTACATAAAATCATATTTTATAACTTGAATATCATGCATGTCTACATGTTATGGCATGTGAAAATGCAAGAGTAGGCACCCTAGGCTATATGGCATGTTGACAAACAATTTAAAACACACATATATGCCCAGGTATGGGCTGAAAACGTTCTTGTAGCGTTCTCTGGGCGTTCGAACGTTTTCCAGGCAGTAGCAAAACGTTTGAGTTGCATTTGATTGGCGTTTGAACGCAATCAGTATGGTGTCAAAACACTGGTACTTTATTTACTCCGTTCCGGAGCTTCCGGAGTCCGTTTTGGTCCCCGTTTTTTTCTACGGACTCGTAACGGAATGAAGTTTCACATACATACATAAATTACATTAACTGGGCTCTTATTTTTTTAAAAAATACTAATCTAATTAGTACAATAAATCCAAGGTATCCCTTGGTCTTCAAATCTTGCTCCATGGTATGTTGTTGAGTTTTTCGCGGAATAGGTTCGTAATGAGTCCTTTGTGGTATCGGCTCCTCCAAGTTACAAATTGAGTTCCAAAATGGACTTATTACAAAGGAAATGAACTTACAACACTTGAAAGAATATGACCTTATGGTCTTACATTTCCAATACTAAAAATAAAAGCCAGAAAAATTAACGATCAATGCAATACGTTCATCACATGAATCAAAGTAAACATTCATCACATGAACATTAAAAACCATTCATCTCATGAATCTAATTGTGCCTACTCATCACAACATGCATATTAATAATTTATATCTAATATAAATTATTAAAACTTAAACTTAAAAAGAGAAAGGGTGAAGAAAACTTTTCAACCTTAAGCTCTTGATGCCAATTATAGGAAACGACTTTCCTTAGCGCAGCGGAAGTTGCTTGTGGTGGCACCGGGTCCCGTATGGAGCTTCAAAATTTTCTTTGCCTTCTCCATTTGTTATAGTAGCTAAGATCAATCCTTTGGTGTCCAACACTTAGATCAACCACTCGATCTTCCGAACTATGACTCGAAACCAACAAACCGAAGTGTGGGCTTCTCTCACAAAGATTAAACCTCTAAACTATTTAGAGATTTAAGATGTCACAATGGTGTTTGGCTTTAGGAATTTCACAACACTTGTGAATGTTATAACTCTCTCTATTTTCTCTCAAATCTTTTCTCACTACAATTGTGTGAATGAATGCAAAGTGTTAACCTTAGGAAGTGAGAGAAATGGTAGAGATTATATTCTCTTACACAAGCCAAATAACCTTGTCATTAAGCATCTAATGCTTTCTTGCAATGGCCAACACAAAAATGTGAATGCCATACCAAAACATAAGAAATGTTAAGCTAAAGACAATGGCTTTTTCATTAAGCATTCAATGCTTTCTTTCAATGGCAAACACATAACTGTGGAGGCCATACCAAAGCATAAAATGCATTAGCTAATGACAAAACTATTAGGTGTATCCAAGCCACCTAATAGACATAATTGCTTGGATGACATGGTAAGCCATATGGCTTTGTCTCCAATGTTAAATAAAAATCAATATATTAATAATGATTTATTTACCTTCAATCATGTTGTAGTAATTATCTCATAATTATTACTAACTTGATTATCTCATTAACAAGACTTGATGACATGATCCAGGCCGACAACAAACCAAAGGACGCATTACAAGTACCAGAAGGGCCAATTACGAGGCAGAGGACCAAAAGACTCAGAGAAGCAATGGCGGGATTAGTTCAGAGTTTTATGGCTGACTGCAACAAACAAATAGAGATGCATGTGGGCTTCGATGGAAAGGGCCCAAAACCATTTCACTTGGCCCAAATCAGTTTAGAATAAAGCTTCCTAGGCATTTGAAGACTTAAAGACTTGATATTTGTGTAATTTCGTTTTTAGGGGCATTGTTGTCTTTATGCCTTTAGGGTTTCTTTTTGTAACACTATTTAAGCTTATTTTCTTCTTCATTTGAGGGTAATCAACGAAGTTGTAAACTCAAAAGCTTAAAGCTTTGGCTATGGCCAAATTATTGTAAGGGAGGGATTCCCCTTTTCAAGTTTGAATCGACTTATCTAAGTTTGGCACACTTAGTGGCGTCTCCATTGTTAGCAAAACACTACAAGGATTCATCTTAAAGGTTCTCAAGGGCAAGTTCTTTGTGGGTCTTATTTGTGGCCTTGGAAGGGTTTTGTTCCCACAAAATCATATTCGCGGTTCTTGGGGTTCTGTCCGTTGCTTGGGGTTTGCTTGGATTTCGAATCCAAGTGGGTTTCTTGTCATTGTGGGTCTTCTTTGTGGCCTTGGAAGGGTTTTTGTTCCTACAAAATCAAATTCGCGGTTCTTGGGGTTCTGTCCAGTGCTTGGGGTTTGCTTGGTTTTCGAATCCAAGTGGGTTTCTTGTCACTTGATTATCTCATAATCAAAGAATTCTAGAAAACATTAAGTTAAACTAATTTAACATAGTTTTCATTTGTGACAATAAATATTATTAATCTTATTAATAATAAATAAATAAATATAATGTGAGCATATAATTAGACAATATAATTATATTAGGTTTGCTACAGTTAATCGAGCTAGCACGGGGACCAAATGGACCTACGGTTCCGAGCTCCAATAATTCCGAAATATTAATTAAACTCTTTAATAAAATATTACGAATTATTAACTCCGCAATATTCCACTAAAAACTCGAAGTTGAACTCTCGTTACCGTAGATGGATTAAGTAAACCGAACATTTTCGGTGTCCATCGATATAGTCATTACATATGGATATAGCCATTCACGAATATCTCATAAATAGAGCCGGGACATAAGTCCGTTAAACCCCTCTAAATTTTTGTCTCTTAAGTACCATTGATTCTATAATGAACAATTAATTCATAACAATTATGAATATAAAATACTTTCTATTTGTAATAGAAAAGTTGAGCGCTCAAATTGTTCAAGTCCCGAATCAACTCTTAAAAGAGATATTCATCTGCTTCTCGTAAGAAGGAGTGAATTCCATATCTATGTAAAACGTTCCCAGCTACATACCAAACCATATCCCCAAAATACGTAGTTATTGGCCGGGAATGCAACACCAACCTCACCATAGTAAATCAAAGGATATAGTCTGTCATGCAGGAGTTCGTAATACAGTTAGGATTAAGATCTAATCCATATATGACCATCTATTAGATAAAATGAATTTCTTTATCTTAGTCCAGTCCTATATGATCTTATCATACAAGGTGCCTCCATTCCCATGTCACTACATGAATGATCCCGGATCAAGATCGTCATACAAGTATAGAATGGACCGCAGCTATAGATAAACCACAAACAAAGTACCCTCCTTGTTCGCTCTCTATGGACTATTTAGATTACTAACTTTAGACTTAAATCCTCTTGTGCATCAAACATACACTAAGTCTAAAGGTACAATAGTAATCAAGGTAAACAAGACAATTGGACAATATGCGATATAAATCAAACAACTTTGATAAAATGAATAATGCATTTATTATTATTACAATAATCAATTCCGTTTACAATACATGAAGCTCTAGGACATAAATCCCAACAGATGGGACTCACTTGGAGGATGTTGTTTCGATCAGGGAGGAGATTGTATCTTTTTACGAGACTCTTCTTGGGCCCCAGCCTTGTTTATAGGATATTGATAGGGATACTCTCCATTCCGCTATTACTAAGCATTTGCCTATTGAGCAGAGGGAGAGTCTCGCTCGGGAGGTTTATGATGAGGAGATTAAGTCTGTCTTGTTCTCTCTGAAGGATAATAAAGCTCATGGTCCAGATGGGTTTAATTCGGGTTTCTTTAAGAAGACTTGGAGTATTGTGGGGGATGATGTTCTTTGTGCTATTCACTCTTTCTTTTCTTCGGGGAGTCTCTTGAGGCAGGTTAATGCGACGTCTATTGCTCTGATCTCGAAGATCCTCAACCCTTCCCAGGTTAAGGACTTTCGGCCTATTTCTTGCTGTAACACTATTTACAAGTGTATTGCCAAGCTTATTGTGAATCGGATCAAGATTTTCCTCCCTTCAGTGGTCAGTCAAAATCAATCTGCTTTTGTTGCGGGTCGGCGTATTAGCGACAACAAATTATTATGTCAGGAATTGGTTAGGAATTATCATCGGAAAGGTGGGACCCCGAGATGTGCTCTTAAGATTGACTTGATGAAAGCTTATAACACTGTTCGTTGGGAATTTATGGTTGAGGTCTTGCGGACGATCAGTTTTCCAGAGAGGATGGTGGGTTGGATTCGGGAGTGTATGACTTCTACTATGTTTTCTATGTCTATTAATGGGGAGTTGCATAGATTTTTCTCTAGGGGCCGTGGGCTGCGACAAGGTGATCATATGTCTCATTATCTTTTTGTTTTGGCTATGGAAGTTCTCTCGGGCTTACTTCATAATATGGCTCATGATCGGGGTTTCAAGTTTCATTGGCGTTGTTCTAAGGACCGCCTCACATCTTTGTTTTGCGGATGACCTTATGATTTTTTGTAAGATGGATGCCTCATCGGTCTCTTTGATCAAGGATTGTCTTTGGCAGTTTATGGGTTTATCTGGCTTCGTCCCAAATCCATCTAAGAGTCATCTTTTCTCCTCCAATATCTCTCTTACTCTTAAACATATTTGGTTTCTTTGTTCTGGCCAGGTTTCCTCATGGTCGAGTGGGTTCACTCTTATTTGTTGCGGGGGAGAAGTTTTGGGAGGTCCCTTGTCCTTCAGATTGCTCTTGGAGTTGGCGTAAGATCTTGGAGCTTCGTTCTTGGTCCCGTAGGCGGATGAGAATGAGGATTGGTAATGGTGAGAAGACGTTACTTTGGTTTGATTATTGGCATCCTGTTGGCCCGATTATGGACACATTGGGCGAGAGAGTGATTTATGATTCTGGCTTGGATAGAATGGCTACAGTTGCATCCATTATCGCTGATTCTGCTTGGCGATGGCCCCCATCTAGATCTGCTGCTCTTATTGATTTGGCTCAGTCTCATCTTCCGTCTCCTCTAGTTTGAGGGAGGATATGCTGGTTTGGGAGGAGGATACAAACGGAAGATCTCTGTGGATAGTGCCTGGAACGCTATGAGGTCAAGGAAACCCCAGTTGCATTGGTCTCGAGTTGTTTGGTTCCGGAAGGCAATCCCCCGTCATTCCTTTCTTCTTTGGATGTCTATTCAGGGTGGCCTTTGTACTCAGGATAGTCTGATGAGATTTGGCATCTCTGCTTGCTCTCGGTGTATTCTCTGTGGTTGTTCGAGTGAGGATATTGATCATATTTTCTTCCAGTGCCTCTATTCTTCTAGGGTCTGGTCGTCTGTGCTGGCCATGTGTGGGTTAGATTGGAGTCGCCGAGATTGGTGTCAGACTGTTGGGTGGGTTTCTCTGTTCTCCGGGGCCTCTTTATGTCATCTTCTGGTTCGTCTGTCTTTTGCAGCGTCAGTCTACCATATTTGGAGGGAGAGGAATGCTCGCACTCATGATATGCCTCTTCGGCCTGTTTCTGTTCTTCTTTATGATATTGCTTTTGATGTTCGAATCGTGTTAGCTCCTTAAGAAAGGTAAATCCATCTTATGACAATAAATGGCTTCACCTTTCGTGGCACCTTCCCGATGACATCTTTTGTTGATTCTGTTGCAGCCTTTTGGCTTTGTAGCCTTTTGGCTTTCTTCTAGGAGGGCCTGTCCTCTCTAGTGCCTGGGGTATGCCCCTTTGCTCTTTGTATAGTTTTGCTCTTTGTATAGTTTTCTTTGGTTATAATACTTACCTTATCCAAAAAAAAAAAAAGTTCCTTTGATTTCTTCTAAGCTCCGAGCTTCAGATTGTGCTTCTCTTGTTGAGCGTATTGTTAGGACACGCCTTGGAGTAGTAAGTTTCTTTCGTATGCAGGGCGGCTTCAGCTCATCAAATTTGTTTTGTTCTCTATTCAAGTTTATTGGTCTTCTTTATTTATTCTTCTTAAGTCTGTTATAAGGAAGGTGGAGACGACCCTCAGATCCTTCATTTGGAAGGGTAGTGAGCATACTTCTTCGGGGGCAAAAGTGGCTTGGAGTAGAGTTTGTTTACCTCTGAAAGAATGGGGTTTGGGGATCAAGAGATTGGATACTTTGAATATAGCGGCTATTGTTAAGCACTTATGGTTTCTTTGCTCTGGCCAGGTTTCCTCTTGGTCGAATTGGGTTCAGTCTTACTTGTTTCGGGGAAGGAGCTTTTGGGAGGTGTCTTGTCCTAGAGATTATTCTTGGAGCTGGTGGAAGATCTTGGAGCTTCGTTCTTGGGCCCGGCGGAGGATGAGAGTTAGGATTGGGAATGGTGAAAAGACATTGTTGTGTTTTGATTACTGGCATCCTCTCGGTCCGATTGTGGATACGTTGGGTGAGAGAGTGATTTACGACTCTGGCTTGGATAGGATGGCTACAGTTTGACATGAATCCAACAACTCAAGGAACATTAGATGTCACGACTAACAATATGGTGGAGCCTTTGCAAGTGACATCAGGGCCAATCACACCCCAAATAGCTAAGAAGATCAGAGACGCAATGGCGGGGCTAGCACAGAATGCCATGATCGAGTGTGACACACAACTCCATGGCATAATGGCAACACATGAGGGCTTCTATGGAGAGGGTCCAAAGCTATTTCACTTGACCCAAATCATACTAGATTGACGCACCAGTAATTTGGAAGTCAAATGCCTTTTGACGAATATAGCCGAATCAAGTCCGACACCAAAAATTCGGCCATGACAAGACTTAATGGGCTTGAGACACATAATTTGGGCCTAGTTACATGAAAGCCACGAAATTCAGGAGCTTTTGGTGCAAGGAGACAACTTTAGACATTTTGGGAACAATTGTCACATTTGTTGACTTATTAGGCACTTTTGTTGGATTTTAAAGTTTTGTTGTTTTTCCTTTTGTTGAATTTTTTGGCAAAATTGTTGATTACTTTAGCCACATTCTTTGACATTTATGTTATGTTGTCTAGATTATTAAATGACTATTAAGGACATAACCTTTAAATAGCCATTAGTTAGCAAGTTAGAGTGTTTTGGTATTTTCGCACCTATTAGGGTTTCCTTTATTGTACTATATATTGTAACATTTCTTTCTTAATGGAATTAATCATCAATTTCGAAATTAGCTTCATCTTGAAAGCTTGGCTTTGTCCAAAAATTGCTTAAGGGAGGGATTCCCCTTATTTCATGCAATCGACTTATCTAAGGCGTGGCAACCTTAGTGGCGTCTCCGTGCTAGCAAAACACTACAAGGAATCATCTTAAGGGTTCTCAAAGACAAGTTCTTTGTGGGTCTTCTTTGTGGCCTTGTAAGAGTTTTGTTCCAACAAAATCAAATTCGCGGTGCTTGGGGTTTGTTTGGCCTTAAAAATCCAGGTGAGTTCCGCGTCATTTGGGATTAGAGCTTAGGGTTCCAAGGTCTGATTTTTCTATATTTACTTTGTGGTTTTGATTTAGTCTTTATTGTGTTTGTTGGTCATCAAGATACTTGTTCATCTTGATTCTTAGTTTTTGTGTTTTTTAAGTGTTTTTACATTTCTGATCTGTCGGTGACCGGCATACCGGTCCCATACCGGCCTCAATACCGGCCTACTTGGAGATTACATAGCTATTGGAACTGGTAATCACAAATACCAGTCCCATATCGGTCTCTATAGACACATACCGGTCATATACCGATCTCCATAAACCAATACCGGTATAATACCGGTCTCCATATCGGTTAAGCTGTGAGTAAAATATAGCTACTGGAACCGGGAAGCAACCATACCGGTCCCATACCGAACTCCAAACCGATCAACACTTAGAAAGTTTTTGAGAGCTCCAGTGATCTGAATAGCGAAAAAAAAAAAAGTAAAAAGGTTCAAAATTTTGGTTGAATTTTATTGGTTCTATTTTATCATTTGGGTGTCCGTGAAGGGTAATTAAACAAAATTTCTATTGAAGCACCAAATTTCCATCTAAATTTGCATACGTCCGCAATTGTTTGCATGATTTTGTTTGTTGTTCTTGTTTATGATTTCTATATTCCAATTATTCTAGTTGTAGGTCTTCTTTGAATTGAGTCTACGTATTTATTAATTCTTACTCGCATTACTCTGTTTGCCCTATATTGGTTTCTTGTTGTTTATGCTAGCTTGAAGACTACACATTGTTCTGAGCGTTTTGGTAAGTCATATTCATACTATATTGAGTGCAAACACGAGTGGAGTGGAGTGATACATATTTGAGTGTAAACACGTGAGCGTGTGAGATTGTGAGGTTATATAATTTGGTTCACATAATTATTACTTCTAATCTGTTTGTTGAAGCTTTGAGATGACAGGTACTAGTTTGATAGTGGATGAGAAGCTTGAGGCTTTAGAAAGGAAGTTTATGGATATGATGGAAAACATGAATGCTGCTTTCGATAAGTTATCTAGGGAAGTAGAAAGTAATCAAACAGGTAGTGTTCCCAGAGCACCACCACCTCAGCATATACCACCACCTCAGAATGTATCACCACTACGTATACCACCAGGTGAAGAAGAAGCTGAAAATAAGTTTGATAATTCCAATGATCTTAATGATGAGGAGGAGAGATTTCAGCGAGGGCCTGATGGGAGGCCTAATAGGAGGTTTGATAGGAGGAATGATAAGAGGAATAGACGGTTTGATGATGGTAGAGGTACATTTGATGACAGACGTGAGGATTATGACAGGAGAGGTTATGGTAGACATGGTGATGTTGATGGTGATTTGAGCAGCATCAAGATCAAGATACCAAACTTCCGGGGCAAGAATGATCCTGAAGCGTATTTGGAGTGGGAGAAGAAGATCGAGTTGATTTTCAATTGTCATCATTACTCTAATGAGAAGAAGATCAATCTGGTAGCCATGGAATTCACTGATTATGCGATAATTTGGTGGGATCAGATTGTCATCATCCGAAGGAGGAATCATGAGATGCCAATTCATATATGGGAAGAACTTCGAGGTCTCATGAGGAAACGGTTCATACCCAGCCATTACTACCGAGAGTTGTATAAAAAACTACAACATCTGTATAAGGGGGCCAAGAGTGTAGAGGATTACTACACTGAGATGGAGGTGGCCATGATCAGGGCAAATGTAGTGGAGGATGCAGAGGCTACTATGGCACCATTTCTAAGGGGCTTGAACATAGAGATTGCCAATATGGTAAAGTTGCATCATTATGTTAATTTAGAGGATATTCTTCACATGGCTATCAAGGTTGAGAGGCAATTAAAGAAAAAGTCTACATCCAGATTTGGTACTCAGACTACTTATGCATGGAAGGGGAAATGGGTTCCTAATGATCGACTAGATTGAGGCTTTAACAAGCCAAGGGCCGAACCTAGTGCCAAGGGTAAAGAAGTTGCATAACCAAGCAAGGCTAGACCGAAACCTGAGAGTACAACACCAAAGACTAAGGACATCAAATGTTTCAAGTGTTTGGGCATGGGACACTATGCTTCACAGTGCCCCAACAGGCGCACCTTAGTGATTGATAAGAAGAGTGGTGAGGTACATTCTACCGACAGTAAGGTTGAGGCTGATGATGATGAGCCTGAGATTGAGGATACTAGTGACAGAGAGGGAGCTGCATACCCGCTGGATAACTTGTCCTTAGTTGTCAAGCGTGTTTTGAGTGCACAAATTATTGAGGATGAGAGTGATCAGCAGAGGGAGAACATATTTCACACTAGACGTCGTGTGAATGGCAAAGGGTGTAGTATGATCATTGATGGGGGCTGTTGTACTAATGTCGCAAGTACAACTTTAGTTGAGAGGTTGGGATTAGATTGCTTGAAGCATCCCAAGCCTTACAAGTTGCAGTGGTTAAATGATTGTGGCGAAATAAAGGTGACTAAGCAGATATTATTGAGCTTTACCATTGGGCCATACACGGATGATGTCCTATGTGATGTGATACCGATGCATGAGGGACATATTCTTTTGGGCAGACCATGGTAGTTTGATAGGAAGGTCATACACGATGGGTTCAAGAATAAGTATTCATTTTAGCATAAGGGAAAACCCATTACTTTATACCCACTTACACCAAAGCAAGTCCATGAGGATCAAGTCAAGTTACAACTTGAGAGGGATAGAGAGAATGAAAGTGCAAACACAGCCTTGGAGAAAACACATTAGGGGAGTGTGACCGAACTTAGTAAGGAAATTAAGGCTAAAGGCATGAGTGTTCCCAAGGGGAGTGTGAGTGATCTTAAGGGGGAAACAAAAGGGCGAGTGAAAAAGAACTTCTACATGGGTGAGGGTGAAGCGATGAGAGCTTTTAAGGCTAACAAGCTTTTGCTTTTGCTAGTCTACAAGGAACACCGTGTTTGTAAGTGGGTACAATGTAATGGGTTTTCCCTTATGCTGAAAAAAGTACTTGTTCTTGAACCCATCATGAATAACCTTCTTATCAAATTGCCACGGTCTGCCCAAAAGAATATGTCCTGCATGCATCGGTATCACATCACATAGGACATCATCTGTGTATGGCCCAATGGTAAAGCTCAACAATACCTGCTTTGTCACACTTATTTCCCCACAATCATTTAACCACTGCAACTTGTAAGGCTTCAGGTGTCTCAAACAACTCAACCCCAATCGCTCAATCAAAGCTGTGATAGCAACATTAGTACAACTGCCCCCATCGATGATCATACTACACCCCTTGCCATTCACACGGCACCTAGTATGAAATATGTTCTCCCTCTGCTGCACACTCTCATCCTCTACAACATGTGCACTTAAAGCACGCTTGACAACTAAGGATAAGTTATTCAGCGGGTATGCAGCTCCCTCATGGTCACTAACAACCTCCAACTCTGGCATCTCATCCTCAACCTCACTATCGGTAGAGTACACATCTCCACTCTTTTTATCAATAACTAAGGTACACCTATTAGGAGATTGTGAAGCATAGTGTCACATGCCCAAACATTTGAAACACTTTACATCTTTAATTCTAGTAGCTGAACCCTAAGGTTTTGGTCTATTTTGCTCGGTTCTGCAGCCTCTTTACCCTTGGCACTAGGTTCGGCCCTAGGCTTATTAAAGCCTCCACTGAACTCGCCTCTAGGCTTGTCAATGCCTCCATCTCGCTTCTCATTCAGAACCCATTTTCCTTTCCATGCAGAAGTAGCATGAGTACCAAATCTGGATGTTGACCTTTTCTTGAGTTGCATTTCTACCTTGATAGCCATGTGAAACATATCCTCCAAATCAACATAGTGATGCAACTCCACCATGTTTGCAATCTCTCTATTCAAGCCCCCTAGAAACTGTGCCTTAGTAGCTTCTGCATCCTCAATTACATTTGCCCTGATCAATGCAACTTCCATCTCGGTGTAATAGTCCTCAACACTCTTGGTCCCCTGATACAGATGCTGTAGTTTTTGATACAATTCCCTATAGTAACGGCTGGGTATAAATCTCTTTCTCATAAGACCTTTAAGTTCTGCCCATGTCTGAACCGGTCTCTCATAATTTCTCCTCCGAGTAGAGACAAGCTGATCCCACCAAATCATAGCATAATCGGTAAACTCAATTGCTGCCATATTGACCTTCTTCTCGTCTGAGTAGTGATGACAGTTGAAAATCAATTATATTTTCTTTTCTCATACTAAATAAGCTTCAGGATCATTCTTACCGTGCAATGTTGGTATTTTGATCTTGATGCTACCTATATCACCGTCTACATCTCCTCGTCTACCATACCCCCTCCTATCATAATCCTCTCTTCTAGCATCAAATGCACCTCTATCATCAAATCGTATATCCCTCCTATCATTCCTCCTATCAAACCTCCTATTAGGCCTCCTACATGCCCAGGCTGAAATCTCTCCTCCACATCATCAAGACCATCAGAATCATCAAACTCATTTTTAGCTTCCTCTTCATCTGGTGGTATATATTGTGGTGGTACACATCGAGGTGGCACATTATGAGGTGGTGGTACATTCTGAGGTGGTGGTATATGCTGGGGTAGTGGTGCTCTGAGACCGCTACCAGTTTGAATACTCTCTACACTCTTGGTCAATCTCTCTAAAGTAGTATTCATGTTCTCCATCATATCTGTAAATTTCCTATCCAAAGCCTCAAGCTTTTCATCAGTGGTTAGACCTGCCATCTCAACACTAAACAAACAGATTAGAAATAACAAGAAAGTAAAGCAAATATGTAAATCCTCACAATCTCACGTGTTTACACTCGAATGATATCACTCCACTCGTGTTTGTACTCTATTGACTTTTACCCGATACTGTGCTCACAATCACTGCATTTTACCACTCTTGAGTTCTTCCTCAATTCAAATGTGAATCACACTCAATCTAAGAATACAAAACCAAGTGTAGTCCTCAAGCTAGCATGTAACACAACAGACCCAATAATATATATATATATAGGGCATGCGGAAAAAAAATGCGAACAGGAATAGCAATGACGAAAACTCAATCAATAATACTTAAGCTAAAGTAATTAGAATAAAGAAGTAAACAATTAGCACAATGGAAAAAAAAATAAGCATGCAAATTCACGGTCGTATGCAATTTCGGGAGAAAATTTGGCACCTTTATAGAAATTTTGACAAGAAACACACTTGGATTCGAAATCCAAGCAAACCCCAAACACTTGGATTCGGTAAAAGAGCACATTCAACGAAAGAACGAGCAATACGATTCTCATGCAAACAAGGGAAAAAAGCATGTAGTCTTTCAACCTGGTGATTGGGTTTGGATACACATGCGTAAAAAGAGATTTCCAGAACAGCATAAATCCAAGCTACAATCGAGAGGAGATGGACCTTTTCAAGTCTTGGAAAGGATCAATGACATTGCATATAAGCTAGATTTGCAAGGTAAGTACAATGTATCTGCTACTTTTAATGTTTCTGACTTAACTCATTTTGATGCAGGTTCAGATTCGAGGTCGAATCCTTTTCAACAATGAGGGAATGACATGAGTCCAACCACACCAGAGACATTACAAGATGCAGCTAACAACTTGGAGGAACCCATGCAGTTGCCAACAGGTCCAATCACACGCCAAAGAGAAAAGAAGATCAGAGAGGCCTTTGCGAGACTAGCTCAGAGCTATGTGACCAGTTGTAACAACCAAGTCAAGTGCACACCAGAGACACATATAGGCATAACCAGAGAGGTCCCCAAGCTATTTCATTTGACCCAGATCAGCTCAGACTGAAGCATACCAGAGCAGCTTTAGCACCAGCACCCTTTTGACCTGATTTCACCCATTTTGGGACTATGTTGAATTCTGCCAAATGGGGGCATTTTTGCCATTTTTGCTCGACATTTTGACTTTAATTATGATGTAATTAGCATGTTTGACTATGAAATTAGGCTTAATTATGCTTAGATCTGTACTTAGTCGGAAGCACGTCAATTTACTATAGCATGTAAGCACCTCAATTAGCTTAAGTGAGATTAGCTTCTAATCTTTGTTTTAAGTTTATTTAGGTGCAAAAGGACCTTAATGGTCGTGGTTGAGGTGCTTGACTTAGGGCTTTTGGTAATTTTAGCTCTAGGGTAATTTTAGTCTTTTTATTCTCTTGCAACCCTTATTATATGACTCTTCTTTGTATTTTGGAGACAACCAACGTAATATACAAAATTTGAAAGAGAGAAAAGCTTGAGCTTTCCATGGCTATGGCTGAAACCTTGTTGAGGGAGGGATTCCCCTTCAAATTGACTTATCTAAGCTTGGCAACTTAGTGGCGTCTCCATTGCTAGCAAAATACAATCTGATTTCATGCTTGTGGTTATCATGGACGTGAGTTTCATGGTGGTTAGGGGCTGATCTTGGCTGGGTTTTGTTCCTACAAAATCAGTATTCAAAGTTCTTGGGGTTTTGAGAAAGATGCTTGGGGGTTTGCTTGGGTTCAAACCCAAGTGAGTTCTTGTCATTTGGTATCAAACTTAGGGTTTTGAGGTCTGATTTCCTATCCTTTGTGACAAGAAACCCACTTGGATTCGAAATCCAAGCAAACCCCAAGCAACGGAGAGAACCCCAAGAACCGCGAATATGATTTTGTAGAAACAAAACCCTTCCAATGCCACAAAGAAGACCCACAAAGAACTTGCCCTTGAGAACCTTTAAGATGAATCCTTATAGTGTTTTGCTAGCAATGGAGACGCCACTAAGTTTGCCAAAACTTAGATAAGTCGATTCAAACTTTAAAAGGGGAATCCCTCCCTTACAAGAATTCGGCCATAGCCAAAGCTTTAAGCTTTTGAGTTTTATAAATTTCGTTGATTGTTTTCCAAATGAAAAAGAAAGAAAGCTTAAATAGTGATACAAAAGAAACCCTAAAGGCATAAAGACAACAATGCCCCTAAATATGAAATTACAAAAATACCAAGTCTTTAAGTCTTCAAATGCCTAGGAAGCTTTATTCTAAACTGATTTGGGCCAAGTGAAATGGCTTTGGGCCATTTCCATCGAAGCCCACATGCGTCTCTATTTGTTTGTTGCAGTCGGCCATAAAACTCTAAACTAATCCCGCCATTGCTTCTCTGAGTCTTTTGGTCCTCTGCCTCGTAATTGGCCCTTCTGGTACTTGTAATGGGTCTTTTGCTTTGTTGTCGGCCTGGATCATGTCATCCCCTCCCTCTTGAAAAGGATTCGACCTCGAATCTGTACCTGCATCAAAATGAGTTAAGTCAGAAACATTAAATGTAGCAGACACATTATACTTACCTTGTAAATCCAGCTTGTATGCATTGTCATTAATCCATTCCAAGACTTGAAATGGACCATCCCCTCTCGGTTGTAGCTTAGATTTACGTTGTTCAGGAAATCTCTCCTTGCGCATGTGTACCCAAACCCAATCTCCGGGCTGAAATACCACACGCTTTCTTCCCTTATTAGCATGAGAAGCATATTGCTCATTCTTCCGTTGTATTTGCTCTCTTGCTTCCTCATGTATATGCTTCACCAAATCGACTTTCCTTTTTCCATCTAGCCCCGCAAGCTTATCAACAGGAAAATGTAACAAATCTAATGGAGTTGGTGGCTGAAAACCATAAACAATTTCAAATGGTGAGTAAGATGTAGAAGGAATGAATACTAAGATTATATGCAAATTCAACAAAAGGCAAACAATCCTCCCAGGTTTTTAAGTTCTTATTGATAATAGTACGCAATAACTGAGTCAAAGTCCTATTAACAACCTCAGTCTGGCCATCAGTTTGGGGGTGGCAAGTAGTAGAATACAAATGTTTAGTTCCCAACTTACCCCATAAAACTTTCCAAAATTGACTAAGGAATTTGACATCACGATTTGAAACTATACTCCGTGGAATCCCATGGAGTCGTACTACTTCTCTAAAGAACAAGTCAGCAATGTTAGTGGCATCATCAGTTTTATGACATGCTATAAAGTGTGCCATCTTACTGAACCTATCAACCACTACAAAGATAGAATCTCTACCCTTCTTAGTCCTAGGTAAACCCAAGATAAAGTCCATCGATACATCTACCCATGGCTCACTAGGTATAGGCAATGGTGTATACAACCCATGAGGCATAACCTTAGATTTAGCATGTTTACAAGTTAAGCATTTATCACACAAACGCTCAATATCTCTCCGCATTTTAGGCCAATAAAAATGTTCACTCAATACCCCTAAGGTTTTGGCAATGCCAAAGTGCCCCATTAAACCTCCCCCATGTGCTTCCCTCACTAACAACTCACGCATACTACAAACAGGAATGCATAATCTTTTCTCCCTAAATAGAAACCCATCATGTTGGTAGAATTTACTAAAAGCAGACTTTTCACATGCAGCATAGATAGTACTAAAGTCAATATCACTAGCATAAAGTTCTTTAATAAATTCAAACCCAAGCATTCTTGCACTCAATGAAGTAAGTAAATGACATGATCCAAGGGACAGCATTTGACATGAATGCAGTCACCCAAGGAACATTAGAGCCTTTGCAATTGCAACCAGGCCCAATCACACGCCAAAGAGCTAAGAAGATCACAGACGCAATAGCGGGGCCAGAGTTTGCATATAATAGATGCATTCATCCTTCTAGTTTTTACTTGCCTTATGAGATTAATTATGATTCTAATTCTTTAACTCCTATGGATTTATTATCTTTGATTCTTATTAAGCTTGGGAGTATGAATGATAAGGGAAAGGCAGAGTTGGTGAGAATAATAGGTTCCAACGCATTGTGTTTGACCCCGGCAATTGGGTGTGGCTTTATATGCAAGAGGAAAAGATCCAAGCTACAATCGAGAGGAGATGGACCTTTTCAAGTCTTGGAAAGGATCAATGACAATGCATATAAGCTGGATTTGCAAGGTAAGTACAACGTATCTACTACTTTTAATGTTTCTGACTTAACTCATTTTGATGCAGGTTCAGATTCGAGGTCGAATCCTTTTCAACAATGAGGGAATGACATGAGTCCAACCACACCAGAGACATTACATGATGCAGCTAACAACTTAGAGGAACCCATACAGTTGCCAACAGGTCCAATCACACGTCAAAGAGCAAAGAAGATCAGAGAGGCCTTTGCGGGACTAGCTTAGAGCTATGTGACCAGTTGCAGCAACCAAGTCAAGTGCACACCAGAGACACATATGGGCATAACCAGAGAGGTCCCCAAGCTATTTCATTTGACCCAGATCAGCTCAGACTGAAGCATAGCAGAGCAGCTTCAGCACCAGCACCCTTTTGACCCGATTTCACCCATTTTGGGACTATGTTGAATTCGGCCAAATGGGGGCATTTTTGTCATTTTTGCTCGACATTTTGACTTTATTTATGATGTAATTAGCATGGTTGACTATGCCATTAGGCTTAATTATGCTTAGATTTGTACTTAGCCGGAAGCACGTCAATTTACTATAGCATGTAAGCACCTTAATTAGCTTAAGTGAGATTAGCTTCTAATCTTTGTTTTAAGTTTATTTAGGTGCAAAAGGACCTTAATGGTCGTGGTTGAGGTGCTTGACTTAGGGCTTTTGGCAATTTTAGCTCTAGGGTCATTTTAGCCTTTTTACCCTTTTGTAGCCCTTATTATATGACTCTTCTTTGTATTTTTGGAAACCAACGTAATATACAGAATTTTGAAAGAGAGAAAAGCTTGAGCTTTCCATGGCTATGGCCAAAACCTTGTTGAGGGAGGGATTCCCCTTTTCAAGTTCAAATTGACTTATCTAAGCTTGGCAACTTAGTGGCGTCTCCATTGCTAGCAAAATACAATCTGATTTCATGCTTGTGGTTATCATGGACGTGAGTTTCATGGTGGTTAGGGGCTGATCTTGGTTGGGTTTTGTTCCTACAAAATCAGTATTCAAAGTTCTTGGGGTTTTGAGAAAGATGCTTGGGGGTTTGCTTGGTTTCCAACCCAAGTGAGTTCTTGTCATTTGGTATCAGAGCTTAGGGTTCTGAGGTCTGATTTCCTATCCTTTGTGTTGTTTAATCTTGTATTCATCTTTGTTTTTGTTGTTGTTGTTGATTTCGGCCATTAAGGAATTTGTCCTCAAGTTTCGGCCATTGGTGTTCTTGTGTGTTCTTTGTTGGCATACCTTCGCGATAGTGCATCGGCGACAATGTTTTCCTTACCTTGTTTGTAGCGGATTACATATGGAAATGTATCAACAAACTCTAACCATTTTGCGTGTCGTTTGTTCAGCTTACCTTGGCCCTTCAGATGCTTCAATGATTCATGATCTGTATGGATGAAAAACTCTCGAGGCCATAAATAATGCTGCCAAGTCTCAAGGGCTCGCACTAGCGCATACAACTCCTTGTCATATGTGGGGTACCTCAAAACTGCTCCATTTAGCTTCTCACTAAAGTAAGCTATTGGTCACTTTTCTTGCATAAGAACTGCTCCAATGCCTATCCCGGATGCGTCACACTCAATCTCAAATGTCTTCTCAAAGTTGGGTAGTGCCAAGACTGGTGCACTGCACAACTTCATTTTCAGATCTTGGAATGCACGCTCCTGCTCTTCACCCCATTTGAAGCCAACAGTCTTCTTCACTACTTCAGTCAATGGTGCTGCAATACAACTGAAGTCTTTAACAAATCTACGGTAGAAGCTTGCTAATCCATGGAAGCTTCTGACTTCTGTCACTGTTCTTGGTGTTGGCCAATCTTGAATTGCCTTCACCTTTTCTAAATCTACCTCGATGCCATCTGCACTCACAACAAATCCAAGGAAAACAATTCTATCCATACAAAAGTGCACTTATCAAAGTTAGCATACAGTTTTTCTTGCCTTAACACATCAAGAACATGCTTCAAATGCATAACATGCTCATCTACTGTTTTACTGTAAACTAAGATGTCATCAAAATAAACCACAACAAACTTACCTAAAAATGCACGCATAACATAATTCATCAATCTCATAAATGTGCTAGGTGCGTTTGAAAGACCAAATGGCATAACTAACCATTCATACAAGCCATACTTAGTCTTAAATGCAGTTTTCCACTCATCTCCCTCTCTCATGCGAATTTGATGGTATCCACTCTTTAAATCAATCTTACTAAAAATTTTGGAACCATGCAATTCATCCAACATGTCATCTAGTCTAGGAATGGGGTGACGATACTTTACCATAATATTGTTGATAGCTCGGCAGTCAATGCACATACGCCACGTCCCATCTTTCTTAGGAACTAGAAGCACTGGTACTGCACAAGGACTCACGCTTTCCCTTACATACCCCTTGTCCATCAACTCCCGAACTTGCCTTTGTAGCTCCTTTTTCTCCTCGGGATTGCTCCTATAAGCCGGTCTGTTAGGAATGACTGCTCTAGGTATGAAGTCTATCTGGTGTTCAATACCTCTAATGGGTGGAAGCCCACTAGGTATGTCCTCTGTCAGTACGTCACTGTAATCCTGCAAAAGAGATGAAATAGACACAGGAAGCAAAGGGTCAGAGTTAGTAAAATAAATATGAGGCTCCTTATAGACTAATAATAGCATGAGCTTGCTAGCCTTGAAAGCTTTCCTTGCTTCACCCTCACCCATGTAGAAACTCTTTTTAACTCTCCCTTTTGTTTCCCCCTCACGTTCACTCACACTCCCCTTGGGAACTCCCACGGCCTTGGCCTTATTTTTCTCACCAGATACACCACTCTCACTAGTCTCACCCAAGGTGGTGTTTCCCTTCGCTCTCTCTTTGTCACGCTCAAGTTGCAACTTAACCTGATCTTCATGGACTTGTGCAGGTGTAAGTGGGTATAATGTAATGGGTTTTCCCTTATGCTGGAAAGAGTACTTGTTCTTGAACCCATCATGAATAACCTTCTTATCAAACTGCCACGGTCTGCCCAAAAGAATAAGTCCTACATACATCGGTATCACATCACATAGGACATCATCTGTGTATGGCCCAATGGTAAAGCTCAACAATACCTGCTTTGTCACACTTATTTCCCCGCAATCATTTAACCACTGCAACTTGTAAGGCTTCAGGTGTCTCAAGCAACTCAACCCCAATCGCTCAATCAAAGCTATGCTAGCAACATTAGTACAACTGCCCCCATCTATGATCATACTACATCCCTTTCCATTCACACGGCACCTAGTATGGAATATGTTATCCCTCTCCTGCACACTCTCATCCTCTACAACATGTGCACTCAAAGCACGCTTGACAACTAAGGATAAGTTATTCAGCGGGTATGTAGCTCCCTCATGGTCACTAGCATCCTCCAACTCTGGCATCTCCTCCTCAACCTCACTATCGGTAGAGTACACATCTCCACTCTTTTTATCAATCACTAAGGTACGCCTATTGGGACATTGTGAAGCATAGTGTCCCATGCCCAAACATTTGAAACACTTTACATCCTTAGTTCTAGTAGCTGCACCATCAGGTTTTGGTCTAGTTTTGCTCGGTTCTGCAGCCTCTTTACCCTTGGCACTAGGGTCGGCCCTAGGCTTATTAAAGCCTCCACTGAACTTGCCTCTAGGCTTGTCAAAGCCTCCATCTCGCTTCTCATTCGGAACCCATTTTCCTTTCCATACAGAAGTAGCCTGAGTACCAAATCTGGATGTTGACTTTTTCTTGAGTTGCCTTTCTACCTTGATAACCATGTGAAACATATCCTCCAAATCAACATAGTGATGCAACTCCACCATGTTTGCAATCTCTCTATTCAAGCCCCCTAGAAATCGTGCCATAGTAGCTTCTGCATCCTCGACTACATTTGCCCTGATCATGGCAACTTCCATCTCTGTGTAATATTCCTCAACACTTTTGGTCCCCTGATACAAATGTTGTAGTTTCTGATAAAATTCCCTATAGTAATGGCTGGGTATAAATCTTTTTCTCATAAGACCTCTAAGTTCTGCCCATATTTGAATCGGCCTCTCATAATTTCTCCTCCGAGTAGTGACAAGCTGATCCCACCAAATCATAGCATAATCGGTAAACTCAATCGCTGTCAGATTGATCTTCTTCTCGTCTGAGTAGTGATGACAGTTGAAAATCAATTCTATTTTCCTTTCCCATTCTAAATAAGCTTCAGGATCATTCTTGCCGTGAAATGTTGGTATCTTGATCTTGATGCTACCTAGATCACCATCAACATCTCCTCGTCTACCATATCCCCTCCTATCATAATCCCCTATTCTGGCATCAAATGCACCTCTATCATCAAATCGCCTATCCCTCCTATCATTCCTCCTATCAAACCTTCTATTAGGCCTTCTATCATGCCCAGGCTGAAATCTCTCCTCCACATCATCAAGACCATCAGAATCATCAAACTCATTTTCAGCTTCCTCTTCATCTGGTGGTACATATTGTGGTGGTACACGTCGAGGTGGCACATTATGAGGTGGTGGTACATTCTGAGGTGGTGGTATATGCTGGGGTGGTGGTGCTCTGGGACCGCTACCAGTTTGAATACTCTCTACACTCTCGGTCAATCTCTCCAAAGCAGTATTCATGTTCTCCATCATATCTGTAAATTTCCTATCCAAAGCCTCAAGCTTTTCATCAGTGGTTAGACCTGCCATCTCAACACTAAACAAACAGATTAGAAATAACAAGAAAGTAAAGCAAATATGTAAATCCTCACAATCTCACGTGTTTACACTCGAATGATATCACTCCACTCGTGTTTGCACTCTATTGGCTTTTACCCGATACTGTGCTCACAATCACTGCCTTTTACCACTCTTGAGTTCGTCCTCAATTCAAATGTGAATCACACTCAATCCAAGAATACAAACCAAATGTAGTCCTCAAGCCAGCATGAAACACAAAGGTCTAATAATATATATGGGACATGTGGAAACAAAATGCGAACAGGAATAGCAACGACGAAGACTCAATCAATAATACTTAAACTAGAGTATTTGGAATAAAGAGGTGAACAATTAGCATAATGGAAAAAAATAAGCATGTAAATTCACGGTCGTATGTAATTTCGGGAGAGAATTTGGTACCGCTATAGAAATTTTGTTGGGATACCCTCCACAGGCACCTAAATGACAATATGGAACAAACTAAAATCAACCAAAAAATTTCTGCTCAAGCGATCATTATCACTCAAGTCCCTTTTTTTTTTTTGAATAACGTCAGATGCTGATACTCTGGTTCTGATTTCAGAGGCTGATTTAGGTTCTGATTTCAGAGGCTGATTTTCAGGGTCTGATTTCAGAGGCTTTTGGTCAGGGTCTGATTTCAGAGGCTTTTCGTCAGGGTCTGATTTCAGAGGCTACTGGTCAGTGTCTGATTTCAGAGGTTAATTTTCAAGGTCTGATTTCAGAGGCTACTGGTCAGGGTCTGATTTCAAAGGTTACTATTCAGTGTCTGACTTCAGAGGCTACTGGTCAGGGTCTGATTTCAGAGGTTACTTTTCAGAGTCTGATTTTCAGAGGCTAATCTTCAGGGTCTGATTTCAGAGACTAAGTTTCAGGGTCTGATTTCAGAGTCAAATTTCAAAGGCTAAGTTTTTAGAGTCTGATTTCAGAGTCTGATTTCAGGGTCTGAATTCAAAGTCAGATTTCAAATTTCACTAGGGTTTTAGAAACAAATCACACAGCCGCCAAAGAACATGCTTATTTCTTCAACATATGCTAAGGAACAGAAAGTATATGACGAACTGATATTAAGAACAGAACAAAAAAAAAACCCAGAACTAGAAAATGATAAAAGATGAACTGATATGCAAAACACAACAAAATCAGATCCAGAAATAAACAAAACAAAAACAGAAACAAGATCCAACAAGAACTGAAACGAAAATAACAAGAACGAAAATAAAAACAGAATCAAACAAAAGAAAAGATAGGAAAAATCAGACCTTGGAACCTTGAGCTCTAGGTACCAAATGACAAGAAACCCACTTGGATTCGAAATCCAAGCAAACCCCAAGCAACGGAGAGAACCCCAAGAACCGCGAATATGATTTTGTAGAAACAAAACCCTTCCAAGGCCACAAAGAAGACCCATAAAGAACTTGACCTTGAGAACCTTTAAGATGAATCCTTGTAGTGTTTTTCCAGCAATGGAGACGCCACTAAGTTTGCCAAAACTTAGATAAGTTGATTCAAAGTTGAAAAGGGGAATCCCTCCCTTACAAGAATTCGGCCATAGCCAAAGCTTTAAGCTTTTGAGTTTTATAAATTTCGTTGATTGTTTTCCAAATGAAAAAGAAAGAAAGCTTAAATATTGATACAAAAGAAACCCTAAAGGCATAAAGACAACAATGCCCCTAAATATGAAATTACAAAAATACCAAGACTTTAAGTCTTCAAATGCCTAGGAAGCTTTATTCTAAACTGATTTGGGCCAAGTGAAATGGCTTTGGGCCCTTTCCATCGAAGCCCACATGCGTCTCTATTTGTTTGTTGCAGTCGGCCATAAAACTCTGAACTAATCCCGCCATTGCTTCTTTGAGTCTTTTGGTCCTCTGCCTCGTAATTGGCCCTTCTGGTACTTGTAATGGGTCTTTTGCTTTGTTGTCGGCCTGGATCATGTCACTTTGTTTTGTTTAATCTTGTATTCATCTTTGTTTTTGTTGTTGTTGATTTCAGCCATTAAGGAATTTGTCCTCAAGTTTCGGCCATTGGTGTTCTTGTGTGTTCTTTGTTGTTTCTTGCTGATTCTTGTTGATTTGTGATCAAAATAGCATGAATAACATTCTTCCCTTGAGTGTTTTTTTATTGATCATGAGTATTTCTTTGAGTTAATCTTTGGCTACTTAGGTCAAATTGGGGCTTTTGTTTTCTTTGCTTGAATCAAGTGTTTAGTTGTTAATTCTATGTTACTAGGACGTGTTTAACATTATTATTAAGTTATTAGTGTCAAAAATCCACAAAAAAAAAGAATCATATCAGATTCGACCTAGTGAGATTTATTGATATATCTTGTCTTGCTATTGTTGAATACATGCAATTAGTGTTGTTTCCATAGGTATTATTCATATCAACTTTGCAAAAAATCAGAATTGACATCATTCATCTTAGTATTTATGTGAGCTTACTTGTTTGCATTCTTGTGAAGTTAGCACAATTGACAAGAACTCACTTGGGTTGGAAACCAAGCAAACCCCAAGCATCTTTCTCAAAACCCCAAGAACTTTGAATACTGATTTTGTAGGAACAAAACCCAACCAAGATCAGCCCCTAACCACCATGAAACTCACGTCCATGATAACCACAAGCATGAAATCAGATTGTATTTTGCTAGCAATGGAGACGCCACTAAGTTGCCAAGCTTAGATAAGTCAATTTGAACTTGAAAAGGGGAATCCCTCCCTTACAAGAAATTTAGCCATAGCCAAAGCTTAAAAGCTTCAAAGTTTGATGAAAATGTCGTGAATGTTATTCCAAAGAAGAAGAAAACAAAGTTAAAATAGGTTACAAAGAGAAACCCTAAAGGTGTGAATGGACAAAAATGTCCCTAAAGTGAAATTACCAAAAGACCTGAAAACTACCCAAACCATTCACTCAAGCACGTCCCCAAAAGTCTTTTCCCACCTAAAGTAGCTTAAAACATGATTAGAAACTAATCTAACTTAAGCTAATTTGAGGTGCTTACATCAAATAGTAAATTGACGTGCTTACTCAATAAGCAAGGTTCTAAGCATAATTAAGCCTAATGGCATAGTCAACCATGCTAATTACATCATAAATAAAGTCAAAATGTCGAGCACAAATGACAAAAATGCCCCCATTTGGCCGAATTCAACATGGTCCCAAAATGGGTGAAATCGAGTTAAAAGGATGCTGGTGCTGAAGCTACTCTGCTATGCTTCAGTCTGAGCTGATCTGGGTCAAATGAAATAGCTTGGGGACCTCTCTGGTTATGCCCATATATGTCTCTGGTGTGCACTTGACTCGGTTGCTGCAACTGGTCACATAGCTCTGAGCTAGTCCCGCAAAGGCCTCTCTGATCTTCTTTGCTCTTTGGCGAGTGATTGGACCTGTTGGAAACTGCATGGGTTCTTCCAAGTTGTTAGCTGCATGCTGTAATGTCTCTGGTGTGGTTGGACTGTCATTCCCTCCTTGTTGAAAAGGATTCGACCTCGAATCTGAACCTGCATCAAAATGAGTTAAGTCATAAACATTAAAAGTAGCAGAGACGTTGTACTTACCTTGCAAATCCAGCTTATATGCATTGTCATTGATCCTTTCTAAGACTTGAAAAGGTCCATCTCCTCTCGATTGTAGCTTAGATTTACGCTGTTCGGGAAATCTCTTTTTACGCATGTGTACCCAAACCCAATCACCAGGTTGAAAGACTACACGTTTTCTTCCCTTATTTGCATGAGAAGCGTATTGCTCGTTCTTTCGTTGAATGTGCTCTTTTACCTTCTCATGGATATGCTTCACCAAATCAGCCTTCCTTTTGCCATCTAACCCTGTATGCTCATCAATAGGTAATGGTAACAAATCCAATGGAGTTAGTGGCTGAAAACCATAAACAATCTCAAAAGGTGAAAATGATGTAGAAGAATGAATGCTACGATTATATGCAAACTCAATAAATGGCAAACAATCTTCCCAACTCTTCAAATTCTTACCAACTATAGTGCGCAATAATTGAGATAAAGTCCTATTAACTACCTCCATTTGTCCATCAGTCTGTGGGTGACATGTGGTAGAATACAATAGTTTGGTGCCTAGTTTAGCCCCACAACACCTTCCAAAAATGGCTAAGGAACTTAACATCTCTATCAGATACAATACTCCTAGTATACCATGGAGTCGCACTATTGTCTCTGAAAAATAAATCTGCAATGTTTGTAAGCATCATCGGTTTTTGACTGCAACGAAATGAGCCATTTTACTAAATTCTATCAACTACAACAAAGATGAATCTCTACCCCCTCTTTTGTCCTTGGCAACCCTGAACCAAAATCCATCGATATATCAACCCAATGACGCGGAACTCACTTGGAGGATTAGGCCAAGCAAACCCCTCGCAGCGGATAGAACCCCAAGAACCGCGAATTTGATTTTGTAGGAACAAAACCCTTCCAAGGCCACAAAGAAGACCCAAAAAGAACTTGTCTTTGAGAACCCTTAAGATGATTCCTTGAAGTGTTCTGCTAGCACGGAGACGCCACTAAGGTTGCCACGCCTTAGATAAGTCGATTGCATGAGATAAGGGGAATCCCTCCCTTAAGCAAATTAGGCAATAGCCAAGACTTCAAAATGAAGATGAAATTCGAAATTTGGTGATTAGCTTCTCATTAAGATGAAATGAGTTTAAATAGTACAATGAAAGAAACCCTAATGGGTGCAAAATGACCAAAACACCCTAAGTTGCTAACTAATGGCTATTAAATGGCCATGCCCTTAATAGACATTTAATAACAAACACAAAGTCAAAAGAAACAAAGACTTAATCAATAACAAACAAAGACTTAATAAATAACTTTGCCAAAAAAGTCTAAAGTAAAAACACAAAATCATAAAAGTCAACAAATGTGGAAAACTTTTCCAACTTTGTCTAAAGTTGTTTCCTTGCACCAAAAGTCCTCCAAATTCGTGGCTTCCATGTATAAAGGCATAATGATGTGTCATAAAGTCCAATAAGTCTTGTCTTGGCCGAATATTTAATGTCGGGCTTGAATCGGCTTGATCCGTTAAAAATATACTCGGCTTCAAGATTGCTGGTGCGTTACTCTGGTATGACTTGGGTCAAGTGAAATAGCTTTGGACCCACTCCATTGAAGCCCTCATGTGACGCCAATATGCCCCGGAGTTGTCTGTCACACTCGACCATGGCATTCTGCGCTAGCCCCGCCATTGCGTCTCTAATCTTCTTAGCTCTTTGGCGTGTGATTGGCCCTGTTGGCAATTGCAAAGGATCTAATGTTCCTTGAGTTGTTGGATTCATGTCATTCCCTCTCTCTTGAAAAGGATTCGACCTCGAATCTGTACCTGCATCAAAAAGAGTTAAGTCAGAAACATTAAATGTCGCAGACACATTATGCTCACCTTGTAAATCCAGCTTGTATGCATTGTCATTAATCCGTTCCAAGACTTGAAATGGACCATCCCCTCTCGGTTGTAGCTTGGATTTACGTTGTTCAGGAAATCTTTCCTTTCGCATGTGTACCCAAACCCAATCTCCAGGTTGAAATACCACACGTTTTCTTCCCTTATTGGCATGAGAAGCATATTGTTCATTCTTTCGTTGTATGTGCTCTCTTGCTTTCTCATGTATGTGTTTCACCAAATCAGCTTTCTTTTTTCCATCTAACCCTACATGCTCATCAACAGGCAATGGTAACAAATCTAATGGAGTTAGTGGTTGAAAACCATAAACAATTTCAAATGGTGAATAAGATGTGGAAGAATGAATGCTACGATTATATGCAAATTCAACAAAAGGCAAACAATCCTCCCAAGTTTTCAAGTTCTTAGAGACAATAGTACGCAATAACTGAGTCAAAGTCCTATTAACCACTTCAGTCTGTCCATCAGTTTGGGGATGACAAGTAGTAGAATACAAAAGTTTTGTTCCTAACTTACCCCATAAAACTTTCCAAAAGTGACTAAGGAATTTAACATCACGATCTGAAACTATACTCCGTGGAATTCCATGGAGTCGTACCACTTCTCTAAAGAATAAGTCAGCAATGTTAGTGGCATCATCAGTTTTATGACATGATATAAAGTGTGCCATCTTACTGAACCTATCACCACTACAAAGATGGAATCTCTACCATGCCTAGTCCTAGGTAAACCCAATATAAAGTCCATTGATACATCTACCCACGGCTCACTAGGTACAGGCAACGGTGTATACAACCCATGAGGCATAACCTTAGATTTAGCCTTTTTACAAATCAAGCATTTATCACACAAACGCTCAATATCTCTCCGCATTTTAGGCCAATAAAAATGTTCACTCAATACCCCTAAGGTCTTAGAAATGCCAAAGTGTCCCATTAAACCTCCCCCATGCGCTTCTCTAACTAACAATTCACGCATACTACAAACAGGAATGCATAATCTATTCTCTCTAAACAGAAACCCGTCATGTTGATAGAATTTATTAAAGGTAGACTTTTCACACATGCAGCATAGATTGTACTAAAGTCAGTATCATTTGCATAAAGTTCTTTAATAAATTCAAACCCAAGCATTCTTGCACTTAATGAAGTAAGTAAAGCATACCTTCGCGATAGTGCATCAGCGACAATGTTTTCCTTACCTTGTTTGTAGCGAATTACGTATGGAAATGTCTCAATGAACTCCAACCACTTTGCGTGTCGTTTGTTCAACTTACCTTGGCCCTTCAAGTGCTTCAATGATTCATGATCAGTATGGATCACAAATTCTCGAGGCCACAAATAATGCTGCCAAGTCTCAAGGGCTCTCACTAGCGCATACAACTCCTTGTCATATGTGGGGTACCTCAAAACTGCTCCATTCAGCTTCTCACTAAAGTAAGCTATTGGTCGCTTTTCTTGCATAAGAACAGCTCCAATGCCTATTCCATGCATCACACTCAATCTCAAATGTCTTTTCAAAATTAGGTAGCGCCAAAACTGGTGCACTACATAACTTCATTTTAAGATCCTGGAATGCACGCTCCTGCTCTTCTCCCCATTTGAAACCAACAGTTTTCTTCACTACTTCAGTCAGTGGTGCAGCAATACTACTGAAGTCTTTAACAAACCTGCGGTAGAAGCTTGCTAATCCATGGAAGCTTCTAACTTCTGTCACTGTCGTTGGTGTAGGCCAATCCTGAATCGCCTTCACCTTCTCTACATCAACTTCGATGCCATCTGCACTTACAACAAAACCAAGGAAAACAATCCTATCCATACAAAAAGTGCACTTACCAAAGTTAGCATACAGTTTTTCTTGTCTCAACACTTCAAGAACATGCTTCAAATGTGTAACATGTTCATCTAATGTTTTACTGTAAACTAAGATGTCATCAAAATAAACTACAACAAACTTACCTATAAAAGCACGCATAACATGATTCATCAATCTCATAAATGTGCTAGGTGCGTTTGTAAGACCAAATGGCATAACTAACCATTCATACAAGCCATACTTGGTCTTAAATGCAGTTTTCCACTCATCTCCCCTCTCATGCGAATTTGATGGTATCCACTCTTTAAATCAATCTTACTAAAAACTTTGGAACCATGCAATTCATCCAACATGTCATCTAGTCTAGGAATAGGGTGACGATACTTTACCGTTATATTGTTGATCGCTCGACAATCAACGCACATACGCCACGACCCATCTTTCTTAGGAACTAGAAGAACTGGTACCGCACAGGGACTCATACTTTCTCTAACATACCCTTTCTCCATCAACTCCCTCACTTGCTTCTGAAGTTCCTTCGTCTCCTCCGGATTGCTTCGGTAGGCTGGTCTGTTGGGAATGACTGCGCCAGGTAAGAAATCTATCTGGTGTTCAATACCTCTAATGGGTGGAAGCCCACTAGGAATGTCCTCTGTCAGCACATCACTGAATTCCTGCAAAAGAGATGAAATGGACACAGGAAGCAAAGGGTCAGTGTTAGCAATACAAATACGGTGTTCCTTGTAGACCAACAAAAGCATAAGCTTGCTAGCCTTAAAAGCTTTCCTTGCTTCACCTTCACCCATGTAAAAGCTCTTTTTCACTCTCCCTTTTGTTTCCCCCTTAAGTTCACTCACACTCCCCTTAGAAACACTCACGACCTTTGCCTTATTTTCCTTACTAGGTTCGGTCACACTCCCCTCACGTGTTTTCCCCAAGGTTGTGTTTGCACTCTCAATTTCTCTATCTCTCTCAAGTTGCAACTTGACTTGGTCCTCATGGACTTGCTTTGGTGTGAGTGGGTATAAGGTAATGGGTTTTCCCTTATGTTGAAAGGAATACTTATTCTTGAACCCATCGTGAATAACTTTCCTATCAAACTGCCATGGCCTGCCCAAAAGAATATGTCCTGCATGCATCGGTATCACATCACATAGGACATCATCCGTGTATGGCCCAATGGTAAAGCTCAATAACACCTGCTTTGTCACCTTTATCTCGCCACAATCATTTAACCACTGCAACTTATAAGGCTTGGGATGCTTCAAGCAATCTAATCCCAACCTTTCAACTAAAGTCGTACTTGCGACATTAGCACAACTGCCCCCGTCAATGATCATACTACACCCTTTACCATTCACACGGCATCTGGTATGAAATATGTTCTCCCTTTGTTGATCACTCTCATCCTCAACAATTTGTGCACTCAAAACACGCTTGACAACTAAGGACAAGTTATCCAGCGGGTATGCAGCTCCCTCTTTGTCACTAGTATCCTCAATCTCAGGCTCATCATCATCAACCTCAACCTCACTGTCAGTAGAATGTACTTCACCACTCTTCTTATCAATCACTAAGGTACGCCTGTTGGGGCACTGTGAAGAATAATGTCCCATGCCCAAACACTTGAAACACTTGATGTCCTTTGTCTTTGGTGTTGTACCTTCAGGTTTCGTTCTAGCCTTGCTTGGTTCTGCAACTTCTTTACCCTTGGCACCAGGTTCAGCCCTTGGCTTGTTAAAGCCTCCATCTCGTCGATCATTAGGAACCCATTTCCCCTTCCATGTAGAAGTAGTCTGAGTACCAAATCTGGATGTAGACTTCTTCTTGAGTTGCCTTTCTACCTTGACAGCCATGTGAAGCATATCCTCCAAATCAACATAATGATGCAACTCCACCATGTTGGCAATCTCTCTGTTCAAGCCCCCTAAAAACCGTGCCATAGTAGCCTCTGCATCCTCCACTACATTCGCCCTGATCATGGCAACCTCCATCTCAGTATAATAATCATCTACACTCTTGGTCCCCTGATACAAATGTTGTAGTTTCTGATACAACTCTCGGTAGTAATGGCTGGGTATAAATCGTTTCCTCATGAGACCTCGAAGTTCTTCCCATGTCTGAATTGGCCTCTCATAATTCCTCATTCGGTTGGTGAGAATCTGATCCCACCAAATCATAGCATAATCTGTGAATTCCATGACTGCTAGATTGATCTTCTTTTCATCTGAGTAATGATGACAATTGAAAATCAATTCTATTTTCTCTTCTCCCACTCTAAATATGCTTCTGGATCATTCTTGCCTCGGAAGTTTGGTATTTTGATCTTGATGCTGCTCAAATCACCATCAACATCAACATGTCTACCGTATCCTCTCCTATCATAATCCCCTCTTCTGTCATCAAATGCACCTCTACTACCATCAAACCGTCTATCCCTCCTATCATTCCTCCTATCAAACCTCCTATTAGGCCTCCTATCAGGCCCTGGCTGAAATCTCTCCTCCACATCATTAAGATCATCAGAATCATCAAACTCATTTTCAGCTTCTTCTTCATCTGGTGGTACCCGTCGTGGTGCCACATTCTGAGGTGGTGGTATATGTCGAGGTGGTGGTCTGGGAACACTGCCTGTTCGATTACTCTCTACTTCCCTGGATAACTTATCAAAAGCAGCATTCATGTTTTCCATCATATCCATGAATTTCCTTTCTAAAGCCTCAAGTTTCTCATCCACTGTCAAACTAGTACCTGCCATCTCAAAGCTTCAACAAACAGATTAGAAGTAACAATATGTGAAAATAATTAGATATCCTCACAACCCCTCACAATCTCACAAGCTCACGTGTTTACACTCAAATATGTATCACTCCACTCGTGTTTACACTCAATATGTACACTCCACTCGTGTTTACACTCAATATGTAACACTCCACTCGTGTTTACACTCAATATGTATCACTCGTGTTTACACTAATGATGTGATATGACTTACCAAAGTTCACAACAATGTGTAATCTTCAAGCTAGCATAAACAACAAGAACCAATAATGGATAGGTAGGTGGAATAATGCGAATAAGAATAGTAATCACGAAGACTCAATCAAAGAAACTTAAGCTAAAGAGCACAGAATAAGAAAAAAAATGAGTTAGCGAAATGCGCAAACAAACAAGCAAGCACTCAATGTGACACTTAGCCAATCTTGTAATCACTCTCTACTGTTTTGTCTCACTTACTCTTTTTTTCTTTTTTTTTTTTACTCTTTTCTCATCACTCCTTTCTTTTGCCTCTCACACGCACAAGTATACAAAGCAAATGAAATACAATGCAAATATCAATATTTCAAGAGGTAGCAAGTAAAACTTGCTTGGATATACACGAAATTAGTGCAAATTTGGTGCACTCAACCTCACTTCACTTGATTCTTCAACATTAACAACACAAATCAGCAAAGGTACACTATGTATAACTCAAGACAATTATCAACTTCATGCATTTCAATTTGTTTCATCATCTTCATTCACTCACTTTCATCACCAATGCACTCAAACACTCTTTCTTTTCACTCAAACTCACAAGATTGCACTAAGATCACAGGAATGCAAATAAGCAAGTTCACGCAAATGCCAAGATGAATGATGTCAATTCTGATTTTTGCAAAGTTGATATGAATAATACCTATGGAAACAACACTAATTGCATGTATTCAACAATAGAAAGACAAGGATGTCAATAAATCTCACATAGTCAAATCTGACCTGATTCTTTTTTTTTTTTTTTTTTAATCTGACCTGATTCTTTTTTTTTTTTTTTTTAACACAAATAACTTAATAACAATGTTGAACACGTCCTAGTAACATAACAAATAAACATTTGATTTAAGTAAAGAAAATAAAGCTCTAATTTTGACTCAAAGATGGAAACTATAACATGAAGAAATACTCATGATCAATCACAAACACTCAAAGGCAGAATGTTATTCATGCTATTTTGATCACAAATAAACAAGAAACAGCAAGAAACAACAAGATCCAACAAAAACTAAGAATCAAGATGAACAAGTATCTTGATGACCAACAAACACAATAAAGACTAAATCAAAAAAAAACACAAAGTAAAGATAGAAAAATCAGACCTTGGAACCCTAAGCTCTGATACCAAATGACGCGGAACTCACTTGGAGGATTAGGCCAAGCAAACCCCTCGCAGCGGATAGAACCCCAAGAACCGCGAATTTGATTTTGTAGGAACAAAACCCTTCCAAGGCCACAAAGAAGACCCAAAAAGAACTTGTCTTTGAGAACCCTTAAGATGATTCCTTGAAGTGTTCTGCTAGCACGGAGACGCCACTAAGGTTGCCACGCCTTAGATAAGTCGATTGCATGAGATAAGGGGAATCCCTCCCTTAAGCAAATTAGGCAATAGCCAAGACTTCAAAATGAAGATGAAATTCGAAATTTGGTGATTAGCTTCTCATTAAGATGAAATGAGTTTAAATAGTACAATGAAAGAAACCCTAATGGGTGCAAAATGACCAAAACACCCTAAGTTGCTAACTAATGGCTATTAAATGGCCATGCCCTTAATAGACATTTAATAACAAACACAAAGTCAAAAGAAACAAAGACTTAATCAATAACAAACACAAGACTTAATAAATAACTTTGCCAAAAAAGTCTAAAGTAAAAACACAAAATCATAAAAGTCAACAAATGTGGAAAACTTTTCCAACTTTGTCTAAAGTTGTTTCCTTGCACCAAAAGTCCTCCAAATTCGTGGCTTCCATGTATAAAGGCATAATGATGTGTCATAAAGTCCAATAAGTCTTGTCTTGGCCGGATATTTAATATCGGGCTTGAATCGGCTTGATCCGTTAAAAATATACTCGGCTTCAAGATTGCTGGTGTGTTACTCTGGTATGACTTGGGTCAAGTGAAATAGCTTTGGACCCACTCCATTGAAGCCCTCATGTGACGCCAATATGCCCCGGAGTTGTCTGTCACACTCGACCATGGCATTCTGCGCTAGCCCCGCCATTGCGTCTCTAATCTTCTTAGCTCTTTGGCGTGTGATTGGCCTGTTGGCAATTGCAGGATCTAATGTTCCTTGAGTTGTTGGATTCATGTCACCAAGGTTCGCTAGGTACAGGCAAAGGAGTATACAAACAATGTTGGCATTAATTTAATTTAGCATGCTTCATGTTAGACACGATCACAAATACCTCAACATCACGTTTCATTTTAGGCCAATAAAAGGCTTCATGAAATAGCTAAAATCTAGATAATCCCAAAATGCCCATCAAACCTCCCCCATGCCCCCATGCTTCTTTCACAAGCAACTCCGCATACTACAAGTAGGAACACACAACCTGTTCGCTTTAAATAAGAAACCGTCATGAATGTAAAACTTTCCAAAAGATGACTTTGCACAAGCAACAATAATCTCACCAAAATCAGAATCACACTCATATAGTTCCTTAATCAAATCAAATCCCAACATCCGTGCATGCATTGAAGTAATTAAAACATACCTGCGAGATAATGCATCGGCCACGATGTTTTCTTTACCTTGCCTTTATAGCGTATAATATATGGAAATGACTCAACGAATTCCATCCATTTTACGTGTCGCTTATTCAGCTTACCTTGACCCTTCAAGTGTTTTAATGATTCATGGTCGATGTGGATCACAAACTCTTTAGGCCACAAGTAGTGCTGCCACGTCTGAAGTGCTCTCACAAGCGCATATAACTCTTTATCGTACGTGGGGTACCTCAAAGCTGCTCCATTCAGCTTCTCACTAAAATAGGCTATTGGCCGCTTTTCTTGCATAAGAACTGCTCCAATACCTAACCCTGATGCGTCGCACTCATTTCAAATGTCTTCTCGAAGTTGGGTAGTGCCAAAATGGGCGCACTGCATAACTTCGCTTTAAGATCCTGGAATGCTCGCTCTTGCGCCTCGCCCCATTGAAAACCAACTGTCTTCTTTACTACCTCGGTCAATGGCGCGGCAATGCTACTGAAGTCCTTGACAAATCTCCTATAGAAGCTCGCTAAGCCATGAAAGCTTCGGACTTCTGTCACTGTAGTTGGTGTAGGCCATTCCTGAATTGCCTTCACCTTCTCCACATCTACCTCGATGCCATCTGCACTCACAACAAATCCAAGAAAAACAAGTCTATCCATGCAAAATGTGCATTTGTCAGAGTTAGCATACAGTTGTTCTTTTCGTAAAACAGCAAGTACATGTCTCAAATGTAATTCATACTCCTCAATCGATGTACTGTAAACTAAGATGTCATCAAAGTATACCACAACAAACTTACCTATAAATGCACGCATAACATGATTCATTAATCTCATAAATGTGCTAGGTGCGTTTGTAAGACCAAATGGCATAACTAACCATTCATATAATCCATATTGGTCTTAAATGCGGTTTTCCACTCATCTCTCTCTCATGCGAATTTGATGGTATCCACTTTTCAAATCAATCTTACTAAATATCTTGGAACCATGCAATTCATCTAACATGTCATCTAGCCTAGGAATAAGATGGCGATACTTTACCGTTATATTATTGATGGCTCGACAATCAACACACATCCGCCATGTCCCATCTTTCTTAGGAACTAGAAGCACTGGTCGCTCTGCACAAGGACTCATGCTTTCCCTTACATACCCCTTGTCCATCAAATCCCGCACTTGCCGTTGAAGTTCCTTTGTCTCCTCAGGATTGCTTCTATAGGATGGCCTGTTGGAATGACTGCTCCAGGTACGAAGTCTATCTGGTGCTCAATGCCTCTAATGGGTGGAAGCCCACAAGGAATGTCCTCAGTCAGTACATCGTTGTAGTCCTGCAAAAGAGATGAATAGACATAGGAAGCAAAGAGTCAGTGTTAGAAAAATAAAATGGGGCTCCTTGTAAACTAACAATAGCATCAGGCTGCTAGTCTTGAAAGCTCTCCTCGCTTCACCACTCACCCATGTAGAAACTTCTTTTCACTCTCCCTTTGGTATCCCCCTTACTTTCACTCTCACTTCCCTTGGGTAAACTCTCGGCCTTGGCCTTATTTTTCACACTCTCACTAGTTTCCCCCAAGTTAGTGTTTGCACTCGCCCTCTCTTTATCCCTCTCAAGTTGCAACTTAACCTGATCTTCATGGACTTGCTTTGGTGTAAGTGGGTATAGTGTAATGGGTTTCCCTTTATGTTGAAATGAATACTTATTCTTGAACCCATCATGAATTACCTTCTTATCAAACTGCCACGGCCTCCCCAAAAGTATATGACCCGCATGCATCGGAATCACATCACATTAGAACATCATCTGTGTAAGGCCCAATGGTAAAGCTCAATAATACCTGCTTCGTTACCTTCACTTCACCACAATCATTTAACCACTGCAACTTGTAAGGCTTGGGGTGCTTCAAGCAACTCAACCCCAATCTCTCAATCAAAGTCGTGCTAGCCACATTGGTACAACTGCCTCCATCTATAATCATACTACAACCCTTACCATTCACACGGCATCTGGTGTGGAATATGTTCTCCTCTGCTGATCACTCTCATCCTCAACAACTTGTGCTGTCAAAGCACGCTTAACAACTAGGGATAAGTTATCTAAAGGGTATGCAGCTCCCTCATGGTCACTAGCATCTTCTAACTCCGGCATCTCATCCTCACCCTCATCATCTGTAGAGTACACATCATCTCCGCTTTTGTCAATCACTAAGGAGCGCATATTGGGACATTGTGAAGCATAGTGTCCCATGCCCAAACACTTGAAACACTTGACATCCTTAGTTCTCGTAGCTGTACCCTCAGGTTTAGGTCTAGGTTTACTCGATTCTGCAACCTCTTTACCCTTGCCACTAGGTTCGGCTCTAGGCTTGTTAAAGCCTCCACTGAAATCACCTCTAGGCTTGTTAAAGCCTCCATCTCGCTTCTCATTCGGAACCCATTCCCCTTCCAAGTAGAAGTAGTCTGAGTACCAAATCTGGATGTGGCCTTCTTCTTGAGTTGCCTCTCTACCTTGATAGCCATGTGAAGCATGTCCTCCAAATCAACATAATGATGTAACTCCACCATGTTGGCAATCTCCCTATTTAAGCCTCCAAGAAACCGTGCCATAGTAGCCTCTGCATCCTCAACTACATTCGCCCTGATCATGGCAACTTCCATCTCTGTGTAGTAATCCTCAACACTCTTGGTACCTTGATACAGATGTTGTAGCTTCTGATACAACTCACGGTAGTAATGGCTCGGAATGAACCTCTTCCTCATAAGACCTCTGAGTTCTTCCCAAGTCTGAACTGGTCTCTCATAGTTTCTTCTCTCGAGTAGTAACAAGCTGATCCCACCATATCATGGCATAATCAGTAAACTCAATAGCTGCTGCCAGACTGATTTTCTTCTCATCTGAGTAGTGATGGCAATTGAATATCAGCTCAATCTTCTTCTCCCATTCCAAATAAGCCTCGGGATCATTCTTCCCCTGAAAGGTTGGTATCTTGATTTTAATGCTACCTAGATCTCCATCTAAGTCCCCCGTCTACCAAAACCCCTTCGATCATAATCCCCTAGCCTATCATCAAATGCACCTCTATCATCAAATCGTCTATCCCTCCTATTATGTCTCCCATCAAACCTCCTATCACACCCTCTACCAAACCCCCTACCATGCCTCCTATCTTGTCTAGGCTGAAACCTCTCCTCAACATCATCAAGATCATCAAAATCATCAAAGTCATTCTCGGCTTCTTCTTCATCTGATGGTATATGTTGCGGTGGTACTCGACGTGGTGCCACATTATGAGGTGGTGGTACATTATGAGGTGGTAGTACATTATGAGGTGGTGGTACATTCTGAGGTGGTGGTGCTCTGGGAACACTGCCCGACTGAATACTCTCTACACTCTTGGACAACCTTTCCAATGCAGCATTCATATTCTCCATCATATCTGTAAACTTTCTATCCATAGCTGCAAGCTTCTCATCGACGGTTAAACTAACACCTGCCATTTCAAAGCTCAACAACAAATAGTAATAACAAAAAAGTAATACGATATGTAAAATCCTCTCAAGCTCACAATCTCACGTGTTTACACTCAATTATATCACTCCACTCGTGTTTGTACTCTATTGGCTTTTACCCGATACTGTGCTCACACTCACTGCCTTTTACCACTATTGAGTTCTTCCTCAATTCAATTACAAATCAACTCAATTCCCATAATGGTTTAGATGTAGTCCACAAGCTAGCAGAAACACAATGTATATATAGAGCAGGTGGAATAAAGAAAATAAGATAAGTAATCACGGAGACTCAATTGAAAGAAACCTATAGCTAGAGTGTTCAGAATAAGAAAGAATGACGAGTTAGCTAAATGCAATAAATAAGCAAGCAAGCAATCAACGTGTCACTGAAGTAATCTTGTGGTCACTCAGTATAGTGTTTGAGCTCACCTTTCTTTTCTTCTCACACACACTCACAAGTGTTTACACTCCAATGAAACACAATGAAGCACAAAGGATTTCAATTCGGCAATAACACAAATATAGTCTTTCAAGCTCAAACCAATACAAACCAAATCAAATCAATGTAACTCATGTAAAGCAATCCAATCAACTTGCAAATGGTCTAATCAAGCTAAGCACAATGCGACCAATTCTCTTTCTTCTTTTTTTTTTCACTTTTTTTTTTTTTTTTTTTGATTTTTGAAACTAATAACTTAATAACAATGTTAAACACGTCCTAGTAACATACAATTAACAACTAAACACTTAATTCAAGCAAAGAAAACAAAAGCCCCAATTTTGAACTAAGTAGCCAAAGCTTAACTCAAAGAAATACTCAAAATTAGCACAAACTACTAAAGGACAGGTTGTTATTCAAGCAACAAGGATCACAAATCTGCAAGAAACAACAAAGATCCAACAATGGCCGAATCAAGGTGGAAGTAAAACCTTGATGCCGAAATTAAATCAACAAAGAAAAAAGATGAATACAAGATTAAACAACAGAAAGGATAGGAAATCAGACCTCAGAACCCTAAGCTCATGATACCAAATGACAAGAACTCACTTGGGTTGGAAACCAAGCAAACCCCAAGCATCTTTCTCAAAACCCCAAGAACTTTGAATACTGATTTTGTAGGAACAAAACCCAACCAGATCAGCCCCTAACCACCATGAAACTCACGTCCATGATAACCACAAGCATGAAATCAGATTGTATTTTGCTAGCAATGGAGACGCCACTAAGTTGCCAAGCTTAGATAAGTCAATTTGAACTTGAAAAAGGGAATCCCTCCCTTACAAGAAATTTAGCCATAGCCAAAGCTTAAAAGCTTCAAAGTTTGATGAAAATGTCGTGAATGTTATTCCAAAGAAGAAGAAAACAAAGTTTAAATAGGTTACAAAGAGAAACCCTAAAGGTGTGAATGGACAAAAATGTCCCTAAAGTGAAATTACCAAAAGACCTGAAAACTACCCAAACCATTCACTCAAGCACGTCCCCAAAAGTCTTTTCCCACCTAAAGTAGCTTAAAACAATGATTAGAAACTAATCTAACTTAAGCTAATTTGAGGTGCTTACATCAAATAGTAAATTGACGTGCTTACTCAATAAGCAAGGTTCTAAGCATAATTAAGCCTAATGGCATAGTCAACCATGCTAATTACATCATAAATAAAGTCAAAATGTCGAGCACAAATGACAAAATGCCCCCATTTGGCCGAATTCAACATGGTCCCAAAATGGGTGAAATCGAGTCAAAAGGATGCTGGTGCTGAAGCTACTCTGCTATGCTTCAGTCTGAGCTGATCTGGGTCAAATGAAATAGCTTGGGGACCTCTCTGGTTATGCCCATATATGTCTCTGGTGTGCACTTGACTCGGTTGCTGCAACTGGTCACATAGCTCTGAGCTAGTCCCGCAAAGGCCTCTCTGATCTTCTTTGCTCTTGGCGAGTGATTGGACCTGTTGGAAACTGCATGGGTTCTTCCAAGTTGTTAGCTGCATGCTGTAATGTCTCTGGTGTGGTTGGACTCATGTCAAAGATTGAGTGCATTATTGATGAATGTGAATGTGTAATTGATGAAACAAATCTGAATGCACCAAATTTGGTGATTGGAGTGAGTTGTATCATTGTTATCTTGCTGATTTGTGTTGTTAATGTTGGAGAATCAAGTGAAGCAAGGTTGAGTGCAACAAATTTACACTAAATTCGTGTATATCCAAGCAAGTATCACTTGCCACCTTTTGAAATATTGTTATTATAAGTGAAGAGGCAATAAATTCATCATTAGCTTGACATGGGAACTTGTGTGTAAATCATTTGTTTTTAAGGTGCTTGAAGAGGCAAGTAGCTGCATCATTTAGTTGCTTGCATAAACTATTTACTTGGCTTGTAATTTGACTTGGCTGAATTCGAAATAGAGTTAGTTACATTGTAACTACATCATTTATACTCATTTGCAAGTTGAAAGGTAGATATTACCACATTGTCGAATTGATTATATGAGTTACATTGTCATTTGAGTTGTATTTATATGTATTAAGGATATAACTTGAAAATTACCGAATGTGGTAATCTTGTTATTTGCATTGTATTTCATTTGCTTTGTATACACTTTGAGTGTGAGAGACAAAAGAAAAGAGAAAAAAGAAAGAGTTAAAAAAAAGAGGAAAAAAAAAAGAAAAGAAAAGAGTGAGACAAAAACAATAGCGAGTGATCACAAGATTGGCTAAGTGTCACATTGAGTGCTTGCTTGTTTGTTTGCGCATTTAGATAACTCGTCTTTTTTCTTATTCCGTGCACTCTAGCTTAAGTCTCTTTGATTGAGTCTTCATGATTACTATTCTTATTCGCATTATTCCACCTGCACTATATACATTATTGGTTCTTTGTGTTTCTGCTAGCTTGTGGACTACACCTTAGTTGACCATTCTGGGAATTGAGTTGATTTGTAATTGAATTGAGGAAGAACTCAATAGTGGTAAAAGGCAGTGAGTGTGAGCACAGTATCGGGTAAAAGCCAATAGAGTGCAAACACGAGTGAAGTGATATAATTGAGTGTAAACACGTGAGATTGTGAGCTTGAGTGGATTTTACATATCGTATTACTTTCTTGTTATTACTGAATTGTTTGTTGAGCTTTGAAATGGCAGGTACTAGTTTAACCATCGATGAGAAGCTTGCAGCTATGGATAGAAAGTTTACAGATATGATGGAGAATATGAATACTGCATTGGAAAGGTTGTCCAAGAGTGTAGAGAGTATTCAGTCATGCAGTGTTCCCAGAGCACCACCACCTCAGAATGTACCACCACCTCATAATGTACTACCACCTCATAATGTACCACCACCTCATAATGTGCCACCACAACATATACCACCAGATGAAGAAGAAGCCGAGAATGACTTTGATGATTTTGATGATGTTGAGGAGAGGTTTCAGCCTAGACAAGATCAGAGGGATGGTAGAGGGTTTGGTAGAGGGTGTGATAGGAGGTTTGATGGGATAGATAATATGAGGGATAGACGATTTGATGATAGAGGTGCATTTGATGATAGGCGAGGGGATTATGATCGAAGGGGTTATGGTAGACGGGGGGACTTAGATGGAGATCTAGGTAGCATTAAAATCAAGATACCAACCTTTCAGGGGAAGAATGATCCCGAGGCTTATTTGGAATGGGAGAAGAAGATTGAGTTGATATTCAATTGCCATCACTACTCAGATGAGAAGAAAATCAATCTGGCAGCTATTGAGTTTACTGATTATGCCATGATATGGTGGGATCAGCTTGTTGCTACTCGGAGAAGAAACTATGAGAGACCAGTTCAGACTTGGGAAGAACTCAGAGGTCTTATGAGGAAGAGGTTCATTCCGGGCCATTACTACCGTGAGTTGTATCAGAAGCTACAACATATGTATCATGGTACCAAGAGTGTTGAGGATTACTACACAGATATGGAAGTTGCCATGATCAGGGCAAATGTAGTTGAGGATGTAGAGGCTACTATGGCACGATTTCTTGGAGGCTTAAATAGGGAGATTGCCAACATGGTGGAGTTACATCATTATGTTGATTTGGAGGACATGCTTCACATGGCTATCAAGGTAGAGAGGCAACTCAAGAAGAAGGCCACATCCAGATTTGGTACTCAGACTACTTCTACTTGGAAGGGGAAATGGGTTCCGAATGAGAAGCGAGATAGAGGCTTTAACAAGCCTAGAGGTGATTTCAGTGGAGGCTTTAACAAGCCTAGGGCCGAACCTAGTGGCAAGGGTAAAGAGGCTGCAGAATCGAGTAAGCCTAGACCTAAACCTGAGGTACAACTACGAGAACTAAGGATGTCAAGTGTTTCAAGTGTTTGGGCATGGGACACTATGCTTCACAATGTCCCAATAGGCGCACCTTAGTGATTGACAAGAGCGGAGATGTGTACTCTACAGATGATGAGGTTGAGGATGAGATGCCGGAGTTAGAAGATGCTAGCGACCACGAGGGAGCTGCATACCCTTTAGATAACTTATCCCTAGTTGTTAAGCGTGCTTTGACAGCACAAGTTGTTGAGGATGAGAGTGATCAGCAGAGGGAGAATATATTCCACACCAGATGCCGTGTGAATGGTAAGGGTTGTAGTATGATTATGAAATGGAGGCAGTTGTACCAATGTGGCTAGCACAGATTTGATTGAGAGATTGGGGTTGAGTTGCTTGAAGCACCTCAAGCCTTACAAGTTGCAGTGGTTAAATGAATGTGGTGAAGTGAAGGTAACGAAACAGGTATTATTGAGCTTTACCATTGGGCCTTACACAGATGATGTTCTATGTGATGTGATTCTGATGCATGCGGGTCATATACTTTTGGGGAGGCCGTGGCAGTTTGATAAGAAGGTGATTCATGATGGGTTCAAGAATAAGTATTCATTTCAACATAAAGGGAAACCCATTACACTATACCCACTTACACCAAAGAAAGTCCATGAAGATCAGGTTAAGTTGCAACTTGAGAGGGATAAAGAGAGGGAGAGTGCAAACACTAACTTGGGGGAAACTAGTGAGAGTGTGAAAAATAAGGCCAAGGCGAGATAGTTTACCCAAGGGAAGTGAGAGTGAAAGTAAGGGGGACACCAAAGGGAGAGTGAACAGGAGTTTCTACATGGGTGAGGGTGGGTGGTGAAGCGAGGAGAGCTTTCAAGACTAGCAGCCTGATGATTGTTAGTTTACAAGGAGCCCCATGTTTATTTTTCTAACACTGACCTTTGCTTCCTATGTCTATTTCATCTCTTTTACAGGACTACAACGATGTACTGACTGAGGACATTCCTAGTGGGTTTCCACCCATTAGAGGCATTGAGCACCAGATAGACTTCATACCTAGAGCAGTCATTCCCAACAGGCCATCCTATAGAAGCAATCCTGAGGAGACAAAGGAACTTCAACGGCAAGTGTGAGATTTGATGGACAAAGGGTATGTAAGGGAAAGCATGAGTCCTTGTGCAGTACCAGTGCTTCTAGTTCCTAAGAAAGATGGGACATGGCAGATGTGTGTTGATTTTCGAGCCATCAATAATATAACGGTAAAGTATCGCCATCCTAGGCTAGCTGACATGTTAGATGAATTGCATGGTTCCAAGATATTTAGTAAGATTGATTTGAAAAGTGGATACCATCAAATTCGCATGAGAGAGGGAGATGAGTGGAAAACCGCATTTAAGACCAAATATGGATTATATGAATGGTTAGTTATGCCATTTGGTCTTACAAATGCACCTAGTACATTTATGAGATTAATGAATCATGTTATGTGTGCTTTATAGGTAAGTTTTTTGGGGTATACTTTGATGACATCTTAGTTTACAGTACATCGATTGAGGAGCATGAATTACATTTGAGACATGTACTTGATGTTTTACGAAAAGAACAACTGTATGCTAACTCTGACAAATGCACATTTTGCATTGATAGACTTGTTTTTCTTAGCTCTGTTGTGAGTGCAGATGGCATCGAGGTAGATGTGGAGAAGGTGAAGGCAATTCAGGAATGGCCTACACCAACTACAGTGACAGAAGTCCGAAGCTTTCATGGCTCAGCGAGCTTCTATAGGAGATTTGTCAAGGACTTCAGTAGCATTGCCGCGCCATTGACCGAGGTAGTAAAGAAGACAGTTGGTTTTCAATGGGGTGAGGCGCAAGAGCGAGCATTCCAAGATCTTAAAGCGAAGTTATGCAGTGCACCATTTTGGCACTACCCAACTTCGAGAAGACATTTGAGATTGAGTGTGACGCATCAAGGTTAGGTATTGGAGCAGTTCTTATGCAAGAAAAGCGGCCAATAGCCTATTTTAGTGAGAAGCTGAACGGAGCAGCTTTGAGGTACCCCACGTACGACAAAGAGTTATATGCGCTTGTGAGAGCACTTGAGACGTGGCAACACTACTTGTGGCCTAAAGAGTTCGTGATCCACACCGATCATGAATCATTAAAACACTTGAAGGGTCAAGGTAAGCTGAATAAGCGACACGCAAAATGGATGGAATTCCTTGAGTCATTTCCATATGTTATACGCTACAAGCAAGGTAAAGAAAACATCGTGGCCGATGCATTATCTTGCAGGTATGTTTTACTTACTTCAATGCATGCACTGATGTTGGGATTTGATTTGATTAAGGAACTATATGAGTGTGATTCTGATTTTGGTGAGATTATTGTTGATTGTGCAAAGTCATCTTTTGGAAAGTTTTACATTCATGACAGTTTCATATTTAAAGCGAACCGGTTGTGTGTTCCTGCTTGTAGTATGTGTGAGTTGCTTGTGAAAGAAGCGCATGAGGGAGGTTTGATGGGGCATTTTGGGATTACTAAGACTTTAGCTATTTTACATGAGCACTTTTATTGGCCTAAAATGAAACGTGATGTTGAGCGTATTTGTGATAAGTGTCTAACATGTAAGCATGCTAAATCTAAATTAATGCCACATAGGTTGTATACTTCTTTGCCTGTACCTAGTGAACCTTGGGTTGATATATCAATGGATTTTGTGTTAGGTTTGCCTAGGACAAAGAGGGGTAGAGATTCAATCTTTGTTGTAGTTGATAGGTTTAGTAAAATGGCTGATTTCATTGCATGTCATAAAACCGATGATGCTACAAACATTGCAGATTTATTTTTCAGAGACATAATGCGACTCCATGGTATATCTAGGAGTATTGTATCTGATAGAGATGTTAAGTTCCTTAGTCATTTTTGGAAGGTGTTGTGGGCTAAATTAGACACCAAACTATTGTATTCTACCACATGTCACCCACAGACTGATGGACAAACAGAGGTAGTTAATAGGACTTTATCTCAATTATTGCGCACTATAGTTGGTAAGAATTTGAAGAGTTGGGAAGATTGTTTTCCATTTATTGAGTTTGCATATAATCGTAGCATTCATTCTTCTACATCATTTTCACCTTTTGAGATTGTTTATGGTTTTCACCCACTAACTCCACTGGATTTATTACCATTACTTATTGATGAGCATACGGGGTTAGATGGCAAAAAGAAGGCTGATTTGGTGAAGCATATCCATGAGAAGGTAAAAGAGCACATTCAACGAAAGAAAGAACGAGCAATACGCTTCTCATGCAAACAAGGGAAGAAAGCGGTAGTCTTTCAACCTGGTGATTGGGTTTGGGTACACATGCGTAAAGAGAGATTTCCAGAACAGCGTAAATCCAAGCTACAATCGAGAGGAGATGGAACCTTTCAAGTTTGGAAAGGATCAATGACAATGCATATAAGCTGGATTTGCAAGGGTAAGTACAGCGTATCTGCTACTTTTAATGTTTCTGACTTAACTCATTTGATGCAGGTTCAGATTCAAGGTCGAATCCTTTTCAACAAGGAGGGAATGACATGAGTCCACCACACCAGAGACATTACAGGATGCAAATAACAACTTGGAGGAACCCTGCAGTTGCCAACAGGTCCAATCACACGCCAAAGAGCAAAGAAGATCAGAGAGGCCTTTGCGGGGGACTAGCTCAGAGCTATGTGACCAGTTGCAGCAACCAAGTCAAGTGCATACCAGAGACACATATGGGCATAACAAGAGAGGTCCCCAAGCTATTTCATTTGACCCAGATCAGCTCAGGCTGAAGCATAGCAGAGCAGCTTCAGCCCACCAACACCCTTTTGACCGATTTCACACATTTTGGGACTATGTTGAATTCGGCCAAATAGGGGCATTTTTTTCATTTTTGCTCGACATTTTGACTTTATTTATGATGTAATTAGCATGGTTGACTATGCCATTAGGCTTAATTATGCTTAGATCTGTACTTAGCCGGAAGCACGTCAATTTACTATAGCATGTAAGCACCTCAATTAGCTTAAGTGAGATTAGCTTATAATCTTTGTTTTAAGTTTATTTAGGTGCAAAATGACCTTAATGGTCGTGGTTGAGGTGCTTGACTTAGGGCTTTTGGTAATTTTAGCTCTAGGGTCATTTTAGTCTTTTTACTCTCTTGTAACCCTTATTATATGACTCTTCTTTGTATTTTGGAGACAACCAACGTAATATACAAAATTTGAAAGAGAGAAAAGCTTGAGCTTTCCATGGCTATGGCCGAAACCTTGATGAGGGAGGGATTCCCCATTTCAAGTTCAAATTGACTTATCTAAGCTTGGCAACTTAATGGCGTCTCCATTGCTAGCAAAATAAAATCTGATTTCATGCTTGTGGTTATCATGGACGTGAGTTTCATGGTGGTTAGGGGTTGATCTTGGTTGGGTTTTGTTCCTACAAAATCAGTATTCAAAGTTCTTGGGGTTTTGAGAAAGATACTTGAGGGTTTGCTTGGTTTCAAACCCAAGTGAGTTCTTGTCACTCGCTATTGTTTTTGTCTCACTCTTTTCTTTTCTCTTTTTTTTTTCTTTTCTCTTTTTTTTTAACTCTTTTTTCCCACTATTTTCTTTTGTCTCTCACACTCAAAATGTATACAAAACAAATGAAATACAATGCAAATAACAAGATTACCACATTCGGTAATTTTCAAGTTATATCCTTAGCACTTGCAATACATCTAAATACAACTCAAATGACAATGCAACTCATATAATCAATTCAACAATGTGGTAATGTCTACCTTTCAACTTGCAAATGAGTAGGAATGATCTAGTTACAATGTAACTAACTAAATTTCCAATTCATCCAAGTCAAATTATAAGCTAAGTAAATAGTTTTTGCAAGCAACTAGGTGGTGCAACTACTTGCCTCTTCAAGCACCTTAAAAACAAATGATTACACACAAGTTCCCATGTCAAGCTAATGATGAATTTCTTGCCTCTTCACTTATAATAACAATATTTCAAGAGGTGGCAAGTGATACTTGCTTGGATACACACGAATTTAGTGCAAATTTGGTGCACTCAACCTTGCTTCACTTGATTCTTCAACATTAACAACACAAATTAGCAAGATAACAATGATACAACTCACCCCAGTATCCAAATTTGGCGCATTCAGATTTGTTTCATCAATTACACATTCACATTCATCAATAATGCACCCAACCTTTCTTTATTTTCACTCAAACTCACAAGATTGTGCTAACTTCACAAGAATGCAACAAGTAAGCTCACGTAAACACTTGATTCAAGTAAAGAACACAAAAGCCCCAATTTTGACCTAAGTAGCCAAAGATTAACTCAAAGAAATACTCATGATCAATCAAAAACACTCAAGGGCAGAATGTTATTCATGCTATTTTGAGCACAAATCAACAAGAATCAGCAAGAAAAAACAAAATCCTACAATGGCCAAATCAAGGTGGAAGTAAAACCTTAATGCCGAAACTAAATCAACAAAGAACAAAGATGAAAACACAATCAAACAACACATAAAGATAGGAAAATCAGACCTTGGAACCCTGAGCTCTGATACCTAATGACAAGAACTCACTTCGGTTGGAAACCAAGCAAACCCCCAAGCATCTTTCTCAAAACCCCAAGAACTTTGAATACTGATTTTGTAGGAACAAAACCCAACCAAGATCAGCCCCTAACCATCATGAAATTCACGTCCATGATAACCACAAGCATGAAATCAGATTTTATTTTGCTAGCAATGGAGACGCCATTAAGTTGCCAAGCTTAGATAAGTCAATTTGAACTTGAAATGGGGAATCCCTCCCTCATCAAGGTTTCGGCCATAGCCATGGAAAGCTCAAGCTTTTCTCTCTTTCAAATTTTGTATATTATGTTGGTTGTCTCCAAAATACAAAGAAGAGTCATATAATAAGGGTTACAAGAGAGTAAAAAGACTAAAATGACCCTAGAGCTAAAATTACCAAAATCCCTAAGTCAAGCACCTCAACCACGACCATTAAGGTCCTTTTGCACCTAAATAAACTTAAAACAAAGATTAGAAGCTAATCTCACTTAAGCTAATTGAGGTGCTTACATGCTATAGTAAATTGACGTGCTTCCGGCTAAGTAGAGATCTAAGCATAATTTAAGCCTAATGGCATAGTCAACCATGCTAATTACATCATAAATAAATTCAACATGTCGAGCAAAAAATGCCCCCATTTGGCCGAATTCAACATAGTCCCAAAATAGGTCAAATCGGGTCAAAAGGGGGCTGGTGCTGAAGCTGCTCTGCTATGCTTCAGTCTGAGCTGATCTAGGTCAAATGAAATAGCTTGGGGACCTCTTTGGTTATGCCCATATGTGTCTCTGGTGTGCACTTGACTTGGTTGCTGCAACTGGTCACATAGCTCTGACCTAGTCCCGCAAAAGCCTCTCTGATCTTCTCTGCTCTTTGGTGTGTGATTGGACCTGTTGGCAACTGCATGGGTTCCTCCAAGTTGTTAGCTGCATCCTGTAATGTCTATGGTGTGGTTGGACTCATGTCAGGTTTGGGTCCGATATGGGACCGGTATGGTTGCTTCCCGGTTCTAGTAGCTATGTTTTTCTCACAGGTTCGCCGGTAAGTAGACTGATATGTAAGCTGGTATAAACTAGCCCAGTTCCAGTAGATATGTTTTGGAATAAGTTTACCGGTATGTAGTCTAGTATGGGGCCGGTATGAAACTACCCCGGTTCCAGTAGCTATGTAATAATCAATTAGACCGGTATGAATGCTGGTATGAAACTTACCCAGTTCCAGAAGCTATGTAATCCTAGGTAGACCGGTATGAAGGCCGGTATGAAACTTTCCGGTTCCAAAAACTGTGTCTATTGTATTTTTTACACCGATATGCCGGTATAAGGCCGGTATGCCGGCCACAGGCGATTCAAAATAGGCAAAAACACTTAAAAAAAAAAAAACCAAGAATCAAGATGAACAAGTATCTTGATGACCAATAGACACAATAAAGACTAAATGAAAAACACAAAGTAAAGATAGAAAAATCAGACCTTGGAACCCTAAGCTCTGATACCAAATGACGCGGAACACACTTGGATGTTTAAGGCCAAACAAACCCTTCGCAACGGATAGAACCCCAAGCACCGCGAATTTGATTTTGTAGGAACAAAACCGAGGCCACAAAGAAGACCCACAAAGAACTTGTCTTTGAGAACCCTTGAGATGATTCCTTGCAGTGTTCTGCTAGCACGGAGACGCCACCAAGGTTGCCACACCTTAGATAAGTCAAGCTGAAACAAAGGGGAATCTCTCCCTTAAGCTTGAAATTCGGCCATAGCCAATTTTTCTTTGAAGAAATTCGAAATATGTGTGTTACTATTGAAGAAGACAAAGTTTACAATATATAGGATAAGGCAAATTTACTAAAATGCCCTTCAAAAGGTAAAAAGATCGAAAGGTCCTAAAACTACCCAATGGCTACATAAAGCTAAAGCCATAAGTAGTCATTTACTAAATATTACAAATATCCCCACAAAGATCTTTATGCAAGTGGCAAAAAGATCAAAAATAAAAAGTCAACAAAAGGGGCATCTTTTCTAAAGAATGCCTAATAGGTCCTTTAACTAACTAACTTAGTTCTAATCCAATTTGACCCAAATGATCTAGCTAACTAGGTTACAAATAGCCTAACTAGAGTCAACATGTCAAGCAAAAGGTCAAAATACAAGCTCATTTGGCCGAATTACATATAAGGCATAAAATGGCCAAATTCTTCAAAATGGTCATATCTTCAAAATCGGCTATTACGCGTCTTCTAGAATGACTTGGGCCACGTGAAATAGCTTTGGACCCACTCCATTGAAGCCCTTATGTGACACCAATATGCCCTGGGGTTGTCTCTCACACTCGGTCATGGCATTCTGTGCTAGTCCCGCCATTGCGTCTCTGATCTTCTTAGCTTTCTGGCGTGTGATTGGCCCTATTGGAACTTGTAAAGGCTCTACCATATTACTGGCCGTGACATCTAATGTTCCTTGAGTGGCTGGATTTTTGTCAACATCCCTCTACCATCATCCTCCCAAACCAACTCATCCTCCCTCATACTAGAAGGATCTGATGGAAAGGACCGAGCCAACTCAACAATGGCATCAGATGTAGGCGGAGGCCAATGCCAAGAAGATTCAAAGATAATAGTAGCTACTGTAGCCATCCTATCCAAGCCAGAATCATAAATCACTCTCTCACCCATAGTATCCACAATTTGACCTAGCGGATGCCAGTTATCAAACCACAGTAAAGCCTTCTCACCATTCCCAATCCTAAATCTCATCCTCCGACGAGCCTAGGATCAAAGCTCCAAAATCTTCTGCCAGCTCCACGAACAATCTCCAGGACACGACACCTCCCAAAAGCTACGGCCACGTAGCAAGTAAGACTAAACCCAATTCGACCAAGATGAGACTTGACCAGAGCAAAGAATCCATAAATACTTGACAATGGCCACTCTATTCTAAGATTCCAAACTCTTAACCCCGAAACCCCCTTCTTCCAAAGGTAAACAAACTCTACACCAAGCTATCTTCACCCATAAGGAAGTAAGCTCGCTACCCTTCCATAGGAAAGATCTGAGAGTCGTCTCCACCTTCCTAATAACAGACTTAGGAAGAATGAACAAGGAGGACCAATAAACTTGAATGGAGAACATAACCGACTTGATTAGCTGAAGCCGCCCCGCATACGAAAGAAATCTACTACTCCAACTCTTGGAACGTCTAATAATACGCTCAACAAGGGAAGCACAGTCTGAGGCCGGAAGCACAGTCTGAGGCCCGAAGCACAGTTAAGGGAACACCCAAATACTGCACTGGAAGCACACCCTCTTGGAAATCCAAGACATGAAGCAATCGATCCTTAAGAGTATGGGAAATACAGGAGGAAAAAATATGACTCTTCACTGGATTCGGAACCAAACTCGATAAAACCATAAACTGCCGAAGACAATCCCTAATCAAAGAGACCGAGAAATCATCCGCCTTACAAAAAAATCATCAGGTCATCTGCAAAACAAAGATGTGTGAGACGGTCCTTAGAACAACACCAATGTAACTTGTAACCCCGATCATGAGCCATATTCCGAAGTAAACCCGTAAGAGGTTCCATAGCCAAAACAAAAAGATAAGGTGACATAGGATCACCCTGACGCAAACCACGGCCCCCTAAGAAAAAACCATTCAGCTCTCCATTAATAGACACTGAGAACATAGTAAAAGTCATGCACTCCCGAATCCAACCCACCATCCTCTCTAGAAATCCAATAGTCCTCAAAACCTCAACCATAAAATCCCAACGAGCAAATCATAAGCCTTCATCAAATCAATCTTAAGATCACATCTTGGGATCTCGCCACTCCGATGATAATTCCTTACCAGTTCCTGGCACAATAAAATGTTATCGCTAATACACCGTCCCGTAACAAAAGCAGATTGATTAGTATTGACCACTGAAGGAATAACAATCTTAATCCGATTCGTAATAAGCTTGGCAATACATTTGTAAATAGTGTTACTGTGGGTTAAGAATCTTCGGGATCAGAGAAATAACCATTGCATTAACATGCTTCAAGAGTCTCCCCGAACAAAAGAAAGAATGAATAACACCAAGGACATCATCACCCACAATACTCCATGCCTTTTTAAAGAAACCCAAATTAAACTCGTTCGGACCATGAGCCTTATTATCCTTTAGAGAAAACAAAACAGTCTTAATCTTCTAATACAAAACTTCTTGAGCAAGAATCTCCCTCTGCTCATCAGACACATACTTACTAATAGCGGAATGAAGAATATCCTTATCAAAATCCTGTAGACAAGGCTGGGCCCCAAAAGAGTCTCATAAAAAGACATAATCTCCTCCTTCACCAAAACATCATCCTCCAAACGAGTCTCATCCTCCTTAGAAACTGAAGTAATCTTGCTACGACGATGATGATGTTTCATAGCATGGAAAAATAACTTCATATTCTGATCCCTAAGGTTGAGTCACTGAACACGAGATTTCTATCTAACTAAATCCTCATCGGCCCGACTAAGGTCACCATACCATAAAGATAATCTCGCCTATTCTTCTAACATAGCATAGTCACTATGGTTATCCTGTAAGACACCCTGCACCCTCTCCAACTCCCTCCTAACCTCCAAAGCCCTACCCGAAAGATCAGAAAAGTGCTCCACATTAAACTTCTTTAGAGCCACCTTCACACTTTTCAACTTACGACACAAGCGGAACATCAGGTACCACAAATAACAATATTCCAAGCCCTAGCCACAACAGTTAGGAAATTAGGATTATCAACCCAAAAATCAAAGAATTTGAAAAGCGTTTTCCTCCTAATGAGCTCAACAAGCTTGACAACCATAGGAGAATGGTCTGAAATCCGAGGGGAAGAAGATGGCATAGCCTTTAATTAATTAGCCATTAGTTAGACTTTAAGGGTGTTTTGGTCATTTTATGTCCATTAGGTTTTCTTTCTTTATACTATATATTGTAATTTATATTCATTAATGAAGAACAATCTCCGATTTCGAAATTTTTTTTTTTTTGATAGAGTAAGTATATTAACCAAAGAAATAACAAAAGCACAGGGGCATACCCCAAAGAGCTAAGGAAGACAGGCCTTCCTAGCTACAGAACAAAAGCCAATTAGGCTAAAGACAAGCAAAAGCAAATAAAAAAATATCGTCGGATAGTTGCCAAGATTGTTGAAGCCATCTATTATCATATGAAAGCTTCACCTTTCTTGACAAACTAGCACGAGTCCATACAGTAAACATAATATTGGTCAAGAGAACTCTATATAGACTAGGAGACTCGTCATGTAGTCGAGCATTCCTCTCCTTCCATATGAAGTAAACTGCAGCGGCAAAGGATAATCGAACAAGTAAATGACACAAAGATCCACTACTATACTGTTCCATCCACTTAATAGTCAACATCCAGTCACGACAGCACCAATCTATACCACATTTAGCCAAAATAGACGACCATATCTGAGAAGCAAATGAACACTTGAAGAAGAGATGATCTCTATCCTCCCCCGAATGACCACAAAGCACACACATAGAACAACCTGAAATGCCAAAAGCCATTAACCGATCCTGAGTATAAAGGCCTCATTGAATCGTGACCCAAAGCATGAAAGCATGTCTTGGAATGGCCTTTGGAAACCAAATAATTCGGTACCAACTCACCCGATTACTTCTTACCCTCAACGCATCCCAAGCACTCCTGACCGAAAAAATACCTTTATGATCATCCTCCCACACCAGCACATCCTCCTTCGTATCACAAGGAACAAAATCCAAAGGCATAAAACTAGCCAATTGGAGAAGATTGGCTGACCTCGCTGATGGCCAGTGCCAACAGTTACCATCAACAATAGCGGCCACCCTAGCCATCTTATCTAGTACCGAATCATAACCGACTCTCTCTCCCAAGGTATCCATAATTGGTCCCAGAGGGTGCCAATTGTCATACCATAATAAAGCCTTCTCACCATTCCCAATCTGAAACCTCATTCTACAACGTACAAAATTACGAAGGCCTAAAATTTTCCGCCAACTCCAAGAGCAATCACTAGGACAAGTAACTTCCCAAAAACTACGCCCCCTCAACAAGTAAGAACGTACCCACGTAGACCAAGAGGATTCCTTACCCGAATTAAGAAACCATAAGTGCTTAGTAATAGCCGCCTTATTCCAATCCTCTAGCTTTTTAATCCCCAACCCCCTTCTTTGACATGCAAACAAACTCTATCCCAAGCCATATTCGCCCATGTCGAAACAAGCTCACTACCCTTCCAAAGAAATGACCTCAGGATAGACTCAACCTTCCTAATTACAGTCTTTGGCAATATAAACAACGAAGACCAATACACTTGGATAGAAAACAACACTGATTTAATTAGCTGTAAACGCCCCGCAAAAGAGAGAGATTTACAACTCCAATTCTTAGCTCGGCCAATAATACGCTCTACAAGGACATTACAATTAGAAGCCCGAAGTTTTGAAGAAATCAACGGAACTCCCAGGTAACGCATAGGGAGCACACCTTCCTGAAAACCCAAAAGGCTGAGCAACTTGTGCTTGTATACTGAGGAAATACCACTAGAATAAAGTTGGCTCTTTGCTGGATTAGGAACCAAACCAGACAACCCCATAAACTGATGAAGACAATCCTTTACCATGAACTGAAGCCTTCTCTGCTCGACAAAAATTCATGAGATCATCAGCAAAACAAAGATGGATAAGATGATTCTTAGAACACCGCCAATGATACCTGAAACCCTGCTTTTGAGTCATCTTGTGAAGTAAGCCCGAGAGAACTTCCATAGCCAAAACAAAAAGATATGGAGACATAGGATCCCCCTGACGTAAACCACGACCTCCTGGAAAGAAACCATTCAACGCCCCATTAATAGAAACAGAAAACATAGTAGAAGTCATACATTCTCCTATCCAACCAACCATCCTCTCAGGAAACCCAATAGTTCTCAGGGAGGGATTCCCCTCTGTTTCAGTTTTGACTTATCTAAGGCGTGGCAACCTTAGTGGCGTCTCCGTGGTAGTTGAACACTACAAGGAATCATCTTAAGAGTTCTCAAAGACAAGTTCTTTGTGGGTCTTCTTTGTGGCCTTTGAAGGGATTTGTTCCTACAAAATCAAATTCACGGTACTTGGAGTTCGATCTATTGCGAGGGATTTGCTTGGCCTTAAACATCCAAGTGAGTTTCGCGTCATTTGGTATCAGAGCTTAGGGTTCCAATGTCTAATTTTTCTATCTTTACTTTGTGTTTTTTTTTTAGTTTTTGTTGGTCATTAAGAAAATTGTTCATCTTCATTCTTAATTTTTGTGTTCCTTAAGTATTTTTTGCATTTCTGATCTATCGGAGACTGACATACCGATCCTATATTGACCTTCATACCGGTCTAACTAAGCATTACAAAACTATTGGAACCGGGCTAGTATCTTACCGCCCTACATACCAGTCTCCATATCGGTCTACCTAGAGATAACATAGATACTGGAATCGGTCCAGTGTCATACCGCTCTCCATACTGATTAAACTATGAGTAAAACATAGCTACTGGAACCGGTAAGCAACCATACCGTCCCATACCAGACTCCAAACCAGTCAACATTTATAAATTTTTTGAAAGCTCAAGTGATCTGAAGAGCAAAAAGTTCAAAATTTTGGTTGAATTTCGTAGGTTATATTTTATCATTTAGGTGTCCATGAAGGGTAATTCAACAAAATTTTTATTGGGGCACTAAACTTTCGTCTGAATTTGCATACGCCCACAGTTGTTTACATGCTTGTTTATTTGTTGTTCTAGTTTGTGATTTCTATATTCCAATTATTATAGCTGTAGGTTTTCTTTGAATTGAGTCTACGTATTTGCTAATTCTTACTTGCGTTACTCTGTTTGCCCTATATTGGTTTCTTGTTGTTTATGCTAGCTTGAAGATTACATATTGTTGTGAACTATATTGAGTACAAACACGAGTGGAGTGGAGTGTTACGTATTTGAGTGTAAACACGTGAGCGTGTGAGATTGCGAGGTTATATAAGTTCACATATTTGTTTCTTCTAATCTATTTGTTGAAGCTTTGAGATGGTAAGTACTAGTTTGACAGTGGATGAGAAGCTTGAGGCTTTAGAAAGGAAGTTTATGGATATGATGGAAAACATGAATGCTATTTTCGATAAGTTGTCCAGGGAAGTAGAGAGTAATCTAATAGGCAGTATTCCCAGAGCACCACCACCTTAGGATATACCACCACCTCAAAATGTGGCACCACAACGTGTACCACCCGATGAAGAAGAAGCTAAAAATAATTTTGATGATTCTGATGATCTTAATGATGAGGAGGAGAGATTTCAGCGTGGCCTGATAGGAGGCTTAATAGGAGGTTTCATAGGAGGAATGATCGGAGGGATATACGATTTGATGGTAGAGGTGCACTTGATGACAGACGTGAAGATTATGACATGAGAGGTTATGGTAGACATGGTGATGTTGATGGTGATTTGAGCAGCATCAAAATCAAGATACCAAGCTTTCGGGGTAAGAATGATCCAGAAGCTATTTGAAGTGGGAGAAGAAAATCGAGTTGATTTTCAATTGTCATCATTATTCTGATGAGAAGAAGATCAATCTAGTAGCCATGGAATTCACTGATTATGCGATGATTCGGTGGGATTAGATTGTCACCAACCGAAGGAGGAATCATGAGAGGCCAATTCAGAAATAGGAAGAACTTCGAGGTCTTATGAGGAAACTATTCATACTCAGCTATTACTACCGAGAGTTGTATCAAAAACTGCAGCATCTATATCAGTGAGCCAAGAGTGTAGAGGATTAATATACTGAGATAGAGGTTGCATGATCTGGGAGAATGTAATTGAGGATGCAGATGCTACTATGGCACGGTTTCTAGGGGACTTGAATAGAGAGATTGACAACATGGTGGATTTGCATCATTATGTTGATTTGGAGGATATGTTTTACATGGCTATCATGGTAGAAAGGCAACTCACGAAGAAGTCTACTTCCAGATTTGCTACTCAGACTACTTCTGTATGAAAGGGGAAATGGGTTCCTAATGATCGACATGATGGAGGCCTTAACAAACCAAGGGCTGAACCTAGTGCCAATGGTAAAGAAGTTGCAGAACCAAGCAAGGCTAGATCGAAACTTGAGAGTACAACACCAAAGACTAAGGACATCAAGTGTTTTAAGTGTTTGGGCATGGGCTATGAGGACAAGAGGAACTTTGATGCGTTGGTATCAGGTTGTTTGGTTTCGTAAAGCTATTCTGTGCCATTCCTTTCTGCTTTGGTTGACTATTCAGGGTGGCCTTTGTACTCAGGATCGATTGATGAGTTTCGGTATCTCTGCTTGCTCGAGATGTGTCCTCTGTGGTTGTTCATGTGAGGATGTTGATCACCTTTTCTTCCATTGCTCCTTCTCTTTGAGGGTTTGGACGAGTGTGTTGGCCATGTGTGGGTTAGATTGGAGTTCTAGAGTTTGGTTGCAGACTGTTGAGTGAATGTATCAGTTCACCGACGGCTCATTATGTTATATTCTTATTCGACATTCGTTTGTTGCGTCAGTTTACTACATTTGGAGGGAGAGGAAAGCTCGCACTTATTATGTGCCTCCTCGCCCTGTCAGTGTTCTACTCAGTGACATTATGTTTTCTGTTCGGACTCGTGCTAGTTCATTACGGAGGGTGAAACCATCTTATGATAATAAATGACTTCACCTCTCCTGGCACCTGCCCGATGACATCTTCTGATGGTCTTGTTTTGTGTGTAGCCTTTTGGCTCTTCTACTATGAGGGACTGTCCTCTCTAGTTTTCTGGGGTATGCCCCTTTGCTTTTGTACATTTTTGGTTAATATAATTATTATATCAAAAAAGAAAAGTGTTTGGGCATAGGACACTATGCTTCACAGTACCCCAACAGGTGCACCTTAGTGATTGATAAGAAGAGTGGTGAGGTACATTCTACCAACAGTGAGGTTGAGCTTGATGATGATGAGCCTGAGATTGAGGATACTAGTGACAGAGAGGGAGCTGCATACCCGCTGGATAACTTGTCCTTAGTTGTCAAGCGTGTTTTGAGTGCAAAAATTATTGAGGATTATAGTGATCAGTAGAGGGAGAACATATTTCACACTAGAAGCACATACAACTTCTTGTCATATGTGGGGCACCTCAAAACTGCTCCATTCAGCTTATCACTAAAGTAAGCTACTGATTGGTGCGTAATCACACGCGTATAATGCAAGCGCATGTATCGTTAAAGTAGTATAAAATGTATCGATCCCACGAGGAATTAAAATCTTTTTTTATCAATTTATGAAGTTAAATGTTTACAAGTATCTAATGGATTGATTGTTTGATTGGGTGGTGACTTTAAAAATTAAAACAAGTAAATAAAATTGCTTGAAAGTAGATTCAAGAAAATTCAAATTTAAAAATATCCAGGGTTGTGAATCCTTCCAATATCTTTTAAAAGATGAAGTGGTTATTTTACATTTATGTAATATACTGGTTTATTAACCTGGAACAAGAAATTATGTAAAAGGATACCAGCCCTTGGTGACTTGATTTGCTTCTGAATATGTTTCCCTAATAACTGTTACAAGGATCTACCACTCGAACTTCCACGCTATAACTCGTTACCAACAAATCGAAGTATGAACTTCACTCACAAAATTTATTCTCTAAACTTTAGAGAAAATTATTATCATAAAAATTTTCTTTCTTTTCTTTCAAAACTTGAAAGAATTATAAATAAAAATCAATCACTTGAGAGGTGGCTTTCTTCATTTTATTTTTAAACATGGAAAGAAAAATGAAGAATATGAACTAGCACTCTGACATGATCCAAGGGACAACATTTGACATGAATGCAATCACCCAAGGAACATTAGAGCCTTTGCAATTGCCAACAGGCCCAATCACACGCCAAAGAGCTAAGAAGATCACAGACGCAATAGCGGGGGGCCAGAGTTTACATATAATAGATGCATTCATTCTTCTAGTTTTTACTTGCCTTATGAGATTGATTATGATTCTAATTCTTTAACTCATATGGATTTATTATCTTTGATTGTTATTAAGCTTGGGAGTATGAATGATAAGGGAAAGGCAGAGTTGGTGAGAATAATAGGTTTCCAACACATTGTGTTTGACCCCGGCAATTGGGTGTGGCTTTATATACAAGAGGAAAAGATACAAGCATAACGAAGATCCAAGTTGCAACCAAGAGGGGATGGTTCAGATTCGAGGTCGAATCCTTTTCAACAAGGAGGGAATGACATGAGTCCAACCACACCAGAGACATTACAGGATGCAGCTAACAACTTGGAGGAACCCATGCAACTGTTGCCAACAAGTCCAATCACACGCCAAAGAGCAAATAAGATCAGAGAGGCATTTGCGGGACTAGCTCGGAGCTATGTGACCAGTTGCAGCAACCAAGTCAAGTGCACACCAGAGACACATATGGGCATAACCAGATAGGTCCCCAAGCTATTTCATTTGACCCAGATCAGCTCAGACTGAAGCATAGCAGAGCAGCTTCAGCACCAGCACCCTTTTGACCCGATTTCACCCATTTTGGGACTATGTTGAATTCGGCCAAATGGGGGCATTTTTGTCATTTTTGCTCGACATTTTGACTTTATTTATGATGTAATTAGCATGGTTGACTATGCCATTAGGCTTAATTAATTATAGATTTGTACTTAGCCGGAAGCACGTCAATTTACTATTTGATGTAAGCACCTCAAATTAGCTTAAGTTAGATTAGTTTCTAATCATTGTTTTAAGCTACTTTAGGGGGAAAAGACTTTTGGGGACGTGCTTGAGTGAATGGTTTGGGTAGTTTTCAGGTCTTTTTGTAATTTCACTTTAGGGAGATTTTTGTCCATTCACACCTTTAGGGTTTCTCTTTGTAACCTATTTAAACTTTGTTTTCTTCTTCTTTGGAATACATTTCACGACATTTTCATCAAACTTTGAAGCTTTTAAGCTTTGGCTATGGCTAAATTTCTTGTAAGGGAGGGATTCCCCTTTTCAAGTTCAAATTGACTTATCTAAGCTTGGCAACTTAGTGGCGTCTCCATTGCTAGCAAAATACAATCTGATTTCATGCTTGTGGTTATCATGGACGTGATTTTCATGGTGGTTAGGGGCTGATCTTGGTTGGGTTTTGTTCCTACAAAATCAGTATTCAAAGTTCTTGGGGTTTTGAGAAAGATGCTTGGGGTTTGCTTGGTTTCCAACCCAAGTGAGTTCTTGTCATTTGGTATCATGAGCTTAGGGTTCTGAGGTCTGATTTCCTATCCTTTGTGTTGTTTGATCTTGTATTCATCTTTGTTTTTGTTGTTGTTTTGTGATTTCGGCCATTAAGGAATTTGTCCTCAAGTTTCGGCCATTGGTGTTCTTTGTTGTTTCTTGCAGATTTGTAATCCTTGTTGCATGAATAACAATCTGTCCTTTAGTAGTTTGTGCTAATTTTGAGTAGTATTTCTTTGAGTTAAGCTTTGGCTACTTAGGTCAAAATTGGGGCTTTTGTGTTCTTTGCTTGAATCAAGTGTTTAGTTGTTAATTGTAAGTTACTAGGACGTGTTTAACATTGTTATTAAGTTATTAGTTTCAAAAAAAAAAAAAAAAAATGCATCAGGTCAGATTCGGCCAAGGAAGTAACCATCACCACCCTTGCTTTGTTCTTGCCATATACATGTCACTTAGCTTGTTTTCAATAGGTATTGTTCATATCTACTTTGAGAAAATCAGATTGCACTTCATTACTCCTAGCATTGCTTGAACTAGCTTGTTTGCAATCTTTGTGAAGTTGTTGCAATCTTGTGAAGTGTGTGGAAAACAAGTTTGTTTGAGTGATTTGGTGAGGCATTTGAGTGAATGAGTGTTGAAACAAAATGAAATGCTTATGGATTGATGCGGCCGTGACTTACTCCTGAAGTTTACTTAAGCTTGTGTGTTGTTAACTTTGTGAGACAAGTCTGGTTGCTTTGTTACACATATTGCCGTGAGTAAGATGCTTGATGTGCTTATGTTGAAGCATGAATTAACAAGTGTGCTTGCTGATTTGCGTGAGCTATCATTAGCTTGACATTGGATTTGTGTTGAAATCATTAGCATGACATTGAAAATGGAAGCACTCATGAGCTTGACATGGAAACTTGAGTAGCCATCATTGCATTTGAGAGGTGCTTGAAGAGGCAAGTTGCTGCATCACCAAGCTAGTTGGAAAAGTGTTTAGTTGGTTTGTAACTTACCATTGCCGAATTGACATGCTTACTCGACCTACTTGTAAGCTACTTACGTAAGCAGCTGAGTCACCTACTTGTTTTGAAAAAAAAAAAGTGAAAAAAAAAAGAAGAAAGAGAATTGGTCCCATTGTGCTTAGCTTGATTAGACCATTTGCAAGTTGATTGGATTGCTTTACATGAGTTACATTGAATTGATTTGGTTTGTATTGGTTTGAGCTTGAAAGACTATATTTGTGTTATTGCCGAATTGAAATCCTTTGTGCTTCATTGTGTTTCATTGGAGTGTAAACACTTGTGAGTGTGTGTGAGAAGAAAAGAAAGGTGAGCTCAAACACTATAGTGAGTGACCACAAGATTACTTCAGTGACACGTTGATTGCTTGCTTGCTTATTTATTGCATTTAGCTAACTCGTCATTCTTTCTTATTCTGAACACTCTAGCTATAGGTTTCTTTCGATTGAGTCTCCGTGAATACTTATCTTATTTGCTTTATTCCACCTACACTATATACATTATTGGTTCTTTGTGTTTCTGCTAGCTTGTGGACTACACCTTAGTTGACCATTCTGGGAATTGAGTTGATTTGTAATTGAATTGAGGAAGAACTCAAGAGTGGTAAAAGGCAGTGAGTGATGTGAGCACAGTATCGGGTAAAAACCAATAGAGTGCAAACACGAGATGGAGTGATATCATTCGAGTGTAAACACGTGAGATTGTGAGGATTTACATATTTGTTTTGCTTTTTATTATTTCTAATCTATTTGTTTAGTGTTGAGATGGCAGGTCCTTGTTTAACCATTGATGATAAGATCGAGGTTTTGGATACTTTCAAAAGTGATGTCCAAGATATTATGAGTGATTATAGAATATCTTATGAGAAATGGAAAAAGACTTGGAAGGTAACTAAATATGCAGTGAATGAAGAGAGTACTCAACAACCAAAAGCTATTGAAGTTGTGTGTAATGAAGTGAGAAGCACTTGTGATGTTGAGTGCATAGCGAATGAAAAAACTTGTGAGGCCTTGAATGTTGTGAATTGTGTTATAAGTGACATGGTGAGTAAAAATGCTTGTGAGACCGTGAGCATTGAGGGAGTAAACACTTGTGAGGTAGTGTGCTTTGAGGTTGAAAAACATAGTGAAGCTGAGCAGGTGTGTGAGGAGGTCTTTGCAAGTATGGTTGAGATAGTGGCCATGAGTGATGATGAAGCTGTGAGAGTTGGTGAAAAGAAAGTAGATGTGTTAGTGAAGTTTTTCCATAACATTTTCTCTATTGTTTATGCTTTTTCATCGCAGGTACAAGTGGTCAATATGATTCTTTTATATTTCAATATCATCGTCCAATTGATTTTGTCATAACTATCTATGATCCGGGTTCGGATTCGAGGACGAATCCATTTCAAGAGAGGGAGAGAATGACATGATCCAAGGGACAACATTTGACATGAATGCAATCACCCAAGGAACATTAGAGCCTTTGCAATTGCCAACAGGCCCAATCACACGCCAAAGAGCTAAGAAGATCACAGACGCAATAGCGGGGCCAGAGTTTACATATAATAGATGCATTCATTCTTCTAGTTTTTACTTGCCTTATGAGATTGATTATGATTCTAATTCTTTAACTCATATGGATTTATTATCTTTGATTGTTATTAAGCTTGGGAGTATGAATGATAAGGGAAAGGCAGAGTTGGTGAGAATAATAGGTTTCCAACACATTGTGTTTGACCCCGGCAATTGGGTGTGGCTTTATATAAGAAGAGGAAAAGATACAAGCATAACGAAGATCCAAGTTGCAACCAAGAGGGGATGGTTCAGATTCGAGGTCGAATCCTTTTCAACAAGGAGGGAATGACATGAGTCCAACCACACCAGAGACATTACAGGATGCAGCTAACAACTTGGAGGAACCCATGCAACTGTTGCCAACAAGTCCAATCACACGCCAAAGAGCAAATAAGATCAGAGAGGCATTTGCGGGACTAGCTCGGAGCTATGTGACCAGTTGCAGCAACCAAGTCAAGTGCACACCAGAGACACATATGGGCATAACCAGATAGGTCCCCAAGCTATTTCATTTGACCCAGATCAGCTCAGACTGAAGCATAGCAGAGCAGCTTCAGCACCAGCACCCTTTTGACCCGATTTCACCCATTTTGGGACTATGTTGAATTCGGCCAAATGGGGGCATTTTTGTCATTTTTGCTCGACATTTTGACTTTATTTATGATGTAATTAGCATGGTTGACTATGCCATTAGGCTTAATTATGCTTAGATTTGTACTTAGCCGGAAGCACGTCAATTTACTATTTGATGTAAGCACCTCAAATTAGCTTAAGTTAGATTAGTTTCTAATCATTGTTTTAAGCTACTTTAGGTGGGAAAAGACTTTTGGGGACGTGCTTGAGTGAATGGTTTGGGTAGTTTTCAGGTCTTTTTGTAATTTCACTTTAGGGAGATTTTTGTCCATTCACACCTTTAGGGTTTCTCTTTGTAACCTATTTAAACTTTGTTTTCTTCTTCTTTGGAATACATTTCACGACATTTTCATCAAACTTTGAAGCTTTTAAGCTTTGGCTATGGCTAAATTTCTTGTAAGGGAGGGATTCCCCTTTTCAAGTTCAAATTGACTTATCTAAGCTTGGCAACTTAGTGGCGTCTCCATTGCTAGCAAAATACAATCTGATTTCATGCTTGTGGTTATCATGGACGTGATTTTCATGGTGGTTAGGGGCTGATCTTGGTTGGGTTTTGTTCCTACAAAATCAGTATTCAAAGTTCTTGGGGTTTTGAGAAAGATGCTTGGGGTTTGCTTGGTTTCCAACCCAAGTGAGTTCTTGTCACACTCTCTCCTCACACCTTGAAATTATTTTCCAAGATTTGCATCTTATTTTTTAAGCAACTTATCTCTTTCAATTATGAAAGTGGTGTGCCAAACAATAGCATGTGAAGTGGACCTAAAGATAATGCAATTAGCTTTGTCTTTAGAGACAAACATGTTGGAGATAAAAGTAAGCCACATGCAATTGTCTATTTGATAATGCAAGGAACATTATCTTGAAGATATAATTATCCTATAATTATAAATACTTTAAAATATTATATTAAACTTATTTAATATAGTTTTTCATTTGTGACAAAGTATATTATTAATCTCATTAATAATATATAAATATTATATTAAACTTATTTAATATAGCCTTCATTCTCATGTCACCACATAGACGATCCCGGATCAAGGTCACCATACAAGTATGGAATAGACCGCAGTTATAGATAAACCACAAATAAAGTATTCGCTTTGTTTTCTCTCTATGGACTATTTTAGATTACGAACTTCAGACTTAAAACCTCTTATGTATGACACTCATACACTAAGTCTGAAGGTACATGAGTAATCAAGGGTAAACAAGATAATTTACAATATGCGATTTTAATCAAACATTTTGATAAATGAATAATGTATCTTATTATTTAATAAAATATAATTTTGTTTACATTACATGAAGTTTTAGGGCATATATCCTAACAATCTCCCACTTGCACTGGAGCAAATGGGACATGTCATGTAATCCTAGACCATCTAGGTGACCTTCAAACACTTTATTTTTTTTTTGATAAAGTAAGTGTATTAACCAAAAGAAAACTATACAAGAGCAAAGGGGCATGCCCTAGACAACTAGAGAGGACATGCCCTCCTAGAAGAAAAGCCAAAAGGCTACAAGCAAAAGAAGATCAACAGAAAATGTCATCGGGCAAGTTCCAGGATAGATGAAGCCATTTATTGTCATAAGATGGATTCACCTTCCGTATAAAGCTAGCACGAATCTGAACATCAAAAACAATATCACTAAGCAGGACAGAAATAGGCCGAAGAGGCGCATCATGAGTGCGGGCATTCCTCTCCCTCCATAAATGGTAAACTGATGTGGAAAATGACAACCGAACAAGGTTTTTGTAAACCGATCAGCCAAGTTCTATGCTGATGCAATCTTCGTGACAAAAATGTCTCTTTTCTGCACTATCTCCCTGATGAGATGATACTTTCTCTCTATATGCTTTCCCCTCTCATGGCTTCTTGGTTCCTTGGAATTCGCCACTGCACCACTATTATCTCAATAAAGTGTGAGTGGTTTATCCATATCTGGAACAACTTCCAGATCTCCTAAGAACTTTCAGAGCAAGACTGTTTCCTTAATGCTTCGCAAGCTGCTACATACCCAGCCTCCATGGTGGAGTCAGCAATACAAGATTGATTTATGCTCCTCCATAAAATGGCCTCACCACCTAACGCGGAACTCACTTGGACGTTTAAGGCCAAGCAAACCCCTCGGAATGGATAGAACCCCAAGCACCGCAGATATGATTTTGTAGGAACAAAACCTTTCCAAGGCCACAAAGAAGACCCACAAAGAACTTGTCTTTGAGAACCCTTAAGATGATTCCTTGCAGTATTCTACTAGCACGGAGACGCCACTAAGGTTCCCATGCCTTAGATAAGTCGAAGCTAAAATAAAGGGGAATACCTCTCTTAAGCATAAATTTTGGCCTTAGCCTTTCTTTTAGAAGAAATTTCGAAATTGGGGATTTTTTTCATAAATGAATATAAATACAATATATAGTAAAAAGAAAGAAAACCTAATGGACATAAAATGACCAAAACACCCTTAAAGTCTAACTAATGGCTAATTAAAGGTTATGCCTTTAATAGTCTTTTAATAACCTAGACACTTTCCAAGAAAGTCAAAAGTAATTAAAACTTAATCAATAACTTTTCAAAAAAAGTCAATAAAATGAAAAACAACAAAATCACAAAAATCCAACAAAGGTGGCAAGTTTTTCAAAGCCATATTTAAATTGTCTCCTTGACAAAAACATCTCCAAAATTCGTGGCTTTCATGTATATAGACTCAATGATGTGTTTTGAAGCCCAATAAATCTTGTTTCGGTGAATTTTTTGTGTTGGACCCGAACCGAATTTATCCGTAAAAATTATAATTGACTTCAGGATTTCTGGTTCGTTAATTTGGTATGACTTGGGTCAAGTGGAATAGCTTTGGACCCACTCCATTGAAGCTCTCATGTGATGCTAATATGCCCTGGAGTTGTCTGTCACACTCGATCATGGCATTTTGTGCTAGCCCTGCCATTGCGTCTCTGATCTTCTTAGCTCTCTGGCATGCGATTGGCTCTGTTGGCACTTGCAAAGGCTCTACTATATACTGGTCATGACATCTAATGTTCCTTGAGTGGCTGGATTCATGTGATTCCCTCCCTCTTAAAAAGGATTCGACCTCGAATCTGTACCTGTATAAAAATGAATTAAGTCAGAAACATTAAATGTAGCAGACACATTATGCTCACCTTGTATATCAAACTTGTACGCATTGTCATTAATCTGTTCCAAGACTTGGAATGGACCATCCCCTCTCGGTTGTAGTTTTGATTTACGTTGTTCAGGAAATCTCTCATTGCACATGTGTACCCAAACCCAATCACCAGGTTGAAATACCACACGCTTTCTTCACTTATTTGCATGAGAAAGCATACTACTCATTCTTCCGTTGTATGTGCTCTCTTGCTTTCTCATGTATGTGTTTCACCAAATCAGCTTTCCTTTTTCCATCTAACCATAAATGCTCATCAACAGGCAATGGTAACAAATCTAAGGGAGTTAGTGGCTGAAAACCATAAACAATTTCAAATGGTGAATAAGATGTAGAAGAATGAATGCTATGGTTATATGCAAATTTTATAAAAAAAAACAAACAATCCTCATATGTTTTTAAGTTCTTAGTGATAATAGTAAGCAATAACTGAGTCAAAGTCGTATTAACCACTTCAGTCTGCCCATCAGTATGGGGGTGGCAAGTAGTAGAATACAAAAGTTTAGTTCCTAACTTACCCCATAAAACTTTCCAAGAGTGGCTAGGAAATTTAACATCACGATCTAAACAATACTCTGTGGAATTCCATGGAGCCGTACTACTTCTCTAAAGAACAAGTCAGCAATGTTAGTGGCATCATCAGTTATGACATGCTGTAAAGTGTGCCATCTTACTGAACATATCAACCACTACAAAGATGGAATCCCTACCCTGCCTAGTCCTAAGTAAACCCAATATAAAGTCCATTGATACATCTACCCATGGATCACTAGGTACAGGAAATGGTGTGTACAACCCATGAGGCATAACATTAGATTTAGCCTTTCTACAAATCTAGCATTTATCTCACAAACGCTCAATATCTATCCTCATTTTAGGCCAATAGAAATATTCACTCAATACTCATAAGGACTTAGCAATGCCAAAGTGCCCCATTAAACCTCCCCCATGCGCTTCCCTAACTAACAACTCATGCATACTATAAACAAGAATGCATAATCTATTCTCCCTAAACAGAAACCCATGTTGGTAGAATTTACTAAAGGTAGATTTTTCACATGCAGCATAGGTACTTGCATATAGTTCTTTAATAAATTTAAACCCAAGCATTCTTGCACTCAATGAAGTAAGTAAAGCATACCTTTGCGATAGTGCATCGGCGACAATGTTTTCCTTACCTTGTTTGTACCAGATTACATATGGAAATGTCTCAACAAACTCTAATCATCGTACATGTCGTTTGTTCAACTTACCTTGGCCCTTCAAACGCTTCAATGATTCATGATCTGCATGGATCAGAAACTCTCGAGGCCATATATAATGCTGCCAAGTCTCAAGGGCTCTCACTAGTGCGCATACAACTCATTCTCATATGAGGGGTACCTCAAAACTGCTCCATTCAGCTTCTCACTAAAGTAAGCTATTGGTCGCTTTTCTTGCATAAGAACCGCTCCAATGCCTATCCCGAATGCGTCACACTCAATCTCAAATGTCTTCTCAAAGTTGGGTAGCGCCAAAACTGGTGCACTGTATAATATTATTTTAAGATCCTGGAATGCACACTCCTACTCTTCTCCCCATTTGAAGCCAACAGTTTTATTCACTACTTCAGTCAGTGGTGCTGCAATACTACTGAAGTCTCTAACAAACCTGTGGTAGAAACTTGCTAATCCATTGAAGCATCTGACTTCTGTCACAGTTGTCGGTGTAGGCCAATCCTGAATTGCCTTTACCTTCTCTACATCAACTTCGATGCCATCTGCATTTACAACAAAACCAAGGAAAAAAAAATCCTATCCATACAAAAAGTGCACTTACCAAAGTTAACATACAGTTTTTCCTACCTCAACACTTCAAGAACATGCTTCAAATACGTAACATGCTCATCTAATGTTGTACTATAAACTAAGATGTCATCAAAATAAACTATAACAAACTTACCTATAAATGCACGTATAACATGATTCATCAATCTCATGAATGTGCTAGGTGCGTTTGTAAGACCAAATGGCATAACTAACCATTCATACAAGCCATACTTGGTCTTAAATGCAGTTTTCCACTCATCTCTCTCTCTCATGCGAATTTGATGGTATCCACTTTTTAAATCAATCTTACTAAAAACTTTGGAACCATACAATTCATCCAACAATCTAGTCTAGGAATAGGGTGACGATACTTTACTGTTATATTGTTGATCGCTCGACAATCAACGCACATACGCCACAACCGATCTTTCTTAGGAACTAGAAGAACTGGAACCGCACATGGACTCATATTTTCTCTGACATACCCTTTCTCTATAAACTCCCTCACTTGCTTCTGAAGTTCCTTCGTTTCCTTCAGATTGCTTCGGTAGACTGGTCTATTGGGAATGATTGCGCCAGGTATGAAATCTATCTGGTACTCAATACCTCTAATGGGTGGAAGCCCAATAGGAATGTCCTCTGTCAGTACTTCACTAAATTCCTGCAAAAGAGATGAAATAGACACAGGAAGTAAAGGGTCAACATTAGCAATACAAACATGGCGTTCCTTGTAGACTAGCAAAATCATAAGCTTGCTAGCCTTAAAAGCTCTCCTAGCTTCACCCTCACCCATGTAGAAGCTATTTTTCACTTGCCCTTTTGTTTCCCCTTTAAGTTCACTCACACTCCCCTTGGGAACACTCTCGGCCTTAGCCTTAACCTTAATTTCCTTACTAGGTTCGATCACACTCCACTCACATGTCTTTTCCAAGGCTGTGTTTGCACTCTCGTTCTCTCTATCCATCTCAAGTTGTAACTTGACTTGATCCTCGTGGACTTGCTTCGGTGTAAGTGGGTATAAGGTAATAGGTTTTCCCTTATGCTGAAAGGAATACTTATTCTTGAACCCATCGTGTATGACCTTCCTATCAAATTGCCATGGTCTGGCCAAAAGAATATGTCCTGCATGCATCGGTATCTGACAAGAACTCACTTGGGTTGGAGACCAAGCAAACCCCAAGCATCTTTCTCAAAACCCCAAGAACTTTGAATACTGATTTTGTAGGAACAAAACCCAACCAAGATCAGCCCCTAACCACCATGAAACTCACGTCCATGATAACCACAAGCATGAAATCAGATTGTATTTTGCTAGCAATGGAGACGCCACTAAGTTGCCAAGCTTAGATAAGTCAATTTGAACTTGAAAAGGGGAATCCCTCCCTCAACAAGGTTTTGGCCATAGCCATGGAAAGCTCAAGCTTTTCTCTCTTTCAAATGTTGTATATTATGTTGGTTGTCTCCAAAATACAAAGAAGAGTCATATAATAAGGGTTACAAGAGAGTAAAAAGACTAAAATGACCCTAAAGCTAAAATTACCAAAATCCCTAAGTCAAGCACCTCAACCACGACCGTCAAGGTCCTTTTTCACCTAAATAAACTTAAAACAAAGATTAGAAGCTAATCTCACTTAAGCTAATTGAGGTGCTTACATGCTATAGTAAATTGACGTGCTTCCGACTAAGTAGAGGTCTAAGCATAATTAAGCCTAATGGCATAGTCAACCATACTAATTACATCATAAATAAAGTCAAAATGTCGAGCACAAATGACAAAAATGCCTCCATTTGGCCGAATTCAACATAGTCCCAAAATGGGTGAAATCAGGTCAAAAGGGTGCTGGTGCTGAAGCTGCTCTGCTATGCTTCAGTCTGAGCTGATCTGGGTCAAATGAAATAGCTTGGGGACCTCTCTGGTTATGCTCATATGTGTCTCTGGTGTGCACTTGACTTGGTCAGATAGCTCTGAGCTAGTCCCGCAAAGGCCTCTCTGATCTTCTTTGCTCTTTGACGTGTGATTGGACCTGTTGGCAACTGCATGGGTTCCTCCAAGTTGTTAGCTGCATCCTGTAATGTCTCTGGTGTGGTTGGACTCATGTCATTCCCTCATTGTTGAAAAGGATTCGACCTCGAATCTGAACCTGCATCAAAATGAGTTAAGTCAGAAACATTAAAAGTAGCAGATACATTGTACTTACCTTGCAAATCCAGCTTATATGCATTGTCATTGATCCTTTCCAAGACTTGAAAGGGTCCATCTCCTCTCGATTGTAGCTTGGATTTACGCTGTTCTGGAAATCTCTCTTTACGCATGTGTACCCAAACCCAATCACCAGGTTGAAAGACTACACGCTTTCTTCCCTTGTTTGCATGAGAAGCGTATTGCTCGTTCTTTCGTTGAATGTGCTCTTTTACCTTCTCATGGATATGCTTCACCAAATCAGCCTTCTATTTTCCATCTAACCCCGTATGCTCATCAATAGGTAATGGTAATAAATCCAGTGGAGTTAGTGGTTGAAAACCATAAACAATCTCAAAAGGTGAAAATGATGTAGAAGAATGAATGCTACGATTATATGCAAACTCAATAAATGGCAAACAATCTTCCCAACTCTTCAAATTCTTACCAACTATAGTGCGCAATAATTGAGATAAAGTCCTATTAACTACCTCTGTTTGTCCATCAGTCTGTGGGTGACATGTGGTAGAATACAATAGTTTGGTGCCTAGTTTAGCCCACAACACCTTCCAAAAATGGCTAAGGAACTTAACATCTCTATCAGATACAATACTCCTAGGTATACTATGGATTCGCACTATGTCTCTGAAAAATAAATCTGCAATGTTTGTAGCATCATCGGTTTTATGACATGCAATGAAATGAGCCATTTTACTAAACCTATCAACTACAACAAAGATTGAATCTCTACCCCTCTTTGTCCTAGGCAAACCTAACACAAAATCCATCGATATATCAACCCAAGGTTCACTAGGTACAGGCAAAGGAGTATACAATCCATGTGGCATTAATTTAGATTTTGCATGCTTACATGTTAGACACTTATCTCAAATACGCTCAACATCGTGTTTCATTTTAGGCCAATAAAAGTGCTCATGTAAAATAGCTAAAGTCTTAGTAATCCCAAAATGCCCTATCAAACCTCCCCCATGAGCTTCTTTCATAAGCAACTCACGCATACTACAAGCAGGAACACACAACCTGTTCGCTTTAAATAAGAAACCGTCATGAATGTAAAAATTTCCAAAAGATGACTTTGCACAAGCAACAATAATCTCACCAAAATCAGAATCACACTCATATAGTTCCTTAATCAAATCAAATCCCAACATCCGTGCATGCATTGAAGTAAGTAAAACATACCTGCGAGATAATGCATCGGCCATGATGTTTTCTTTACCTTGCTTGTAGCGAATAACATATGGAAATGACTCAACGAATTCCATCCATTTTATGTGTCGCTTATTCAGCTTACCTTGACCCTTCAAGTGCTTTAATGATTCATGGTCGGTGTGGATCACGAACTCTTTAGGCCATAAGTACTGCTGCCATGTCTCAAGTGCTCTCACAAGCGCATATAACTCTTTGTCGTACGTGGGGTACCTCAAAGCTGCTCCGTTCAGCTTCTCACTAAAATAGGCTATTGGCCACTTTTCTTGCATAAGAACTGCTCCAATACCTAGTCTTGAAAGCTCTCCTCGCTTCACCCTCACCCATGTAGAAACTTCTTTTCACTCTCCCTTTGGTGTCCCCCTCACTTTCCACCCTCACTTCCCTTGGGTAAACTCTCGGCCTTGGCCTTATTTTTCACACTCTCACTAGTTTCCCCCAAGTTAATGTTTGCACTCACCCTCTCTTTGTCCCTCTCAAGTTGCAACTTAACCTGATCTTCATGGACTTGCTTTGGTGTAAGTGGGTATAGTGTAATGGGTTTCCCTTTATGTTGAAATGAATACTTAATCTTGAACCCATCATGAATCACCTTTTTATCAAACTGCCACGGCCTCCCCAAAAGTATATGACCCGCATGCATCGGAATCACATCACATAGAACATCATCTGTGTAAGGCCCAATGGTAAAGCTCAATAATACCTGATTCGTTACCTTCACTTCACCACAATCATTTAACCACTGCAACTTGTAAGCCTTGGGGTACTTCAAGCAACTCAACCCCAATCTCTCAATCAAAGCCGTGCTAGCCACATTGGTACAACTGCCTCCATCTATAATCATACTACAACCCTTACCATTCACACGGCATCTGGTGTGGAATATGTTCTCCCTCTGCTGATCACTCTCATCCTCAACAACTTGTGCTGTCAAAGCACGCTTAACAACTAGGGATAAGTTATCTAAAGGGTATGCAACTCCCTCGTAGTCACTAGCATCTTCTAACTCCGGCATCTCATCCTCCACCTCATCATCTATAGAGTACACATCTCCGCTCTTGTCAATCACCAATGTGCGCCTATTGGGACATTGTGAAGCATAGCGTCCCATGCCCAAACACTTGACATCCTTAGTTCTCGTAGCTGTACCCTCAGGTTTAGGTCTAGGCTTACTCGATTCTGCAGCATCTTTACCCTTGTCACTAGGTTCGGCGGCCTAGGCTTGTTAAAGCCTCCACTGAAATCACCTCTAGGCTTGTTAAAGCCTCCATCTCGCTTCTCATTCGGAACCCATTTCCCCTTCCAAGTAGAAGTAGTCTTAGTACCAAATCTGGATGTGGCCTTCTTCTTGAGTTGCCTCTCTACCTTGATAGCCATGTGAAGCATGTCCTCCAAATCAACATAATGATGTAACTCCACCATGTTGGCAATCTCTCTATTTAAGCCACCAAGAAACCGTGCCATAGTAGCCTCTGCATCCTCAACTACATTCGCCCTGATCATGGCAACTTCCATCTCTGTGTAGTAATCCTCAACACTCTTGGTACGCTGATACAGGTGTTGTAGCTTCTGATACAACTCACGGTAGTAATGGCTCGGAATGAACCTCTTCCTCATAAGACCTCTGAGTTCTTCCGAAGTCTGAACTGGTCTCTCATAGTTTATTCTCCGAGTAGCAACAAGCTTATCCCACCATATCATGGCATAATCATTAAACTCAATAGCTGCCATATTGATTTTCTTCACATCTGAGTAGTGATGGCAATTTAATATCAGCTCAATCTTCTTCTCCCATTCCAAATAAGCCTCGGGATCATTCTTCCCTTGAAAGATTGGTATCTTGATTTTAATGCTACCTAGATCTCCATCTAAGTCCCCCCCGTCTACCATAACCCTTTCGGTCATAATCCCCTCGCCTATCATCAAATGCACCTCTATCATCAAATCGTCTATCCCTCATATTATGTCTCCCATCGAACCTCCTATCACACCCTCTACCAAACCCCCTACCATGCCTCCGATCTTGTCTAGGCTGAAACCTCTCCTCAACATCATCAAAATCATCAAAGTCATTCTCGGCTTCTTCTTCATCTGATGGTATATGTTGCGGTGGTACTCGTCGTGGTGGCACATTATGAGGTGGTGGTACATTCTGAGGTGGTGGTGCTCTGGGAACACTGCCCGACTGAATACTCTCTACACTCTTGGACAACCTTTCCAATGCAGTATTCATATTCTCCATCATATCTGTAAACTTTCTATCCATAGTTGCAAGCTTCTCATCGACGGTTAAATTAGTACCTGCCATTTCAAAGCTCAACAAACAAATCAGTAATAACAATAAAGTAATACGATATGTAAAATCCTCTCAAGCCACAATCTCACGTGTTTACACTCAATTATATCACTCCACTCGTGTTTGCACTCTATTGGCTTTTACCCGATACTGTGCCCAGACTCACTGCCTTTTACCACTATTGAGTTCTTCCTCAATTCAATTACAAATCAACTCAATTCCCAGAATGGTCAACTAAGATGTAGTCCACAAGCTAGCAGAAACACAATGTATATATATAGCAGGTGGAATAAAGCAAATAAGATAAGTAATCACGGAGACTCAATCGAAAGAAACCTATAGCTAGAGTGCTCATAATAAGAAAGGATGACGAGTTAGCTAAATGCAATAAATAAGCAAGCAAGCAATCAACGTGTCACTGAAGCAATCTTCTGGTCACTCGCTATAATGTTTGAGCTCACCTTTCTTTTCTTCTCACACACACTCAAAAGTGTTTACACTCCAATGAAACACAATGAAGCACAACGGATTTCAATTCGGCTATAACACAAATATAGTCTTTCAAGCTCAAACCAATACAAACCAAATCAAATATCAATGTAACTCATGTAAAGCAATCCAATCAACTTGCAAATAGTCTAATCAAGCTAAGCACAATGCGACCAATTCTCTTTCTTTTTTTTTTTCTTTTTTTTTTCAAAACAAGTAGGTGACTCAGCTGCTTACGTAAGTAGCTTACAAGTAGGTCAAGTAAGCATGTCAATTCGGCAATGGTAAGTTACAAACCAACTAAACACTTTTTCCAACTAACTTGGTGATGCAGCAGCTTGCCTCTTCAAGCACCTCTCAAATGCAATGATGGCTACTCAAATTTCCATGTCAAGCTCATGAGTGCTTCCATTTTCAATGTCATGCTAATGATTTCAACAGAAATCCAATGTCAAGCTAATGATGGCTCACGCAAATCAGCAATCACACTTGTTAATTCATGCTTCAACATAAGCACATCAAGCACTCACAGCAATATGTGTAACAAAGCAACAAGACTTGTCTCACAAAGTTAACACACAAGCATAAGTAAACTTCAAAAGTCTCACGACCTCATCAATCCATAAGCATTTCATTTTGTTTCAACACTCATTCACTCAAATGCCTCACCACAACACTTAAAAACACTTGTTTTCCTCACACTTCACAAGATTGCAACAACTTCACAAAGATTGCAAACAAGCTAGTTCAAGCAAATGCTAGGAGTAATGAAGTGCAATCTGATTTTCTCAAAGTAGATATGAACAATACCTATTGAAAACAAGCTAAGTGACATGCATATGGAAAGAACAAAGCAAGGGTGGTGATGGTTCTTCCTTGGACGAATCTGACCTGATGCATTTCTTTTTTTTTTTTTTTTTTGAAACTAATAACTTAATAACAATGTTAAACACGTCCTAGTAACTTACAATTAACAACTAAACACTTGATTCAAGTAAAGAACACAAAAGCCCCAATTTTGACCTAAGTAGCCAAAGCTTAACTCAAAGAAATACTCATGATCAATCAAAAAACACTCAGGCAGAATGTTATTCATGATATTTTGATCACAAATCAACAAGAATCAGCAAGAAACAACAAGATCCAACAATGGCCGAATCAAGGTGGAAGTAAAACCTTGATGCCGAAATTAAATCAACAAAGAACAAAGATGAATACAAGATTAAACAACACAAAGGATAGGAAATCAAACCTCAGAACCTTAAGCTCATGATACCAAATGACAAGAACTCACTTGAGTTGGAGACCAAGCAAACCCCAAGCATCTTTCTCAAAACCCCAAGAACTTTGAATACTGATTTTGTAGGAACAAAACCCAACCAAGATCAGCCCTTAACCACCATGAAACTCACGTCCATGATAACCACAAGCATGAAATCAGATTGTATTTTGCTAGCAATGGAGACGCCACTAAGTTGCCAAGCTTAGATAAGTCAATTTGAACTTGAAAAGGGGAATCCCTCCCTCAACAAGGTTTTGGCCAGAGCCATGGAAAGCTCAAGCTTTTCTCTCTTTCAAATGTTGTATATTACGTTGGTTGTCTCCAAAATACAAAGAAGAGTCATATAATAAGGGTTACAATAGAGTAAAAAGACTAAAATGACCCTAGAGCTAAAATTACCAAAATCCCTAAGTCAAGCACCTCAACCACGACCATTAAGGTCCTTTTGCACCTAAATAAACTTAAAACAAAGATTAGAAGCTAATCTCACTTAAGCTAATTGAGGTGCTTACATGCTATAGTAAATTGACGTGCTTCCGGCTAAGTACAGATCTAAGCATAATTAAGCCTAATGGCATAGTCAACCATGCTAATTACATCATAAATAAAGTCAAAATATCGAGCACAAATGACAAAAATGCCCCCCATTTGTCCGAATTCAACATAGTCCCAAAATGGGTGAAATCAGGTCAAAATGGTGCTGGTGCTGAAGCTGCTCTGCTATGCTTCAGTCTGAGCTGATCTGGGTCAAATGAAATAGCTTGGGGACCTCTCTGGTTATGCCCATATGTGTCTCTGGTGTGCACTTGACTTGGTTGCTGCAACAGGTCACATAGCTCTGAGCTAGTCCCGCAAAGGCCTCTCTGATCTTCTTTGATCTTTGACGTGTGATTGGACCTGTTGGCAACTGCATGGGTTCCTCCAAGTTGTTATCTGCATCCTGTAATGTCTCTGGTGTGGTTGGACTCATGTCAGTATCACATCACATAGGACATCATCCATGTATGGCCCAATGGTAAAGCTCAATAATACCTGCTTAGTCACATTTATTTCGCCAAAATCATTTAACCACTGCAACTTGTACGGCTAGGGATGCTTCAAGCAATCTAATCCTAACCTCTCAACTAAAGTTGTACTTGCTACATTAGCATAACCGCCCCCATCAATGATCATACTACACCCCTTGCTATTTACACGGCATCTAGTATGAAATATGTTTTCCCTCTGCTGATCACTCTCATCCTCAACAATTTGTGTACTCAAAGCACGCTTGACAACTAATGACAAGTTATCTAGTGGGTATGCAGCTCCCTATCTGTCACTAGTATCCTCAATCTCAAGCTCATCATCATCAACCTCAACCTCACTGTCGGTAGAATGTACCTCACCACTCTTTTTATCAATCACTAAGGTGTGCATGTTAGCACTGTGAAGCATAGTGTCCCATGCCCAAACATTTTTTTTTTGGATAAAGTATATTAACCAAAGAAATAACAAAAGCACAAGGGCATACCCTAGAGAGCTAAGGAAGACAGGCCTTCCTAGCTACAGAACAAAAGCCAATTAGGCTAAAGACAAGCAAAATCAAATAAAAAAATATCGTCGGATAGTTGCCAAGATTGTTGAAGCCATCTATTATCATATGAAAGCTTCACCTTTCTTGACAAACTAGCACGCGTTCGTACAGTAAACATAATATTGGCCAAGAGAACTCTATATGGACTAGGAGACTCGTCATGTAGTCGAGCATTCCTCTCTTCCATATGAAGTAAACTGCAGCGCCAAAGGATAATCGAACAAGTAAATGACACAAAGATCCACTACTATACTGCTCCATCCACTTAATAGTCTGCATCCAGTCACGAGAGCACCAATCTATACCACATTTAGCCAAAATAGACGACCGTATCTGGGAAGCAAATGAACACTTGAGGAAGAGTTGATCTCTATCCTCCCCCAAATGACCACAAAGCACACATATAGAACAACCTGAAATGCCAAAAGCCATTAACCGATCCTGAGTATAAAGGCCTCCTTGAATCGTGAGCCAAAACATGAAAGCTTCTCTTGGAATGGCCTTTGGAAACAAAACAAATCGGTACCAACTCACCCGCTTACTTTTTACCCTCAACGCATCCCAAGCACTCCTGACCGAAAAAATGCCATTATGATCATCCTCTCACACCAGCACATCCTCCTTC